>CM055118.1:197960487-198402987 GCA_029206835.1 Rana muscosa
GCTAGTACAGACACCAGGAAAAAAGCGGCGTCAATCCCCATCAGGCATTATACACCCCCCTGTTCCGAGGGACCATCCAAGGGACCATACAGGCAACAAGAAGCAGGAGCCATAGAGGGTTTATATTTATATACATGCTGTAGCCTCACAGCAGTGAGGTAAGGGGCCAGCTTTAACATCACAGCAGCACAGCGTGGAAGTCACAGACTAACACCACCAAGCACCGTAATATCACTCACTTATGAGGGATCTACCTTGGACTTTGCCTAGCTGCATTACTGTTGCAATCTGACACATGCACTTTTAATTATCCTTTATTAACAAGGATATACCTATATGGACTCATTAAGTGCTCACTTACTACTATTGCTTCGTAATAATTGATGTCACGGATATATGCATTTTTTTCACACTACAGCACATGCTGAAAGTAAAGGTACTGGCTAGTACCTATCCCTTTCACGGATCTCCATACCACTTCTTTTCTCTTCTGATTTGCACTTTATCATTGCTTTAGAGATTGCTTACACCTTATGTCACGGATTTTCACTTTCTTACACCATTGTCACAGCAATTATTGGAAAATCACTTTATTATAACAGGATAATTATTTATATCTCAGCATTTTAATATTGTTTCAGTATTTGCACACTCTATGTCACGGATTTTTCATGCACTTTGCACTTTACCATTGCCTCAGCAGATACTGGTAAACTACCTAATCTAGGACTTACCAGGGTAATTTCTTTGCTATCTCATATTTCCCAGGATGTCAATATAGGAGTATCTTTTGAGAACTAGTTTTTTGACATAGAGGATTACTACTGCACGTTCAACAGCTCGACACTATTTTCTTTATCCATACATATTTAGGTTACGGTGTTTACCTTTCAGTGTTATGCAGCAGTTGTTATATTCTTTAATTTTACATATAGTAGCGTGTAGATACCTCATATACCCAAGCGTGTCCATTACCTGTCAGACTCTTCGAGACTGTGGTTGGATACTAAACACGCAAAAGTCAGTATTGGTGCCCACTCAACGCCTAGTGTACCTGGGGTTGATTCTGGATTCCTCAGAGGCAAAGGTATTCCTTCCTGTGGAGAAGTTGCAGACCCTCCGGGCTGCAGTACGGCAGCTGACTTCCAGGAATTGGTCGTCACTCCGTTTTTGCATGCGAGTGTTAGGCCTCATGGTAGCCTCCTTCGAGGCGATCCCATATGCTCAATACCTCACTCGAGTGTTACAGAAGGAAGTTCTGTCCATATGGAACAGATGTCCATCATCTCTGGATTATCAAATCCGAGTGAGCCACCTAGTCAGGAGATCCCTAGTATGGTGTCTGACAGCACCGGCTCTAATGGCCGGGAAGTCATTAAGTCATTTCTTCCGGTTTACTGGATAGTGATCACGTCGGACGCCAGCCTTACAGGTTGGGGGGGAGTCTGGGGTGTTCAGTCGGCACAAGGTCGCTGGACCCCAGAGGAAGCCCTCCTGCCGATCAATGTCCTGGAAATCCGGGCGATCAGGCTGTGCCTCTTCAAATGGTCTCAGAGGCTGCAAGGGCGTCCAGTCAGGATCCAGTCAGACAACGCCACAGCAGTGGCATATGTCAATCATCAAGGAGGAACAAGAAGCTCAGCTGCAGCATCGGAGGTTGCTCGCATCCTGAAGTGGGCAGAGAAGAGCGTACCGGCACTGTCGGCCGTGTACATTCCGGGTGTGGAAAACTGGCAGGCGGACTACCCGAGCCGCCAGATGCTGGACCAGGGAGAATGGTCCTTACACCCGGAGGTGTTCAAACTCCTCTGCCAAAGATGGGGCACACCAGACGTAGATCTTCTGGCTTCCCGACTCAATCGGAAGGTATTGAGATTTGTGGCCCGGTCAAGAGACCCATGGGCAGACGCAACGGACGCGTTGGTGGCATCGTGGGGTCAGTATCGGCTAATCTATGCCTTCCCTCCCTTAAGGCTTCTTCCTCTTCTGCTCCGCAGAGTGGAGGCAGAGGGAATTCCAATGATCCTAATCGCTCCAGATTGGCCTCAGCGTCCTTGGTACACCGATCTAGTACGTCTGGTAGCAGACGTCCCCTGGCGCCTACCACTACGGAAGGACCTGCTATTGCAAGGTCCCATACTCCATCCTGCTTTACGGTCACTGGCTTTAACGGCATGGCTGTTGAGAACCAGGTACTGAGAGACCGGGGCCTGTCAGATTCAGTAATCTCTACTATGAGAAGTGCTCGGAAACCGTCCTCTAGGAAGGTTTATCACCGCACTTGGAAGGCCTACATCTCCATGTGTGAGGAAGTGAAATGGCATCCGCGTACTTATTTGGTTTCCAGAATCCTGCTGTTTTTACAGCATGGGGTGGACCAAAGGCTTGCCTTAAGTACGATTAAGGGACAGATATCTGCCCTGGCTGTCTTTTTTCAGCGACCCCTGGCTGCTCACTCTCTCTCGTGAGTACATTTGTGCAGGGGGTTCAACATGTGGCCCCTCCGGTCCGTCCCCCGCTACCTCCGTGGGACTTGAACCTGGTCCTCTCGGTGCTTCAGAAGGCACCGTTTGAGAATATTAGAGATATATTCCCCTGTTGACACTTTCTCAGAAGGTGGTCTTTTTGGTGGCTGTTACGTCAGTTAGACGAGTCTCTGAGCTGGCAGCCTTGTCCTGCAAGGCTCCCTATTTGATTTTCCACAAGGATAAGGTGGTGCTGCGGCCGCAGCCTTCCTTTCTTCCGAAAGTCGTTTCGGCTTTTCATCTCAATGAAGACATTGTACTTCCATCCTTGTGTCCTCATCCGTCGAATCCTAAGGAGTCGGCGTTGCATTCCTTGGACGTTGTCCGAGCTTTGAGAGTATACCTATCTGCTACTTCCCTGTTCCGGAAGTCAGACTCACTGTTTGTTTCGGTGGCTGGTCCCAAGAAGGGCCAAGCAGTCTCATCGGCCACCATCTCTAGGTGGATCCGACAGATAGTAATCCAGGCTTACGCCTTAAAGGATCAAGCGCCCCCCTTCCCGGTCATGGCGCATTCGACCAGGGCAATAGGTGCCTCTTGGGCTTTCCGACATCAAGCGTCGGTTTCCCAATTATGTAAAGCGGCGACTTGGTCATCCGCTCACACTTTCACAAAATTCTACAAAGTTGATGTAGGTGCATCCTTCGGATGCCTCTTTCGGCCGCAAGGTTTTACAAGCGGCTGTTTAGAGTTGCAGCTCCTTCGTTGGAGGAGTGCTGTTTTGTGTTTGGGGTGAAGTTTATTTTTATGCTGTTACCACCCCTCGTTTTTTCTCTGGCACTGCTTTGGGACGTCCCACTTTGTCAATAGAGAAGCTGTGTCGGTCCATGGACAAAAGAGTAAATAGGATTTTTTACTCACCGTAAAATCCTTTTCTCTGAGTCCATGGACCGACACAGCACCCACCCCTCCTTTTAAGTTTGTACTGCTTTTTGACTAACTGATCTGCGAGATGCAGACTGAGGGGATATACCCAGAGGGTCCGCCCCCTGGGCTGTACTGTAGAAGGTGTGATGCAACACTTTTTACAAGTTTTCTGCCTAGTCACTCCTAATTAATGGATAATACCCACTTTGTCAATAGAGAAGCTGTGTCGGTCCATGGACTCAGAGAAAAGGATTTTACGGTGAGTAAAAAATCCTATTTTCTCTTATCGTCCATGGACTGACACAGCCTCTTTAACACTTTTCCCGTGGGTTATGTCCCTGCTTGCAGGAGAAGACCTAGGCAGAATGTTAAAGCGGAGTTCCACACAAAATAACATCCATATACGAGCACACTCCTTACACTACGAACATGTACAGTAGCCACTTTTTTTTTTATTTTGTACATACCGTACTATTGTAATTTCAATTCCGGCTTCCGGGTACTCACTCCCGCGGGAGTAGGCGTTTCTAGTCTCTTGCAATGTAATCTGGGAGTTTGCCCAGATGTGACATGTCCTTCAGAAAAAGTTCCCTGGCGGATAAGGTCCCCCCCCCCCCTGTACTGCGCATGCGCGGCACGAACCTCAACGGAGTTTCCCAAAGTGGCCGAACATGTAGAGCTGCGAGTCGGCTCTACACTCCGCCTGCGCAGTCAGCTCTACATGGCTCCTAGTCATTGCGCAGGCGCCATGTAGAGCTAACTCGCAGCTCTACATGTTCGGCTACTTTCGGAAACTCCGTTGAGGTTCGTGCCGCGCATTCGCAGTACAGAGGGGGGGAACTTTTTCTGCAGAACACCGTCCACCGCTACCAGGAAGTCAGTGCTTGTGGGCTTCACAATGCCCACCAGCAAAATGGAAAATACAGACGGCTGATTTTAAAAGTGCATCTTTTGCCAGAAAAAAGACAAGGGAGGTTAAAAATCACCAAACACGCGAGTACTAATTGGTGATCTAAAAATACTTTGCATGCAAGCTAAAAAAAAAAAAAAGATTTGCCGCGGAACCTCCGCTTTAAATGTTATACATACATTCTAAAAAGCCAGAGCTGAACAGCCCCGCCCAGGGGGGCGGTCCCTCCGGACATAACCCTCCTACTGCAGTCAGCAGACCTCAGTTTTTTTCCTGCCTAGCAGAAGGAGAAGACGTGGCTCTCTCAGGAGCCTGTCTCCTGACCTATTTTTATTCCTTTTTGGAATTTCTCTTGTTTTATTTTTGAGACCTATTATCAACTGTCGGCTGGGCAACAGGTTGGGTACAAGATATCCTCGTAGTCTTCCCTGTCCGACCATCGAGTGCGCTGATCCTCGCCTTGGGTGCGTGAGACTCAGTTCACGACATGCCCCATGACTCTAGGGGTGGCCGGTGAGCTTTTTATGCTCCGCGGTCCTCTCAAGATTGAACAGTCCTGCTGTATCTTTTGCGGTGGACCGGGCCGACAGCTACTCAGTACCGCACTGTGATAGTGATGTCAGAAACACACCAGTGGGTCCCTCAGGGGACGGGTAAGTAGTCTCTCCTGCCTGCAGGTGAGTACATGCTGTGTGTTTCTTTGTGTGGGGGATTTTCCCTGTCTCCCCCTGTTTTTTATTGTCACTCTCTGTCACCATTGCTGGTGCTGTGCTGTGTGGGGTGCCTTGGGGTAAGCTCATGGCTGTCTGCATATCGCTGGGGCTGTTTTCTGAGTGTTTTGAGGCCTTGGCGCAGTTCGGCGCCATGTTTGTGTATGCTCATTTACTTTTTCATTGGCGGCCATCTTGCCGTGGATCGTCTGAGCACATTGCGGCGGCCATTTTCTTGAAGCCGCACGCGTTTTATGCACTTGTTTGGCCTCTATTGCTGCTGGGAACGGCGCAAATCTTCTCACACTCTCCTCTCAGCTCACTCACGCTGATTCAGCGCGGCGCAGGCAGCGGAACCGAGCGGTCCTGGTCCGGGTTTGTGAGTCCCCTGGGCATACCCCTCCTCAGTCAGCACAGCCTGTGGGTGGACTTTTTTTCTGAGGAGTCTCAGAGAGGGGCAATTATGGAGTCTGTGTCACCAGCTTCCCCATGCATGTCAGAGGCAACAGGCAGTGCTCCAGCACCTGCGGTCCCTATGGACCAGTTGTCGGCAGTCCTGGAAACATTTCTTACCAGGATGGAAGCGGTGTGCGAGCGCAAGGGAGCAAAAAAGCGCCCTCTCCCCACATTATCTCCACAAGGGGAGTGCTCTGATTCAGATATGGGCCTAGCTGCTGCTGCTCAGGACCCTAGCTCTGAATATTTTGATGGTTTTGAACAGGACATTCCTTGTGAGGAAGACTCCAGTTCTGAGTCAGTAAATGACAGGGCGCTTGTTAGTGAACTCATTGATGCTGTGAGGGACACTCTCAAGCTGGATGCTGCGGCTGCGGAACCTCAGGTGGAGGCAGTCTCCTTTTGGTTCTTTTAAGGCCAAGCCTTCTAAAAAGGTTTTTCCATATGCACCTTTCTTTGACGAGTTCATTGACCAGGTTTGGGAAAAGCCGCAGAAGACTTTTATGGTCCCGCGGCGTTTGTCTATCAGATACCCCTTTGAAGAAGCCCTACTTAAAAAGTGGGCTTCTCCCCCAGTGGTCGACCCCCCAGTCGCCCGTTTGAACAAGGCCACCACTCTCCCGATGGAGGGGACTCCTGCATTTAAGGACCCCACTGACAGGAGGTCAGAAGTGGTGAGCAGAGCCATGTTTGCCTTGTTGGAATCCGACTTACGGACTGTTGTAGCGGCGACCCTTGTGTCTCAGACACTCACGGAATGGGCAAAAATTTTCAACCAGACTGTGCAGGAGCATAATCTTCCTCCAGACAATATTGCTCTGGCCCACCAAATGGTGCAGGGCCCGATATATGTGTGCGACGCCACTTTGGACGCGACCCCTTTAAAATCCAGGGCCTCTGTTTCTGCGGTGGTGTTGCGTCATCTTACCTGGTTGAAATGCTGGTCTGCTGACCTAACCTCTAAGAAGCTCCTGACGGATCTACCCTTTAAGGGTGGTAGACTTTTCGGTGCTGCTCTGGATGACATCATCAAGGATGTCACGGGTGGTAAAAGCACTCTTCTTCCTCAGACTATCAAGGGTAAGGAGTCCCGCCGTAAACCGGGTCCTTCCTTTCCAGCAAAAAAGTTATTTTTTTGTCAGTCAGAGTCCACGGGTAAGCCCTCCCAAACTGACAACAGTGCGGCTGGTGGACACGAGCGCCCTTGGGTGCGTAAGCCAAACAAGCCGGCTCCCAAGCCCGCCTCCGTGTGAAGTCTTGCTCCCGCTCGACTCTGGGGTGGGGGGGCGATTTTGCAGGTTCACGGATCGGTGGGTGTGCGAGGTGGTCACCTCAGGATACAGGATAGAGTTCCGTTCCTGGCCCCCAGACAGATTCTTTCCCTCAAATCTCCCTCTCCTTCCTGCCCGTCGGGCGGCCCTCTTGGGGGCTGTACGGGATTTGATCAAGTCCGGAGTGATTGTGCCGGTACCGTCGCAGGAGAGGTTTCAGGGGTTCTACTCGAATCTGTTTGTTGTCCCGAAAAAGGACGGCGTTCAGCCAATCCTGGACCTCAAGGCCCTGAATGCCTTTGTGAAGGTGCAAAAATTCCACATGGAATCCATTTGCACGGTGATCGCTACACTCCATCAAGGGGATTTCCTGGCGTCCTTGGACATCAAGGACACCTACTTGCATGTTCTGATCTGTGCAAGTCACCAGAAGTTTCTGCGCTTTGCGACCGGCGAAGTCCACTATCAATTTGTGGCTCTTCCCTTCGGCCTAGCCTCGGCAGCAAGGGTGTTCCCCAAGGTGCTTGCTCCGGTTCTAGCTTTGCTGAAACAGCGAGGCATTGCTATCGTGGGCTATCTGGACGATCTTCTTCTAAGAGCAGACAATGGCTCAGAATTAGAAGAAAGTGTGACTATCGTCAGTCAGACCCTCCGGGACTTCGGGTGGCTCCTGAACATTCAGAAATCGGTCCTGGTCCCGACTCACCGTTTGGAGTATCTAGGTCTGATCCTGGACTCCTTGGAGGCGAAGGTATTCTTACCCCCAGAGAAGTTACTGACACTTCAGTCTGCAGTGCGGGTCCTGACGTCCCGAAGATGGTCGTCAATCCGTTTTTGCATGAGAGTCCTGTGACTCATGGTGGCCTCCTTCGAGGCCGTTCCGTATGCCCAATCACACACATGGGCATTACAGAAAGATCTTGTCCACTTGGGACAAATCCCCATTTTCCTTGGAACTTCAGATCCAGGTGAGTCACCCGGTCAGGGCGTCCCTGGCGTGGTGGTTGAGGTCCCCGGCTCTTTGGTCCGGAAAGTCGTTCCTCCCCATCCAGTGGACGGTGATCACGACAGACGCCAGCCTGATGGGCTGGGGTGGAGTCTGGGGAGTCCAGTCAGCCCAAGGGCTTTGGACTCCGGACGAAGCCCGTCTACCGATCAATATCCTGGAAATACGGGCAATCGGACTGTGTCTCTCCTTGTGGTCGGAGAGACTACAGGGTCGATCCCTCAGGATTCAGTCGGACAACGCCACGGCAGTGGCGTATGTCAACCATCTAGGGGGGACTCGGAGCTCAGCTGCGGCTTCCGAGGTCGCCCGCATCCTAAGGTGGGCCGAAAGAAGCGTGCTGGCTCTGTCGGCCGTCTACATTCCGGGCGTAGAGAGCTGCCAGGCGGACTATCTGAGTTGCCAGACGCTGGACCAGGGAGAGTGGTCCTTGCACCCAGAGGTTTTTCAACTTCTTTGCCGGTGGTGGGGTACGCCGGATGTGGACCTGATGGCTTCTCGACTCAATCTCAAGGTGTCGAGGTTTGTGGCCAGGTCCAGGGACCCTTGGGCGGATGCGTTGGTTGCCCCATGGGCTCATTATCACCTGATATATGTTTATCCTCCGCTGCAGCTGATCCCTCACCTGTTGCGCAGGGTGGCGACCGAGGGGATTCCGGTGATCCTCATTGCTCTGGATTGGCCTCGGCGTCATTGGTACGCCGATCTGGTACGTCTCGTCGCGGTTGCCAATAAGGGAGGACCTTCTGTCTCAAGGTCCTATATTTCATCCTGCTTTACAGTCTCTGGCTTTAACGGCATGGCTATTGAAAGCCAGGTGCTGAGAGACCGAGGTCTCTCGGATTCGGTCATTTCGACCATGTTAAGGGCACGGAAGTCTTCCTTCAGAAAGATCTATCACCGTACCTGGAACGCTTACATCGCCATGTGCGAAGAGCTGGACTGGCGTCCACGGACATATTCCATCCCCAGAATCCTGCGGGTCTTGCAGCGTCGCGTGACCCAAAAGCTTGCTTTTGAGTACCATTAAGGGTCAGATTTTTTTCTTTCAGCGACCGCTAGCAGGTCATTCTTTGGTTAGCACCTTTTGTGCAGGGGGTTCGCCATGTGCTCCCTCCTGTCAAGCCTCCTCTCCCTCCTTGGGATCTGAATTTGGTGCTCTCGGTTCTCCAGGAACCTCCCTTTGAAAATATCAGAGATATTCCCCTCTTGACCTTGTCTCAGAAGGTGGCCTTCTTAGTGGCCATTACCTCTGTTAGACGGGTGTCTGAGTTAGCGTCCTTGTCCTGCAAGTCGCGTTATTTGGTCATCCATAAGGATAAGGCGGTGTTGCTTCCGCGACCTTCTTTTTTTGCCGAAGGTGGTCTCGGCCTTTCACCTTAATGAGGACATTGTCCTCCCGTCCTTGTGTCCTCACCCATCGCATCCCAGAGAGTTTGCGCTTCACACGTTGGATGTGGTACGAGCCTTGCGGGTGTACCTGTCTGCTACTGCTTCCATTCGAATGTCTGACTCACTGTTTGTGTCTGTCTCTGGTCCAAAACAGGGCAAAGCGGTTTCGTCAGCGGTTTCGTCAGCCACTATCTCTAGATGGATCAGGCAGACCGTCATACAGGCCTATGCCCTCAAGGGGCGGGCGCCTCCCTTTGCGGTTACGGCCTATTCCACCAGGGCAATTGGTGCTTCCTGGGCTTTGCGACATCAAGCGTCGGTTGCACAAGTGTGCAAGGCGGCGACCTGGTCGTCCGTTAATACCTTTTCTAAGTTCTATAAGGTTGGTGTGGCTGCATCTTCGGATGCTTCCTTCGGCCGCAAGGTGTTGCAAGCGGCTGTTTAAAGTTGCATCTCCTCCGTTGAGGAGTTCTGCCTTGTTTGGAGTGAAGTTTTTGGTTTTCCATTTATACTGCTCCCATCCCTCTTGACACTGCTTTGGGACATCCCACGGGTAAAGTGTTAAAGAGGCTGTGTCAGTCCATGGACGATAAGAGAAAATAGGATTTTTGTACTCCCCGTAAAATTTGTTTCTCTGATGTCCATGGACTGACACAACACCCACCCTTCTTTTCAAGGTTTGTACTGCTTTGTTACGAACTGAGGTCTGCTGACTGCAGTAGGAGGGTTATGTCCGGAGGGACCTCTCCCCTGGGCGGGGCTGTTCAGCTCTGGCTTTTTAGAATGTATGTATAACATTTCACATTCTGCCTAGGTCTTCTCCTGCAAGCAGGGACATAACCCACGGGTAAAGTGTTAAAGAGGCTGTGTCGAGTACAAAAATCCAATTTTTTTCTACATTTTCTTTATTTTTTATTTGTTTCCTGCGATCTTCGATCAACTGCCGACTGGGTGACAGGCTGGATTCTCGATCCTTGTAGTCCCTCCAGTTTCGGACATCGAGCGTGTGCCGACCCTAGCTACGCGCTGGGTTTTCCACGACATACCCGTCGCCCTACGGGTGGCCGGTGAGCTTTACACTCCAGGGCCTGCATCAGACCGCTCAGCTTCGGCTGACCTTACGGCCGAGTCGCAGTAGCCTGACCGGTGAGCTTACGCTCCAAGGCTTGCATTGGACCGCTCAGCTTCGGCTGACCTTACGGCCAAGTCGCAGCAGCCTTTCCAGTGAGTGTCGCGCTCCGGGGCATACATATGATCGCTCCTCAGGGTCCAATCACAGCATGCCTGGCCGACAGTCACCTTCCGTGCACGGATGATGATCTGTTTTGGAATGTCTTCCAGCATAAGACATGCAGGATAGGTAAGTAGCTCCCCTGCTTCGGCAGGGTGACTTGGCTGGACATTCCTGGAGAGATCAAGTAAGTAGTTGTGGCCCCTTTCTGTCTTCTCTCCCTGCCTTCCCTCCTCCCTGGGCTCTGGCTAAGGTTGCTGTGTGCTGGGGGTCACCTAAGGGGTTCCATCTGGTGCGGGGCTGGCTGTAACTATGCATTTAAAAAATTTCATTTCTGCTCACCTTTGTGTGCTTCTTTTCCCTCGATGCTGTCGGCGGCCATTTTGCGGTGGTCCATGCCTGTTTCGGCCTCTAGTGACTGTCCGGCGGCCATTTTCCTGTAGTTTTGCGCCTAGAGCTAGATATCACCGCTCTGCGACATTTTCTTGTGGTTCACACCGCTTTGACCTCTATCGACTGTCGGCGGCCATGTTTTTGTGGATTCAGGCTGTAGGTAAATACCGCCCCTCGGCGGCCATCTTTTTGGGGTCTGCGTCCGCGTTTTGCCTCTACTGTAGGCTCGATGGCCATTTTCTTGGAGCCCACATTGTTCCATACAGCCGCTTGGCGGCCATTTTGCGATAGTCTCCGGCCTCTAGAATCGTTTTCACTGGCGCGAAAATGACACAGGAAACGCTGATAAAACTATCAGACGGACACAGCAGCGGTGGGATAGCATCACAGGCGCAGCACACAGCATAGCTGTACCGATCCAATGGTGGTGAGTCCTCTGGGAGACCCAGCATCTCTGCAGCAAGGAGGGTGGCCTAATGATATCTTGCCTGAAGCCCTGTGGGTGTCAGCGCGTGGTCAGCATGGCATCTGAGCCAGATGTTTTTTCCCCCTGAAACACCTGAATTGGCAGCGGGTACCCCTGAGGTATCTATGGGCGCGATGTCGGCAATCCTAGAGGCCTTTGCTGCCTGGGTGGAAGCAGCACACGGGAATACAGGGGGTAGTAAACGCCCCCGTCCCCTGCAATCTTCTGGGGATAATTCTGATGCAGAACCAGATCCAGCTATTGCTCATGACCCGGGTTCTGATGCATCAGAGACTGCAGACAGTGACCAAGCGGACAGTGAGAATGACTCCAAGTCCAGGTCAATACGCGAGAAGGCTTTGATATCTGACCTTATTACTGCAGTGCGGGATACGCTAAAAATGGAAAATGCTGCTGAAACAGCAGAGACTCCTGTCCCCTTCGGGTTCCGTAAACCTCCCCGCACTGCTAAGGTGTTCCCTTGTGTGTCTTATTTTGATAAGCTCTTGTACAAGGAGTGGGAAAACCCACTAAGGGTTTTTACATCCCCAAAGAATTTTGCCTTACGGTACCCCTTTGAGGAGACTTTTCTGAAGAGATGGACCTCTCCCCCTATAGTGGACCCTTCGGTGTCCAGACTTAACAGAGCTACCACTATCCCAGTACAAGGGGCTCCTGTTTTTAAGGACCCTGTGGATAAGAAAGCTGAAGCACTCGCTCGCTACTTATAGGTAGGCTCAGCGGTGCGCCCGGCATTGGCGGGGGCCTTAGTGTCTCAGACACTTACTGAATGGGAAAAATTGCTACTACAGGGGTTAAAGTGCGGGATGCCCTCCTAATGAGATAACTTTGGCCGACTAGTTGGTACAGGGCCTTAAGTTTGTCTTCGAGTCAGACATAGATACTATTCCCCTGCTGTCAAAAGCTTTGGTTTATGCAGTAGCAATACACCGCCTGATATGGCTAAAAGGCTGGTCTGCGGACCAGGCCTCCAAAAAAGCCCTGTTGGATCTGCCTTTTAAGGGTGACAGACTTTTTGGGGACTCTCTGGATGACATCATCAAGGATGCCACAGGAGGTAAAAGCACTTTGCTTCCTCAAACTAAGAAGCGTAAGGGACCACGCCAAGGGCAAGGACCCTCCTTTACTGCACGCAAACAGTTTTTTCATCCGCCCAGGGCGACGGGGAAAAGACCCCAGGCCGACAAGGCGCCTGCCCAAGGACAGAAGCGTCCTTGGCTCCGCAAACCCAACAAGCCTGCGATCAAATCTGCATCCGCATGAAGGTCCGCCCACACCCAGCTCTCGGGTGGGGGGACATCTTCACAAATTCACTACTCAGTGGACAGCTCTAATATCCGACAGGTGGGTTTCCGAAGTAATCTCCTCAGGCTACAAGATAGAATTTCTCTCTTGTCCACTGAACAGATTCGTTCCCTTTAACCTCCAGCTACAGCCGACCCGTCGGGTGGCCCTGTATGGGGCGGTCCTGGGTCTGCTGGAACGTGGGGTGGTCATTCCCGTTCCAGAACAGGGGTCAGGGTTTTTACTCGAATCTGTTCATTGTGCCAAAGAAGGAGGGGGTTCGTCCAATCTTGGATCTCAGGGCCCTCAATTGCTTTGTGAAGGTACAAAGATTTCGGATGGAGTCGGTTCGATCTGTAGTCACTGCTCTCCATCCGCTGGACTTTATGGCCTCCTTGGACATCAAAGATGCATACCTGCATGTTCCCATATACTCCAGACACCAGAGGTTTCTGCGATTCGCAATCGGGAAGAACCAATATCAGTTTGTGGCCCTCCCGTTTGGCCTGGCTTCGGCACCTAGGACATTCACCAAGGAGCTCGCACCCCTTCTGGCACTCCTAAGACAGCGGGGCATCGCTATCATAGGCTACTTGGACGACCTTCTTCTGAAGGCCCCTTCAAGCTCAGAATTAGAGGTAAGCGTGTCCATTACCTGTCAGACTCTTCAAGACTGTGGTTGGATACTAAACATGCAAAAGTCAGTATTGCTGCCGACTCAACGCCTAGTGTACCTGGGGTTGATTCTGGATTCCTCAGAGGCAAAAGTATTCCTCCCTGTGGAAAAGTTGCAGACCCTTCGGGCTGGAGTGCGGCAGCTGACATCCAAGAGGTGGTCGTCACTCCGCTTTTGCATGCGAGTGTTAGGCCTCATGGTAGCCTCGTTCAAGGCGGTCCCATATGCTCAATATCACACTCGAGTGTTACAGAAGGAAGTTCTGTCCAGATGGAACAAATGTCCATCATCTCTGGATTATCAAATCCGAGGAAGCCACCTAGTCAGGAGATCTCTGGTACGGTGGCTGACATCACCGGCTTTGCTAGCCGGGAAGTAATTTCTTCCTGTGTACTGGATAGTGATCACGACGGACGCCAGCCTTACAGGTTAGGGGGGAGTCTGGGGTGTTCAGTCGACGCAAGGTCGCTGGACCCCAGAGGAATCCCACCTGCCGATCAATGTCCTGGAGATTCGGGCGATCAGGCTGTGCCTCTTCAGATGGTCTCAGAGGCTGCAAGGCGGCCAGTCAGGATCCAGTCAGACAACGCCACAGCAGTGGCATATGTCAATCATCAAGGAGGAACAAGAAGCTCAGCTGCAGCATCGGAGGTCGCTCACATCCTGAGGTGGGCAGAAAGGAGCGCACCGGCACTGTCGGCCGTGTACATTCCGGGTGTGGAGAATTGGCAGGCGGACTACCTGAGTCACCAGATGCTGGACCAGGGAGAATGGTCCTTACACCCGGAAGTGTTCCAGCTCCTCTGCCAAAGATGGGGCACGCCAGACATAGACCTTCTGGTTTCCCGACTCAATCGGAAGGTATTGAGGTTTGTAGCCCGGTCAAGGGACCCATGGGCAGACGCAACGGACGCGTTGGTGGCATCGTGGGGTCAGTATCGGCTAATATATGCCTTCCCTCCCTTAAGGCTTCTTCCCCATCTGCTTCGCAGAGTGGAAGCAGAGGGAATTCCAATAATCCTGATCGCTCCAGATTGGCCTCAACGTCCCTGGTACGCCGATCTAGTACGTCTAGTAACAGACGTCCCTTGGCGCCTACCACTACGGGAGGACCTGCTGTCGCAAGGTCCCATACTCCATCCTGCTTTACGGTTACTGGCTTTAACGACATGGCTATTGAGAACCAGGTACTGAGAGATTCAGTAATCTCTACTATGAGAAGTGCTCGGAAACCGTCCTCTAGGAAGGTTTATCACCGCACTTGGAAGGTCTACATCTCCATGTGTGAGGAAATTAAGTGGCATCCGCGTACTTATTTGGTCTCCAGAATCCTGCTGTTTTTACAGCGTGGGGTGGACCAAAGGCTTGCCTTAAGTACGATTAAGGGACAGATATCTGCCCTGGCTGTCTTTTTTCAGCGACCCCTGGCGACTCACTCTCTCGTGAGTACATTTGTGCAGGGGGTTCGACATGTGGCTCCTCCGATCCGTCCCCCGCTACCTCTGTGGGACTTGAACCTGGTCCTCTCGGTGCTTCAGAAGGCACCGTTTGAGAATATTAGGGATATTCCCTTGTTGACACTTTCTCAGAAAGTGGTCTTTTTGGTGGCTGTTACGTCAGTTAGACGAGTTTCTGAGCTGGCAGCCTTGTCATGCAAGGCTCCCTATCTGATCTTCCACAAGGATAAGGTGGTGCTGCGGCCGCAGCCTTCCTTTCTTCCGAAAGTCGTTTCGGCTTTTCATCTCAACAAAGACATTGTACTTCCATCCTTGTGTCCTCATCCGTCGAATCCTAAGGAGTCGGCGTTGCATTCCTTGGACGTTGTCCGAGCTTTGAGAGTATACATATCTGCTACTTCCCTGTTCCAGAAGTCAGATTCACTGTTTGTTTCGGTGGCTGGTCCCAAGAAGGGCCAAGCAGTCTCGTCTGCCACCATCTCTAGGTGGATCCGACAGCTAGTAATCCAGGCTTGCGCCTTAAAGGGTCAAGCGCCCCCCTTTCCGGTCACGGCGCATTTGACCAGGGCAATAAGTGCCTCTTGGGCTTTCCGACATCAAGCGTCTGTTTCCCAATTATGTAAAGCAGCGACTTGGTCGTCCGCTCACACTTTCACCAAATTCTACAAAGTTTATGTAGGTGTATCTTCGGATTCCTCTTTCGGGCCGCAAAGTTTTGCAGGCGGCTGTTTAGAGTTGCAACTGCTCCGTTGAAGGAGTGCTGTTTTGTGTTTGGGCTGAAGTTTACTTCTATGCTGTTACCACCCCTCGTTTTTTTCTCTGACACTGCTTTGGGATGTCCCACTTTGTCAATAGAGAAGCTGTGTCGGTCCATGAACGAAAGAGTAAATAGGATTTTTTACTCACCGTAAAATCCTTTTCTCTGAGTTCATGGACCGACACAGCACCCTCCCCTCCTTTTAAGTTTGTACTGCTTTTTGACAAACTGATCTGCGAGATGCAGAGTGAGGGGATATACCCAGAGGGTCTGCCCCCTGGGCGGTACTGTAGAAGGTGTGATGCAACACTTTTTACAAGTTTTCTGCCTAGTCACTCCTAATTAACGGATAATACCCACTTTGTCAATAGAGGAGCTGTGTCGGTCCATGAACTCAGAGAAAAGGATTTTACGGTGAGTAAAAAATCCTATTTTCTGTTATCGTCCATGGATGGACACAGCTCCTTAAATCTTGACAAAGTGGGTTATGTTCCTGTTCATAGGAGAGGACTAGGCAGAACATGTTAGATAATTAAAAACGCATGTTACAATAATAAGAGATGAACAGCCAGACATAACCCTCCGCCCTGCAGCATGCAGCCTCATTTTTTTTCTTCCTCAGCTTTTTTCTGCCTAGCAGAGGAGAAGGACGTGGCTTCCTTTGGGCCCAGAGTATCAACTGCCGGCTGGGCGACAGGTTGGATATATAGATCCTTGTAGTCTTCCCAGTTCCGGCCATCGAGCGTGTCAGTCCCTTGCTTCGCGCTTGGTTCTGACCACGACATACCCCATGGCTCCAGGGGTGGCCGGTGAGCACATGCTCCGGGGTCCACATATGACTGGTCTGCTTGTGCCTCACTCACAGTGGACCGAGCCGACAGCTACTCCGTACCATCGGTTGTGGGTCTGGTAAGTACGGTTCTTCCTGTTTCGGCAGGATGGAACAGCTGGGCATTCCTGGGATTTAGAAGTTCTCCTGTCCTCCCTTTACCTCCCTTTACCTGCTCTGTCGCCCTTTCCCCTCCTGCCCTAGGGCCCGCTGCATCCGGGGTGTACCTGTGGGGGGGCCCCGAGTCCCTGTGGGGCGCCAGGGTCCGCTTTCTGTGAGGGGGCTCTATCTCCTGGGAAGTCTCTGCAGGCCTTCTCATCCACATCCCTGGCCTCGGGCACCATTTTTTGCGGCGCTGTCGCCATTTTCAGTGTTTTTTTCCCTGTGTTTAAACTTCCATTGGCGGCCATTTTCTTGTAGCCGCGCTGTGGCGCAGGTCGGTATTGCGGGCACCCATTTTCTTGTAGTCCGCGCCCTTTTACATCTGAGGCGTCTGGCGGCCATTTTGGGGTGGGTTTGGCCTCTAGCACTGGCTTCTGAACGGCGCAGTATCTTCTCATCACAGCTTCTTCATCACACACGTGCTGTGTGTACAAGGCGGGCAGCGGTGCTGAGCGGTCTCCTTCTGGGCGGTGAGTCTCCTGGGTTACCCCCCCGGTCAGTCAGCATGGAGGGTGGACTCTTATGTGTGTTTCACTTGGTCCCTGAGGGCTGTCAGTGGGTGTTTTTGTGGAGTCAGTATGTGACCTTTCTTCCCCATACATGCCAGAGGCAGCAAATGGTGCCCCTGCACCTACGGTTTCCTTGGATACATTATGGATAGTCCTGGAGCCTTTTGTTGCCAAGGTAGAAACGGATTGCGGGCGTAATGGGGGTAAGAAAGCGCTCCCTCCCCCCGCCAGCTTCTGGGAAATGTTTGTCAGGGCTCTTCTGAGTGCACTTCTGATGCTGTGTGGGACACTCTCCAGCTGGGAATGCAGCTGGGACTTCCACAGAGGAGTCTGTCTCCCTTAGGTCACACAAATGTGCCCGCTTTGTGGCGTTTTTTCCTTATGTTACTTTCTTTGAAAGTTCATACATAGGGAATGGGAATGGCCGCAGAGGTCCTTGTGGTTCCCCAGCACATGGCGGTCCGTTATCATACAGGACCCTTCTGATAGGAGGTCCAAGGCGGTGATGCTGGGGTCAGTATTGCGACCTATATATGGCTGCGACTTTCCATGTGGGGCAGCAAAGTGGTGTGGTGGTTAACTCCCTCACCTGGCAGCAAGAGGGTCACTGGTTCAAACCAGGACCCCGACACCTTCTACCTGGAGTTTGCTTGTTCTCCCTGGGTCTGCGTGGGTTTCCTCCGGGTACTCCGGTTTCCTCCCACACCAAAGGCATGTGCGCCACGGTAAACACATATGCACTTATGCATACACAGTGTGTGTATTTAAAATGACCCCGTCGCAGTTTGCTTGGGGTTTGCATGTTTTCCCTGTGTCTGCGTGGGGTTCCTCCAGGTGATCCGGTTTCCTCCCACACTCGAAGGACACGCGCGCCTTCGGCACCACGGTAAAACCGTATACACTAATACATGCTCAGTGTGTGTATGTAAATGATTTCCAGAACCTCTGTATCTGCGGTGGTGCTGCGCCGCCTGATTGGCTGGAATGCTGGTCCGCAGACTGAGCTCCCAAGTGAGCTCTGGCAGATTGCCTTTCTGAGGTTTTTTGGTACCTCGCTGGACGACATTGTTAAGATGTTACTGGAGGTAAGAGCACTCTTCTTTCACAGTCCTCTTTGGGTAAGGAGCCGCGCCGTTGACCGGGGCCCTCCGATTCCGCGCAGTAGCGGTATTTTCGTCAGTTGATCCTCCCGGGCTGACAAGGCTCTAGCTGGGGGACAGAAGCATCCCTGGGTGCGTGCACGAAAGTGCCGGCTGACATTCCATGCTACGCATGGCATTTTGTCCCCGCCCGACTCATGGGTGGGGGGGATGATTTTGCGAGTTTGCAGTTCGGTGGACCTCTCCGCTTCTCTGCAAGCTGGTCATTTTTGGGTACAAGATAGACTCTCTTCTTGTCCACCAAACAGGTCTTTCCCTCAAATTTTTCCTATCCTACTGGCTCGTCGATCTGCCTTGATGGGAGCAGTACATGACTTGCTCTGGTGCAGAATATTTTTACCTGTGCCCCTGGTGGAAGGGTTTCAGGGATTCTATTTGAATCTGTTGGTATTCCCACGGAAGGACGGTGTCCGTCCAATCTTGGACCTCAGGGCCCTCATTACCTTTTGGGGCAGCACAGTGGGGTAGTGATTAACTCCCTCACCTGGCAGCAAGAGGGTCGCTGGTTCAAACCCAGACCCCAACACCGTCTGCCTGGAAACTGCATGTTCTCCCTGTGTCTGCGTGGGGTTCCTCCGGGTACTCCGGTTTCCTCCCACACTCCTAAGACATGCGCGTTTTGGCGCCACAGTATGAACATGCGCATTACCACATACACAGTGTATTGTTTTTGGGGAATTCTGGCGTCTCTGGACACCAGGGTCGCATACTTGCATGTCCCCATCTGCATCAGCCATCTGAGTTTTCTGCGCTTTGCGATTTGACTTAGCGTCTGCACTCAGAGTTGTTCACAAGGTGCTCGCCCCAATCTGGGCTTTGCTGAGACCGCAAAACATTGGTATTGTGGGCTACTTGGGCGTTCTTCTGAGAGCTGTTTCTGGCTCAGAATTAGAGGAGGACATGTCTATAGCCAGTCAGACCCTCCGGGACTTTGGTTGGGTACTGATCATACAGAAGTCGGTGTTGGTACCGACTCAGTGTCTGAAGTCCCTAGACTTGATCCTGAATTCTTTGGAGGCGAAGGTCTTCCTTCCTTTGGAGCAGTTGCAGACGCTCCAGTCGACGGTGAAATTGTTGGGTCCAGGAGGTTGTTCCTTCCTTTCCCATAGGACTGTGATCACGACGGACGCCAGCCTCACGGTCTGGAAGAATCTCGACCGCCGATCGATGTCCTCGAAATTCGAGCGATCAGACCGTGCCTCTCCAAGTGGTCGCAGACACTTCAGGGGCGTCTGATCAGGTTTTTAGTTGGACGGCCGCAGCGTCGGTAGTCGCTCACATCCTAAGTTGGGCCGAAAGAGCGCGCAGGCTCTATCGGCTGCTTACACCCCCGTGTAGAGACCTGGCAGGCGAACTATCTGAGTCGCCAGATGCTGGACCTACGGGTATGGTCTTTTCACCCGGAGGTGTTTTTAATTACTTTGTCGGAATTGGAGCACACCAGTTGTGGATCTCCTGGATTCTCGACTCATCGCAGGTGCCGAGGTTTGTGGCCAGGTCCAATGCTCCCTGGGCAGACACGTCGGACGCGTTGGTGGCTCCATAGGGAATTTATGCCTTTCCCCTACTGGAATTGCTTCCTCGACTACTCCGCAGAGTGGAGGCTGCAGGGATTCTGGTGATTCTGATCGCCCCAGATTGGTCCCAGCGTCCCTAGTACGCCGACCTCGGGAGACTGGTAGCTAACGCAATGCGTGAGGACCCTCTGTCTCAAGGTCCCATGCTTCATCCTGGTTTACAGTCGCTGGCTTTAACGCCTTGACTATTGAAAGCCAGGTACTAAGGGACCGTGGTCTGGCAGATTCGGTAATCTCCTTCATGTTGAGGGCCCGGGAATATTCTTCCCGGACGATCTACCATTGCACTTGGAAGGCCTACATCTCTATATGTGATGTGATGGCCGGGCGCCCACGGACATGGGCGGTTTCTTGGATCCTGCTGTTCTTACAGTGCGGAGTGGATCTGAACCTTGCCTTGAGCACTGTTGAGGGGCAGATTTCAGCCTTGGCTGTCTTCTTCCAATGGCCCCTGGTGGCTCACTCACTGGTAAGTACATGTGTGCAGGGGGTCCGACGCGGACTTGTCTCTAGTGCTCTCGGTACTTCAGGAACCTCCCTTTGAGAACATCAGGGAGTTTCCACTCTTTCTCAGAAAGTTGCCTTTCTAGTTGCCATTACTTTGGTCAGAAGGGTTTCTGGAATGGCGGCCTTGTCTTGCAAGTCGCCTTACTTGGTCCTCCATAAGCGTAAGCGGTGCTTCGCCCGTAACCTTCATTCCTTCCTAAGGTGGTTTCGGCTTTTTCACCTAAACAAGGACATTGTGTTTCCGTCCTTGTGTCCTCGGCCGTCGCATCCCAGGAGGCTGCGCTACATACCGTGGACGCGGTACGTGCCCTACGGGTGTACCTGTCTGCAACTGCTCCACTTTGGAGTTCTGACTCACTGTTCGTGCCGGTATCTGGTCCACAGAGGGGCCTGCCGGTCTCGTCGGCCACCTTTTGAGGTGGATCAGGCTGATTGTCATCCAAACCTATGCCCTTTAGGGGCGGGCGCCTCCCTTTCCTGTCACGGCGCATTCAACCAGGGCAATTGGTGCTTCCTGGGCTGTCCGACATATAGTATCTGTCTTCAAAGTGTGTGAGACGGCGACCTGGTTGTCTGTTCACACTTTCCCAACGTTTTACAAGGTTCATGTGTGTGCATCTTCGGATGCTTCCTTGGCCGCAAGTTTGTTGCAGGCGGCTGTTTGAGGTTGCAACTCCTCCGTGAGGAGCTCTGTTGGTTTGGGGTGAAGTTGAGTCTTCTTTTGATTGCTGTTCCCACCCCTCGTTTTTTCTTACACTGCTTGGGGACGTCCCACTTTGTGAAGATTTAAGGAGCTGTGTCCGTCCATGGACGATAAGAAAAAATAGGATTTTCTCTTATCATCCATGGACCGACACGGCGGCTCTTATTCACTGAACGTGTGGGTATATGTCCTTGCTTGCAGGAGAAGACCTAGGCAGAATGTTAAATGTTAAAACATTCTAGAACAAACCAGAGCTGAACAGCCCCGCCCAGGGGGCGGTCCTTCCGGACATTACCCTCCCACCTGCAGCCAGCAGACCTCCGTTTTTTTTTCTGCCTAGCAGAAGGAGAAGACGTGGCTCTCTCAGGAGCCAGTCTCCCGGAAGATTTTACTTTTAAATTTTATTCCTTTGGGAATTTTATTATTTTATTTTTGAAACATTCAGGAGTCAGTCCTGGTCCCGACTCAACGTCTGGAGTACCTAGGTCTGTTTCTAGACTCCTTGGAGGCAAAGGTATCCTACCTCCGGGGAAGTTACTGACACTTCAGTCTGCAGTGCGGGTGCTGACATCCCGAAAATGGTCGTCAATCCATTTTGCATGAGAGTCCTGGGACTCATGGTGGCCTCCTTCGAGGCCGTTCCGTATGCCCAATCTCACACCAGGGAAGTTTCTACGCTTGAGAGCGGTGAAGTCCACTATCAAATTGTGGCTCTTCCTTCGGCCTAGCGTTGGCACCGAGGGTGTTCTCCAAGGTGCTTGCGCCGGTTCTAGCCTTGCTGAGATGGCGGGGCATCGCTGTCGTGGGCTATCTGGACGATCTTCTTCTCAGAGCAGGAAATGGCTCAGAATTAGAAGACAGTGGGAATATCGTCAGTCAGACCCTCAGAGACTTCGGGTGGTTCCTGAACATTCAGGTGTCAGTCCTGGTCCTGACTCAACATCTGGAGTACCTAGGTCTGTTTCTAGACTCCTTGGAGGCAAAGGTATCCTACCTCCGGGGAAGTTACTGACACTTCAGTCTGCAGTGCGGGTGCTGACATCCTGAAAATGGTCGTCAATCCGTTCTGCATGAGAGTCCTGGGACTCATGGTGGCCTCCTTCGAGGCTGTTCCGTATGCCCAATCTCACTCCAGGGCATTGCGGAAGGAGATCTTGTTCACTTGAGACAAATCCCCGTTGTCTTTGGATCTTCCGATCCGGGTGAGTCACCTGGTCAGGGCGTCCCTGACATGGTGGTTGGGGTCCCCGGCTCTTAGGTCCGGGAAGTCGTCCCTCCCCGTCCAATGGACGGTGTTCACTACGGACGCCAGCCTGAAGGGCTGGGGTGTAGTCTGGGGAGTCCTGTTGACCCAAGGGCTTGGACTTCGGACGAAGCCCGTTTACCGATCAATGTTCTGGAAATACGGGCCATCAGACTGTGCCTCGTGGTCTGAGAGATTGCAGGATCGCTCCATTAGGATCCAGTTGGACAAGTCACGGCGGTGGCGTATGTCGACCATCAAGGGGGGACTCGGAGCTCAGCTGCGGCTTCCGAGGTCCCCCCTACCCTGAAGTGGGCTAAAAGAAGCGTGCCGGCTCTGTCGGCCGTTTACATTCCGGTTATAGAACTGGCAGACTATTTTAGTCGCCAGACGCTGGACCAGGGAGAGTGGTCCTTGCACCCGAAGGTATTTCAACTCCTTTGCCACACAGACGGTGGGGCACGCCGGAGGTGGACCCGATGGCCTCTCGACTCAATCGCAAGGTGTCGAGGTTTGTGGCCAGATCCAGGGACCCTTGGGCGGATGCCTTAGAGGCGTTAGTGGCCCATGGGGTCATTATCACCTGATATACGTTTATCCTCCGCTGCAGTTGCCCCCTCGCCTTCTGCGCAGGGTGACGACCGGGGGAATTCCGGTGATCCTCATTGCTTCGGATTGGCCTCGGCTTCACGGGTACGCCGATCTGGTACGTCTCGTCGCGGACGTTCCCTGGCGGTTGCCAATAGGGGAGGACTTTCTGTCTCAAAGTCCTATATTTCATCCTGCTTTACAGTCTCTGGCCTTAACGGCATGGCTGTTAAAAGCCAGGTGTTGAGAGACCGAGGTCTCTCGGTCTCGGTCATTTTGTCCATATTAAGGACACGGAAGTCTTCCTCCAGGATGATCTATCACCGTACCTGGAAAGCTTACATCGCCATGTGCGAAGAGCTGGACGGACGTATTCTGTCCCTAGAATCCTGCGTTTCCTGCAGCATGGAGTGGCCCAAAAGCTCGCTTTGAGTATCATTAAGGGTCAGATTTCGGCCTTGGCCGTCTTCTTTCAGCGACCACTAGCGGGTCATTCCTTGGTTAGCACCCTTGTGCAGGGGGTTCGCAATGTGCTCCCTCCTGTCAAGTCTCCTCTCCCCCCGTGGGATCGGAATTTGTACTCCCGGTTCTCCAGGAACCTCCTTTTGAGAATATCAGGGTATTCCCCTCTTGACTTTGTCTCAGAAGGTGGCCCTTTTAGTGGCAATCACTTCTGTTAGACGGGTGTCTGAGTTGGCGACCTTGTCCTGCAAGTCGCCATATTTAGTCATCCATAAAGATAAGGCGGGGTTGCATCCGCGACTTTCTGTTTTGTCAAAGGTGATTTCACCTAAACGAGGACATTGTCCTCCCTCCCAGAGAGTTTGCGCGGCACACTTTGAATGTGGTACGAGCCTTGCGCGTGTACCTGTCTGCTACTGTTTCCCTCTGAAGTCTGGCTCTCTGTATGACTGTCTCTGGTCAAAAAACAGGGCCAAGCGGCTTCGTCTGACACCATTTTCTAGGTGGATCGGACAAACCGTCATTCAAGCCTATGCTCTCATGGGGCGGGCGCCTCCCCTTCCGGTTACGGCGCTTCCCACCAGGTCAATTGGTGCAAGGCGGCGACCTGTTTGTCTGTTCATACCCCTTCTAAGTTTTATAGGGTTGATGTGGCTGCATCTCCGGATGCTTCCTTCGGCCGAAAGGTGTTGCAGGCCGCTGTTTAACGTTGCAACTCCTCCGTTGAGGAGCTTTGCCTTGTTTGGAGTAAAGTTTTTTGGTTTTTCCATTTATACTGCTCCCATCCCTCTTGACACTGCTTTGGGACATCCCACACGTTCAGTGAATAAGAGCCGCCGTGTCGGTCCATGGATGATAAGAGAAAATAGGATTTTTGTACTCACCGTAAAATCCTTTTCTCTGACATCCATGGACCGACACGGCACCCACCCTTCCTTTTAAGTTTGTACTGCTTTGTTACGAACTGAGGTCTGCTGACTGCAGGTGGGAGGGTAATGTCCAGAGGGACCGCCCCCCTGGGCGGGGCTGTTCAGCTCTGGTTTGTTCTAGAATGTTTTAACATTTAACATTCTGCAAGCAGGGACATATACCCACACGTTCAGTGAAAAAGAGTCGCCGTGTCGGTCCATGGATGTCAGAGAAAAGGATTTTACGGTGAGTACAAAAATCCTATTTTTTGTACTCACCGTAAAATCCTTTTCTCGTTCGTCCATGGACGGACACAGCACCCACCCCTCCTTTTTTTAGGTTTGTACTGCTTGTTACGAACTGAGGTTGCAGGGCGGAGGGTTATGTCTGGAGGGACGGGGCTGTTCATCTCTGATTATTGGGAGGCACGACGTTCTGACGTCACCGTGTTTACTACAGACCCGGAAGATACGGGCTGCACATCGAGGAGCCGGCCGGCTCGATTTTTTATGCTCACACTCATCTACTTAATTGTAAGTGTGTTTTTTACCTTTATGAATAAAAGTTTAAAGGATTTTACGCTATGCGCTTTTATTCGTTATTACATGTGGCGAGATCTTGAACATCAGTGGCTAAGATTCGCATTCCTACGAGGTGTTTGCTGTATGCTGTGGTGTACATCGTAAAGAACCCCAGGCTGGGTCATTAGCCCAAGCGAGTTCGATCTCCTGTAATAAGAGATCAGATTTATCTGGTAAGCGGCTGTGTTTACTAGAGGTGGAGGTGCTTTTCTGTCATCACGTTTTCTATCGTTGTGGCACTGTGGATTTGGTTAAATTGCACCAGCAAGTTCTCTTTTGGATTTTTTTCAAAACAAAGAGCTTCAAATAACACTTTATCATTACTGTTGGTTCAGTTTGATTTATCTATTTTTTGATCACTTACTAATTTTTCATCACGGATTTATTCATGAATTGGACACAATTTTATTCATGAATTGGACACTTTTCATTTAATGATATACCACTGTCATTGGTTTATATGGTATATTTATATCATGTTTTAGCGCAACTTTTTATTTATTTCTATCTCTGATTATTGTAACATGTGTTTTTAATTATCGAACATGTTCTGCCTAGTCCTCTCCTATGAACAGGAACATAACCCACTTTGTCAAGATTTAAGGAGCTGTGTCCGTCCATGGACGAACGAGAAAAGGATTTTACGGTGAGTACAAAAAATCCTATTTTTTTATTTTGTTTGGCAATGTAAGCGAATTATAATGTACGTAAAATGTGTACTGTAATATGCCAATGTACGATACTGTTGATATGTACAATAAAATTTACCCTTTAAAAAAGGTAAAAAAATTGTAAGCATTCAAAACCAAGCCTCGGTGTGACTCTCTGGCAGCGGAATTGCATTCTCCCCAATTTCCATATGGATTACAACCTAGCCGCACATACTTAATCAAAAACATTAGAGCCAGAGAGCAAACCTAGAAAATGGTAAATGTAAATGAATAATATCATAAAAAATCATTATTAAGCTACGATCCTTCAAATTAGAGGCATGTGACTCTACTCCGTCTCTAGTGGTAAGAACAAGGAAGCACACATAACCAATAAAGGAAATAAATTAGGAGTCTCCAGCGAGGATAAATTGATCACTCTCACTAGTGCATAAAAAATGGGTCATCTTAAGTTAAAAAGAGACTAAATCTCATGGTAAAAAGTAATGTTAAAAGCAATTATCGCAAACTAGGGAAAAAGAACAAATATAATATGTACGTCGGGAGGTTGACGCGCTGACGTCATCACCAGTGGACAGGCGTCTGCAGGCCGGCCGTCTTTTTCTTATGGGCATGATTTTATTGGCTCTTTTGTAAGTAGGATTTACATTTTCTAATAAACCATATGGTACAATATCACACTATCGAGTATCCTTATATTTTTGGGGCATGATTGGTGACCTTCTGGGAGCTGGTTGATTGAAACTACCCCCCCTTGGATTCGGATCCATCCAGATCGTTTGGAGTGCTGCAGATCACCTGACTGGCCTTACACCCATTTGCTTCTGGTAAGCAGTTTATTCAGATGGTGGTGGAGCATGAGTGTTTCTTTGGTGTTCACTTTGAGCCTCATCCCTTCAATATTCCATCATCACCTCGGTTGGTTTATCACGGTCTCTTTGGATTTAGCGATTTGGGACTTTCTATCCATTTGTTTGACCACTGATTTCTATAAATACTTTACGTTTCCTTCACTGGTTTACTATGGACTTTTAATTCATTTTCCCATCATTCACCATGGTTGTATCATTTGTTTTCATTTATGATCACATGTCATTCCAATGGTATATGCACTTTGTCATATTATGAATTGATCACATTGTTGGTTCCTCACTTTGTAGCGCAGCCTTATTTTTTCCTTTCTCATTTGTATGTTTATCACATGTTAGAGCTGCTGCTGGTTTTTCCAGTCACTTTTAGTTAGCGCAGTATTTTTCCATTTTTTCCAGTGAATTGGAAGGTCTTGATGACAGGTGCCCTCCTGTCAGGTTGAGGAGGTGTTCTTGAGAACCTCTTGGTTCAGGGAACATGGTCGTTAGGGGAGCGGAAGCTGCTAATCAACATCCTGAAACCTTGGACATTCAGCTGGTCCTCTTGCACTGGTCTCTCTGACTTCACAGTCTCCCTGTAGTTGCAGTTGGACAATGCCACAACATGCTGCTCAGACAGAATCTGACTTAAAGGAGAAGTCCAGCCTGAGCTTTTTAGGCTGGGCTTTTCCTATGGGTCACAGGAGTGCAATTCGTTTTGCACTCCTGTGATCCATTTTCAGCGGAGAACGGTCTGAAGTCCGCTCTTCGCTGATGTCACTGCCATCAGTCGAGGCAGCGCGTCATCCTGACTTTCAAGTCTGGATCTGCCAGCTGCCTTGATTGATGGCAGTCTCAGCGAGCCGCTGAGATAGCCTCTCCCCGCCCCTCCACAGCTCATCGCTCCAGTGAGCGTGGAGAAGCAGAGAGGAGAGACGCTGACTGACGGGAGCTTTCCTCTCTGGGATCTGTGAGAACCGAGCCATCGCCGATGTTCGGTGGCTCGGTTTTCAGTGCAGATGGTGGGGGACAGTTGCAACATCGGTCTGATGCTGCATCCACCTAGGTAAGTATGAATCAAAAAAAATAATCTGGTCTTGGGCAGAACTTGACATTTTTGCCATCTCTGCTGTCCAATTCCCAGGCTTAAAGTGGTTGTAAACCCTTTTTTTGGACTTCTACCTATAGGTAAGCCTAGAATAAGGCTTACCTATAGGTAGTGGAAATATCTCCTAAAAGTGCGCCGTTTAGGAGACATTTCACTTGTAGTCCGCTGAAAATGTTAATGGCGAATGCGCGGAGAAGAAACTAAACGAAGTGCCGTTTCTTCCCTATCCTGTGCCGTTAATGGCGGCTCCCATGCGTGGGAGTGATGTCACGCGGCTCCGGCGAATCACAGAGCCGGAGTTTGCGGCCCAGAAGGAAGAGGGGCCAGAAGATGGACGCTGCCTACACAGGGGACTTCGCTGGATTCTTTTGCAGGTAAGTGTCACATAATGGGCTATTATCCGATTGTGTGTACGGGCCTTTAGACTTATGGGCAGAGAAGCCATGGGCTCTTATGCCGTGTACACACGGCCGTTTTTCTCGTCGAGAAAAACAAGATTTTTTCCTTTCGACCAGAAAAACGATCGTCTGTGGGCTTTTTGCCGTTTTTTTCGACGAGAAAAACGGCATTAAAAACGACGAGAAAAATTAGAACATGTTCTAATTTTTCTCGTAGTTTTTTTCGACATGTTTCCCGCGGCAGTTTTCCCATAGGGAAACACTGCCGCGGAGCCCACAGACAGTCGTTGTTCTCGTCAAGAGAAAAAATGACGTGAAAAACGACCGTGTGTGGGGAACAAGCCCTTCCCTCGTTTTTAATGTCATTATTCACGGCGGTTTTTTAAACGCCGTGAATAATGATCACGTGTACGCGGCATTACAGGTTAGCCAAACCTGCTGTCTTGACGTCCATTTTTCTAGTTTTAAAGTGGCTGACTTTAAAGGCTTGGCTTTTGAAGCCCAGGTCCTGTGAGAAAGGAGGTTTCAGACTGTGTTTCCAACCCTTCCCAAGGCTGTAAAAATCTGTCTCCAGGAAGGTGTACCATGATACTTGGAAGGTTTATTTCACTTAAGCCCCGTACACACGATCGGATAACCTATGGATTTTCGTCCGATGGATTTGTCCATCGGAAATCCGATGAAACTGTTTTTCATCAGTCTTGCCTACACACCATTAGTCAAAAAACCGACCGTTCCAAACGCGGTGACGTAAAACACTCAGATGAGCAGAGAAAAATGAAGTTTAATGCTTCTGAGCATGCGTCGACTTGATTCTGAGCATGCGTGGGTTTTTGATCCGATGGACTTGCCCATAGACGATCTGAGTTTTCGATCGGTTTTTTATCCATCGGAAAAATTTAAAACATGTTCTATTTTTTCCAACCGATGGAAAAAAAGACCGATGGGTCCCATACACGATCGGTTGGTCTGATGAAAACCATCCATCGGACGGTTTTCATCAGTCAAACCGATCGTGTGTATGGGGCTTTAGTGTTTAGAAATTCATAAATTATATCCTTAACAGTATATCATTGGGCAAAGGAAGCAATACAAAGAGAACAGGATACTTTCTCATACAAGTACATGGTACAGCAGGCACATATCAGGAATATGAAGTGTTGGGGTAACAAACGCTTTGAGAGTGGTTAATGGAGGTGAAGAATTTTGTGAAGTGTCAGACTATTTTTACTTATTTAAAACCATCCCTTTTCAGTGTACACACACACACACACACACACACACACACACACACACACACGTGTAATATATAGCCATGGTAAAACCAAAAAAAAAATCGTAACCACTCAGTTGTAGAAATGATGGAAGTGACTTTTTGGCAGACAGTTGCTGTATTTGTATTAAGTAAACAGAACCTATTTAAATGTCATTTTTGCAGGAAAAATCAAGGCTGGAAAGTGAGTTTTTAAATGCTGCTTCTCAGTTTACAATGTTGGCAGAAGAACTTGGAAGACATAAGGGTAAAATCGCAGACCTTCGAGAGCAAATGAATAAGGTAGATGTATTTATTTGAGATTGAAATACCGGTACTTGTTACATTGACATGTTAATAGCTTCTTATAGTGGAATGCAGTTGCATATCATGACTGGTTACGTGAATTTTTTGCAGCAGAAAATTGTGTCACTTTGAGTGTTCTTAAGCAGTCAAAGTGCTCTTTTACATAAAAGTTAGGTTGCTTTCACACTGAGGTGTCGCGGGCGTTGGTGGTCAAGTGCCGCTATTTTTAGCGGCGCTTTATCGTAGTTTTTGCCGCGATTTTCGGACCCTCTGGCTCTCACACTGGAGATAAATGAGCAGCTCTTTCAGGGTGCTTTGTAGGCGCTATTTTTAGCCCAATAGCGCCTGCAAAGCGCCCCAGTGTGAAAGCAGCCTTATAGTTTTAGTTCTGCACAGCCTGGCTATTATTGGCTGTTTTTTGACCAACCACAGACCACCACCATATTCAAAAAGAAACCGTAAGCTGATGCCACGTATGGAGTTTTACCCATAGATATTCGATGATTACTTGATACTGAAGCAGGATTGGGAGAATATTATGTGTTGTGTGTGCGTGCTGCACAAAACAAAAGGGCCCATTTACACGGTCTGCATGCTAAACATTCCATTTTAGCGCGGGCAGCTGTCAGTTTTGCATCACACATTTTTTTTTTTTTTTTTTGTTCTTTCTTTAACTTTATTTGAAGTGCACAAAATGACACTTAATTCATGTGTCTGCATAGCAGCATGGTGGGTTGTGCTTCTGTGCAGTGAGATGTGGTGTCTTCCTGTGGGTCCTGGTAAAGTGCAGCATGTCTGCATTTTACCACAGCCTACTGCAATGCACCTCTGGGCTGCATTGCAGTGTGAACAGGACACATAAAAGACAGTTGTTTTCTATGTTCCCTAGTTCTGACTAGCATTTATCCAGTGCTGAAAACGTCAGTCACCGCACTATTTGTGAACAAGCTTTAAACCCCTGTGTGCATAGCGTTCTTTATGTACATATTACGCTACATAATAAGCCCAATGTCATTGCTTACTTTGCATTGGCTTTAAGTTCGATTCTTAAGAATTTTTTGTACATCCTGCTAAAACAGTCTGACATAGGAGAGCTCTGCAGTCCTATACTTCCGGAATAGAATCCTGGAAGGCTCTCTATCCGTCACTCCAGCAAATGTTGGTTTGGCAGTAGAATTCTCACCCTGATATCTATCCTTAACCACTTAAGCCCCGGACCAATACGCAGCATAAAGGCCAGGCCCCTTTTTGCGATTCGGCACTGCGTCGCTTTAATTGACAATTGCGCGGTCGTGCGACGTGGCTCCCAAACAAAATTGACGTCCTTTTTTTCCCACAAATAGAGCTTTCTTTTGGTGGTATTTGATCACCTCTGCGGTTTTTATTTTTTGCGCTATAAACAATAATAGAGCGATAATTTTGAAAAAAATTCAATATTTTTAACTTTTTGCTATAATAAATATCCCCAAAAAATATATAAAAAAACATATTTTTTCCTCAGTTTAGGCCGATACGTATTCTTCTACATATTTTTGGTAAAAAAAAAATCGCAATCTGCGTTTGATTGGTTTGCGCAAAAGTTATAGCGTTTACAAAATAGGGGGTAGTTTTATGGCATTTTTATCCCCAAAATTTTTTTTACTAGTAATGGCGGCGATCAGCGTTTTTTTTTTTTTTTTGTGACTGCGACATTATGGCGGACACATCAGACACTTTTGACACATTTTTGGGACAATTGTAATTTTTACAGCGACCAGTGCAATAAAAATGCACTGGTTACTGTAAAAATTGCACTGGCAGTGAAGGGGTTAACCACTAGGGGCGCTGAAGGGGTTAAGTGTGCCAAGGGAGTGATTCTCACTGTTAGGGGGCGTGGTTACGAGTGACACGTCACCGATCTCTGCTCTGATTACACAGAGCGGAGATCGGTGACAGTGTCAGTAGGCGAGCGGGGAGATGTTGTGTTTTACACTAACATCTCCCCACTCCATCCCTCCGTGAGACTATCGCGGGGATCCCCGCGGCGATCGAGTCCGCGGGACCCACGGTCCGACTCACAGGGATGACTGCAGGGTCGCGAGCGTGCCGGCGGCGGTGCGCGACCACACGGCAGGCAGTTAAAAGGCCACGTACAGGTTGTGCCTGTACGAGCCATTCTGACGATTGTATATATATGCCGTGAGCGGTCGTTAAGGGGTTAATAGAAATAAATCACTACAGCAGGGTTTTTCTAAGTACTCCTAATTCAGATTGCCTTCCTGCCTGTGTTCAGTTTGCAAGCTGTGACTGGGTCCCTATAAGGCTCTGTTCATACTAGTACTATTTCAGATGCGATATGAGTCTCGCAGAATCAAATGACATCACATTGTTTTCAATGGTCCCTGCTCACATCAATGCATCTTAGCACAGCGCAATTTTTGAAAAGGTTGCGGTACTACTTTTATGTAATTCCAGCTTGATTTTAGCACTATAGAATATGCAAACCACTTTAAAGTTGCACTGCATAAACAAACTGAAAATAGGATCAAAATCAGATCGCGGCAGTGTGAACCTAGCCTAATAGGTATGCCTAGTACAGATTAGTATTATTGAAGGCATAGTTTACATAAGCCTTTTTTAACTAGGGTGCCTTCAGATTTATTTAGGGGTGCCTTGGCAAAATGCCTAAAAATTGCCCAAAAAATAGTATACAAGCCAGCGGGTGGATGAAGCCTGCCTTTTGGTTACACAAAGCCACAGTTTTTCAAACTCCACCATTACAACCTTCAAGCCGCCATCATCCTAACAACCAATGACATCATCGATTGATAAGGAGGACGTTGGGCGCCTGCACAGCATCCTTGTTTGTTCCTCCTCTGCTCCTCTCCATCAGCACTTGGGGTCCCATTGGCTGCGTGAGGCAGAAAAACTGAGAGAGAAAAGAAACATTGAAATACTAGTCTGTACCAGTGTGCAAAGGTGTGTTTGCTTTAGAACGGGGGTCTCCAAACTGCAGCTTGTGGGCCGGATGTGGCCCTTTGCTTGCCTTTTATGATGCCCTTGGGGCATTATTCCTTCCACTGACACCAAAGATGGGGCACTATTACTCCAACGGACATCTATGCTGTAATATTTTCTCTTTCGTCCATGGACGGACACAGCTCCTTAATTCTTGACAGTAGGGTTATATTCCATCTATTAGGAGAGGACTAGGCAGATATGTTAAACATTTAAAAACATGTAACTACAGCAAAGCTGAACAGTACGGCCCAGGGGGCGGGTTATAACCCCTCACCCTGCACTCAGCAGCTCAGTTTTTTTCTGCCTAGCAGAGGAGAAGGACCTGGCTCCCTGTGGGGACCATTGATCCTGGAGATTTTTTATTTTTTTCTACTTTTTTGATCCTGAGATCTACTATCAACTGCCGGCTGGGTGACAGGCTGGATAATATAGATCCTTGTAGTCTCCCCTGTCCGGCCATCGAGCGTGAGGGACCTTTAGCTACGCGCTGGGTCAGCCACGACATACCTCATTTGCTCCAGGGGTGGCCGGTGAGCTATATGCTCCGGGGCTCACATATGACCGGGCTACTGCTGTCTGAGTCACAGTGGGCCATGGCCGACAGCCACTCTGTACTGCTCGGGTGATGGGTCTGTCCGGAATGTGTCCAGCTGTCCCCGCGGGACGGTTAAGTAGGGTTTCACCTGTTTCGGCAGGATGGAACAGCTGGGCATTCCTGGGAAGGTCGACTAGGGGGTCTCTACTCTCCCTTTCCTCTCTCCCTTCCCCCCTCCCCATGCTTCTGTGTGAGCTGGGCCTGCTGTGTACCTGCCGGAGGTCCTCCGGGGGGGGTCCGGGTCCTGGCTGGGGGCTGTACTGGGGGGTTGGGGCCCACTCTCCATGTGGGGTGTTGTCTACCTGCATTGTGGGGGGCCTCCACTCGGAGGCCCAGCGTGTTCGTGGTCTGTTTTCCCATTACCTCAGACCAATCGGCGGGCATTTTGGCGGAGCCGGCGCCATTTTCTTGTAGCCGCACTAGTGTAACTGCTGAAGCACCCGGCGGCCATTTTCTTGTAGCTTGCGCTCTTTTTTCCTGAGGTAGTCGGCGGACATTTTCTTGTAGCTTTTGGCCTCTAGCGCTGGGAAAGGCTTCTGAATGGCGCGAACAGCACAGAACACCTCAAACGCAGCAGAGCACCTCAGGCACAGGGTGCAGAAGAGAGAGCGGGCCGCGGAGCTGTGCAATACCTGGGTCAGGGTGGTGAGTCCTCTGGGGGGCCCCTCGGTTCTGTATCAGTTAGGAGGGTGGACCTTTTGGGTATATTGCATTTAGTCCCTAAGTGGCTGTCAGACGAGTGTGGTCAGCATGGCGTCAGAAGCTGGTGCTTCTTCCCCAGACATCCTGTGATGGCAACTGGTGCACCTGCGGTGCCTATGGACGCTTTGTCGGCGGTCCTGGAATCATTTGATGCCAGGGTGGAGGCGGGGTGCAGTAAAAAGGGGGGGTAAAAAATGCCCCCTCCCCCCACCATCTTCTGGGGAAAGTTCTGATTCAGACTCGGGCCTGGCTGTGGCACACGGCTCCTGTTCTGACGTGTCAGAAGATGCAGACCAGGACCATTCGGACAGTGAGGAAAACTCTGTGTCTGGGTCAGCGCGGGAAAAGGCGCTTGTTGGAGCGCTTATCACCGCAGTGCGGGAGACTCTTAAGCTGGAGGATACAGCGGGGACTTCTACTGAGGTGTCGGTCCCTTTTGGGTCCCACAAGCCGGCCCGCACTGCTAAGGTGTTTCTCTACCTAACTTATTTTTATAAGTTTATGTACAAAGAATGGGAACGGCCGCAGTGGGCCTTTTCATTCCCAAAGCGCTTAGCGGTCCATTACCCCTTTGAGGAGAGTGTCCTGGAAAAAATGGATGGACACCCCCCCCCCCCCCGATTGTGGACCCCCCAGTTTCCAGGTTAAACAAGGTAACCACGATTCCGGTGGAGGGGACCCCTGCTTTTAAGAACCCTGCAGACAGGAGGGCAGAGGCAGTGGCCCGGTCCATGTTCACGATAGTGGGGTCTGCCTTATGGCCAGTTTTGGCCACGCCCTGGTGTCACAGACACTTTCAGAATGGGCAAAATTGTTGCACCACGAGTTGGTTGAGCAACAGGCTTCCCCGGTCTGCGTGGAATTGGCTGACCAGTTGGTCCATGGCCTAATTTGGCTAAAATGCTGGTCCGCGGATCAAACTTCCAAGAAAGCTCTGGCGGATTTGCCCTTCCAGGGAGAGAGGCTATTTGGAGCCTCGCTGGATGAGATTATTAAAAATGTCACTGGGGGTAAGAGCACGCTGAAAAAGTTAAGGAGCCACGCCGTAGGCCAGGGCCCTCGTTTTCCGCTCAGAAGTGGCGTTTTTTCATCAGTTCGGGCCCGCAGGTATGCGTTCCCAGACCGACAAGGGGCCAGCTGAGGGACAAAAGCGCCCCTGGTTTCGCAAGCCAAACAAGCCTGCGAACAAATTTGCAACTGCATGAAGGTTTGCCCTCACACGACTCTCGGGTGGGGGGTCGCCTTCGCGAGTTTGCAGCTCGGTGGACCTCCCTGCTTTTCGACCAGTGGGTTTGCGAAGTGGTTTCATCAGGGTACAAGATAGAATTTCTTTCTTGTCCACCAAACAGATTTTTTCCCTCAAACCTTCATCTTCCTCCGGCTCGTCGGAAAGCCCTGTTTGGGGCAGTGCAGGACCTGCTGATGCGCGGGGTTATAGTACCTGTGCCGCTGCCGGAAAGGTTTCAGGGTTTTTACTCCAATCTGTTTGTAGTCCCAAAAAAGGACGAGGTCCGTCCAATCCTGGATCTCAAGGCCCTCAACACCTTTGTAAGGTTCAGGATGGAATCGGTTCGCTCTGTGGTCGCTGCACTCCATCCGGGGGATTTTCTTGCATCCTTGGACATCAAGGACGCATATTTGCATGTCCCCATATGCGTCAGGCATCAGAGATTTCTGCGTTTTGCAGTCGGGGACACTCACTACCAGTTTGTAGCTCTACCCTTTGGCCTGGCGTCGGCACCAAGGGTTTTCACCAAGGTGCTCGCCCCGATTCTGGCTCTGCTGAGAGGAATCGCTATTGTGGGCTACCTGGACGACCTCCTTCTGAGAGCAGCTTCAGACTCATAATTAGAGGAGGATGTGGCGATTGCCAGTCAGACCCTTCAAGAATTTGGTTGGGTACTGAACCTCCAGAAGTCGGTGTTGGTGCCGACTCAGCGCCTGGAATACCTGGGCTTGATCCTGGACTCCTCTGAGGCAAGGGTTTTTCTCCCTTTAGAGAAGTTGCAGACTCTTCGGGCGGCGGTGAAGCTGTTGGCATCCCGCAGGTGGTCGTCGCTGCGCTTTTGCATGTGAGTCCTGGGTCTCATGGTAGCCTTCTTCGAGGTGGTACCGTATGCACAATTCCACACTCGAGTCTTGCAGAAGGAGATCCTGTCCAAGTGGGGCAAATCTCTGTTGTCCCTGGATTGTCAAATCCGGGTGAGCCAACTAGTCAGGGCCTCCCTGGTCTGGTGGCTGAGATCTCCAGCCCTTCAGTCCGGAAAGTCGTTCCTTCCCTTTCACTGGACGGTGATCACGACGGACGCCAGCCTGACCGGTTGGGGGGGAGTTTGGGGCGTACAGTCGACACAGGGTCGCTGGAGGCAGGAAGAATCCCACCTGCCGATCAATGTGCTGGAACTTTGGGCATTCAGGCACTGCCTCTCCACATGGTCACAGAGACTGCAGGGATGTTCAGTCAGGATCCAGTCAGACAACGCCACGGCGGTGGCGTATGTCAACCATCAAGGAGGAACAAGAAGCTCGGCCGCAGCATTGGAGGTCGCTCACATCCTGCGGTGGGCAAAGCGGAGCGTGCCGGCTCTATTGGCCGTGTACATTCCGGGCGTAGAGAACTGGCAAGCGGACTACCTAAGTCGCCAGATGCTGGACCAAGGAGAATGGTCGCTACACCCGGATGTGTTTCGACTCCTTTGCCTGAGATGGGGCACGCCAGACGTGGATCTCCTGGCGGCTGATTTATGCCTTCTCCCCGCTAAAACTTCTTCCCTGTCTGCTCCGCAGAGTGGAGACCGAGGGGATTCCGGTGATTCTAATTGCCCCAGATTGGCCTCAGCGTCCCTGGTACGCCGACCTAGTATGCCTGGTGGCGGATGTTCCTTGGCGACATGCCGTTGCGAGAGCACCTTCTGTCGCAACGGCAGTCGCTGGCTTTAACGTCATGGCTGTTGAAAGTCAGGTACTAAGGGACCGGGCCTGTCGGATTCATTTATTTCCACCATGCTGAGGGCACGGAAGTCATCTTCTCGGAAGATCTATCGCACGTGGAAGGCCTACATCTCTATGTGTGAGGAGATGGAGTGGCATCCACGGACATATTCGGTTTCCAGGATACTGCTGTTTTTACAGTGTGGAGTGGATCAAAAACTTGCCCTTAGCACCATTAAGGGACAGATTTCAGCCTTGGCTGTTTTCTTTCAACGACCCTTGCCGGCTCATTCACTGGTGAGTACGTTTGTGCAAGGGGTTCAACATGTGGCTCCTCCAATTCATCCACCACTGCCTCCATGGGATTTGAATCTGGTGCTCTCGATGCTTCAGAAACCTCAGTTTGAGAACATCAGAGAGATTCCCCTTTTGACACTCTCTCAGAAAGTTGCCTTTCTGGTGGCTATTACATCAGTCAGGAGGGTTTCTGAATGGGCGGCCTTGTCCTGCAAGTCTCCCTACTTGATAAAGCGGTGCTACGCCCGCAGCCTTCGTTTCTTCCGAAGGTTGTTTTGGCTTTTCATCTAAATGAGGACATTGTGCTTCCATCCTTGTGTCCTCGGCCGTCGCATCCCAAAGAGGTTGCATTGCATTCCTTGGACGTGGTCCGAGCTCTGCGGGTGTATCTGTCTGCTACGGCTCCGTTTCGGAGGTCAGACTCACTGTTTGTGTAGGTGACTGGTCTAAAGAAAAGCCTGGCGGTCTCGTCGGCCACCATTTCTCGTGGATCAGACAGATCGTGATTCAGGCTTATGCCCTAAAAGGGCGGGCGCCTCCCTTTCCTGTCACAGTGCATTCAACCAGGGCAATAGGTGCCTCCTGGGCTTTCCAGGCTTTCCATCAAGCGTCTGTCTCACAGGTGTATAAAGGCGGCGACCTGGTCGTCCGTTCACACTTTAACTAAGTTTTACAAGGTTGACGTGCATGCATCTGCGGATGCTTGCTTCGGCCGCAAAATTTTGCAGGTGGCTGTTTAAGGTTGCAACTCCTCCGTTGAGGAGCTCTGGTTGTTTTGGGGTGAAGTTTGTTTTGATTGCTGTTCCCATCCCTCGTTTTTTGGCACTGCTTGGGGACGTCCCTACTGTCAAGAATTAAGGAGCTGTGTCTGTCCATGGACGAAAGAGAAAATAGGATTTTTGTACTCACCGTAAAATCCTTTTCTCTGAAGTCCATGGACGGACACAGCACCCATCCCTCCTTTTTATGTTTGTACTGCTTTTTGACGAACTAAGCTGCTAGTTGCAGGGTGAGGGGTTATGACCAGAGGGACCGCTCCCTGGGCGGTACTGTTCAGCTTTGCTGTAGTTACATGTTTTTAAATGTTTAACATGTCTGCCTAGTCCTCTCCTAATAGACGGAATATAACCCTACTGTCAAAAATTATGGAGCTGTGTCCGTCCATGGACTTCAGAGAAAAGGATTTTATTGTGAGTACAAAAATCCTACTTTTACTCCCACTGACCACTAAGTCTATGGCATTGTTTACTGCCACCAATGCCAGGGCATTTTTTTCTCCTGCTGGCCACAGTTCTGCCCCCCTAATATTTGAAGGGCAGTAAACTGGCCCTTTGTTTTGAAAGTTTGGAGACCCCTGCTTTTAGATGAATTTGTCAACTCTATTGTTGGGTGTCATACATGTGTGGATGTTGCCGCATTTTATATATATATAATATGTAAAAATATTAGTTTTGTTTTTTTACATTTTAGAGTGGGGTGCCATAAGATTGTGCAGAATTTTAAAGGGTGCCTTGACTGGAAAAAGGTTGAGAAACACTGGTTTACATGTTGTGCTGCAACTTTAAACCACTCCATTGCTGGAAGAGGTTTACAACTTGCTTCATAACAAGCAGAAACAGAAACAAATTGAAACAAATCCTAACACAGTATGTTTTCATAGCTGGAAGACAGCGTGTTTAGGAATTTCTGTGAGGAGATAGGAGTGCAAAATATTCGTGATTTTGAGGAAGAACATGTGAAACAACATGAAGAAACGGACAAGAAAAGGTACAAGAGATAAAGTGTCTGTGTGTGTGTGTGTGTGTGTGTTACATTTCCTGTGAAAGTAAAAATGGTACTGACTTGTTTCTTTTCATTCTGCAAGAAATAGAAACGTACAGCAACTGAAAATTAGAAATAAGAGTGAAATGGCAGCAATTTTTTTTTTTCTGCTGAGAATAGAGAAGGGGGAAAGATTCATATTATTTTGTTAGAGGTCTCATTGCCAGCAAGACACTCTCATTGGCAAGGCTTATGCCCCAAGTAGAAAAGATTTGGTAGCAAAGCGAGTGTACTCATAGATGTGGCCTGGAGGAGGCTATACTGGACATGGGCCTGCTCTTAAAGTGGTTGTAAACCCACTTTTGCAACTGCACCTACAGGTAAGCCTAGATTAAGGCTTACCTGTAGGTGCAAGAAATATCTCCTAAACCTACACGGTTTAGGAGATATTTGCTAAAAATGACATGCACCGATGTCTACGGCGCATGCGCACCGTAGATAACGGCGCATTCATAGGGTTAATCCCATTCATAAATCCGGATTTGACGGCTCCCGCGCGCATGCGCGGAGTCACGTCTTCGCTGCTCCGGTCAATCACAGCGCCGGATCAGCGCTGTGATTGGCTGGAGCAGCGATAGCCGGAAGTAACCTTCCGGCTATCGCCGCAGCGATGGCTGGAGAGGGAGACGAGGATGCCTTCGGGGGCCCCGATCTAAGGTAAGTGATGCATAATGAGCTAGTATGCTAGTCATACTAGCTCATTATGCCTTTGTCTTGCAGGTTAGTTTAAAAATATATATATATTAACAGGGTTTACAACCACTTTAAGTAGCACTTTTAAGCCCCATTCACATCTGCACAACATGGTTATATGCGTTTTTCTTGCATGTTTATTGTGCGACATCAAAGGCCAGCCTATTTACTTGGATAGGCTGCCCTAGTACAAGATGTTTTGTTACTCTAGGGTTCCTCTTTGTTTCTGTACCATTTGATATCTTTCTTACTTTATTTAATTTTTTAAAATAACATTCTAGTAAAAGAATAGGCTGCCCTACACACAACAAAGGCGTCAAAGTAGCTCCTGCACTTTTTTGGCAGTAAGTCTCCCAAATTTTCGTAATGTGCACTTTTCACGTTTTCAAAATGCATATCTCTTTTTCGAGTTTGGGTTATCATTCAGAATAATGGTACTGCACGCGTGATGAGCATTTTCGGGAACGCACGCAAAAACATGTTCCCGGAACACATAGGTGTGAATGGAACCTTAGTTTTGAAGTGGTTGACGGGTACGGTTTTAGTTAAGTTAAGTAGTCTTGCACATTTAGTTGCAGTCAGTGGCAGCTGGTGGTATATTTGGAGGAGGGGGGGGGCTGACAATCCGTCCGACCGCCCGCCCCCCCAGTCGGTGGATTGGTCCTCCCACTCACTTAATCTAGGTCGCGGGCTTCCGGCGGGCCACAGCTTCACACTAGGTCTCTTCCTGCCTTGGCTTCACGGCTGCGCTGCTTCCCCTGCGTCTCCTCCTCTGTGTCCAATAGAATCGCTTCTCTTCTCAGCCAGTCTGGTCTCGGGACTCGCTTCCTGAGCCGGGATTGGCCGGGAGTAGTATCGGGACGATAACAAATTACTATTGGGTGCTCTGCGCTCCAAGCCCACCCATTTTTGAAGCCACTTTACACCTCAGACTCTAATCACGTGCTTCTAAAAAAAAAAAAACAATCAATGTGCCCTACATGTAAATTAGGGGGGATGTGCCCCATATGGACAGGCCGCCGCTGGTTGCAGTTGCATGTTTTCTAGATTGCTGACTTAGTTGACTTGTAAATGTTACACTAAATGTTTGACCATATTATTTTTAGGCTGGAGTTTGGAAATCAGAAGACACGTCTGGAAATTCAAATTGAATACATTCGTGGACAACTAAAGAAAGAAACAGAAAAAGTGATAAAGCTTAGGGAGAACTTAAGCAAAGAGGAAGAGCAAGTTACTCAGTTAAAGAAGGTGCAGAAACTTTTATTCTTCTTAAAAAAATGTTTTTATATAAATGGAGTTTGCATCAAACCTTACCAAAGTTTTTGGTGGCCTTCACCTAAGATATTCTGCTAGTAATGTTCTCCTGGATGTTCTATAACTGAAGCCAAAACATTAAACCTAATTATACAGTACAGGAGAGCAAATCATACTGTGTGTTATATGCCGCTGCCTTCTGCCGTTGCACTACGCCTTCTGGCACCTGTGTTGTCGTGGCTCTCTTCCTGGACATCCTTTTACCCTTTCATTCCACATTTATTTAATGGATATACCCCACAGGGAATCCCCTCACTTACCAATGGGCAAAAACAAAAGTGCAGAGGAGCTGAGAAAATAAAAGGCCTAATAGAACTCATGCTAGAGACATCAAGTTTGCAAGTTTATGGCTCCTTCTTGTATGGAGCCCTTTCTTGTCTTACATAGGGACAAGGTGGTCCTAAGTCCCAGACTATCCTTCCTCTTCAAGGTTATCTCTCTTTCTTTAACCTCGCTGAGAACATTGTCCTCCCTTCCCTATGTCCTACTCTAAAACATGCCAAGGAAGTCTCACTCCACTGCCTGGATGTGGTTATGGTCTGCCCAGCCACAACCTGTTCCTTCAGGGAACAAAACTCCCTTTTTTGTCCACTCCGAACAGGACATCCTGCTTCCTTTTTCACCATTGATGGATGGCTCAGGCTGCTCATTTACAGGGCTTACTCCCTTGAGGAACGGTTTTCTCTCTTCCCAATAGGGCTAATTACACCAGATTTTGTAGGTACCTTGGGGTTTTCAGCAGCAAGCATCTATTTTGTAGGTTTGTAAGGCCACCACCTTTTCTTCTGCTTATACTTTTTAAATGTTTTACCAGGTGGATGTTCAGGCTTCTGATTTAAGCTTTCATTTGGGTGTTTAACCACTTAACGACCATGCATTGTATATATACGTCGGCAGAATGGCTCGTACAGGCACAATCACGTACCTGTACTTCCCCTTTAACTGCCCGATGCGGGGATCGCGCGTGCCGCAGGCACGCTCACGACCCCCCTGCCTTCCCCGTGAGTCGGACCGCGGGTCCCGCGGACTCGATCGCTGCGGGGATCCCCGCGATCGTCTCACGGAGGTATGGAGCAGGGAGATGCTTGTGTAAACAAGCATTTCCCTGCTCTGCCTAGTAACAATGACACCGATCTCCGCTCCGTGTACACGGAGCGGAGATCGGTGTCATGTGACACATAGCTCCACCCCCCTCAGTAAGGAAACACAAGCAGGGAACATTTAACCCCTTCACTGCCAGTGTCATTTTCACAGTAACCAGTGCATTTTAATAGCACTGATCGCTGTGAAAATGACAATGGTCCCAAAAATGTGTCAAAAGTGTCCGATGTGTCCGCCATAATGTCGCAGTCACGATAAAAATCGCTGATCACCGCCATTACTAGTAATAAAAAATTATTAATAAAAATGCCATAAAACTATCCCCTATTTTGTAAATGCTATAACTTTTGCGCAAACCAAACAATAGACGGCGATTGCGATTTTTTTTTTTTTTTACCAAAAACATGTAGAAGAATACGTATCGGCCTAAACTGAGAAAAAAAAATGTTTTTTTATATATTTTTGGGGGGTATTTATTATAGCAAAAAGTAAAAAATATTGCATTTTTTTCCAAATTGTCGCTCTATTTTTGTTTATAGCGCAACAAAATAAAAACCACAGAGGTGATCAAATACCACCAAAAGAAAGGTCTATTTGTGGGAAAAAAAGGACGTCAATTTTGTTTGGGAGCCACGTCGCACGACCGCGCAATTGTCAGTTAAATCGACGCAGTGCCGAATCGCAAAAAGGGGCCTGGTCTTTATGCTGCGTATTGGTCCGGGGCTTAAGTGGTTAAGATCAATTCATGCTTCTGTTTGTTGTTTATTGCCCACCCCTCATTTTATTACTTGGGGACGTTCCAATGGTCTATTACTTTTTGTCCTTTGTCCTGTGTTGTACAATTTAAGATAATGGGAATTTTGACTTACTAGTAAATTCCATATCTTGAAGTACGGTGCAGGACAAAGGTCCCTCCCCTCTGTTATCTGTTTTTCCTTATTGCTTGCTTCAAAGCTGGAGTCCCACAGAGTGGGCAGGCTTATATGATTGTTCCCAGCAAAACTTTTGCCAGTGTCTAATTTCCTGAAGGTAGCGGGATATAACCCTCTGTTTATTACTTGCTTTTCTGTATGGTGCTTCAAGATAGGAAATTTATTGGTAAGTCAAAATTCCCATATTTGTCAGGTTCTTATTGTTGTATGCACAAGGCTGCACAATAACCACATTGAATAAACTAGAACAAAGGTTCCACATGCATAAGATTATATACATAGGTTGACAGGTGTATGTAATGACAGCATTTCACAAAAATATTAAACGATATCCTTATTCAAAAATAATACATATACATCTATTGCTTAATGGCCCTGTAATCCATTTTTCTCAAAATCATTTCTTACTGTGTTTTTGACTCCTTTTTAACATCCTTCTTGAGCTCCCAAATAAATATCCTTTCTCTGTTCGTCCATGGACAAACACAGCTCCTTAATTCTTGACTTGTGGGTTATGTTCCATCTATTAGGAGAGGACTAGGCAGACATGTTAGTTATCTTAATACAGGGCTTGACAAATTTGCTTGGAATCTAGGAGCCAGCTAAAAAAGTTAGGAGCCTGGTTTTTTTTTTTAACGACCAATGCGTGCAGAAGCGAACGCATATGCGAGTAGCGCCCGCATATGAAAGCGGTGTTTAAACCACACGTGAGGTATCGCCGCGATTGGTAGAGCGAGAGCAATAATTCTAGCCCTAGACATCCTCTGTAACTCAAAACATGCAACCTGTAGAATTTTTTAAATGTAGCCTATGGAGATTTTAAAGGGTAAAAGTTTGTCGCCATTCCACGAGCGGACGCAATTTTGAAGCGTGACATGTTGGGTATCAAATTTACTTGGCGTAACATTATCTTTCACAAAATAAAAAAAAATTTGGCTAACTTTACTGTTGTCTTATTTTTTTATTTAAAAAAGTGTATTTTTTTCCTCAAAAAAGTGCGCTTGTAAGACCGCTGCGCAAATACGGTGTGACAGAAAGTATTGCAACGACTGCCAATTTATTCTCTAGGGTGTTAGAATAAAATATATATATAATGTTTGGGGGGTCAACTTCTAAGTAAAGGGAAGGAGATGGGCGGGCAGTGAAACAGGCAAGCATTGCTGGTTGACTTGTCATACCAACGGCCACCACAAGATGGCGCCAGATTACAGAATGAAGCCTAGGCCTGCAGAAGGCCGCAAAGCCGCGGCCTAAATTAACGGCCGGCGCGGCCCGACGAGATCACGCGATCGCGGAGGGGGGGCGCACAGAGATACAGGTAACCTCAGGTGTGCTGCCCCAGGTGCCAGGTCGCTAATTCTAGTCGCATTTGCGACCTGGCGCCCGGGGATTGTCGAGCCCTGTCTTGATACATGTAACTTTAACAGAGTTGAACAGCCCTGCCCAAGGGGCCGGTCCCTCCGGTCATAACCCCTCACCCTGCAGCTGGCAGCTCAGTTTTTTCTGCCTAGTAGAGGAGAAGGACCTGGCTCTCCCTTGGGCCCAGAGTCCTATGAAAATTTTTATTTTTTCTAGTTTTATTATTTTATATTTTGATCCTGTGATCTTCTATCAATTGCCGGCTGGGTGACAGACTGGATATTATAGATCCTGGTAGTCTCCCCAGCCCGGCCATCGAGCGCGAGCAGACCTTAGCTAAGCGCTGGGTCGGCCACGACATACCCCATGGCTCCAGGGGTGGCCGGTGAGCTATTGCTCCGGGGTCCACATATGACCGGGCTGCTTGCTGTCTCAGTTACAGTGGACCGTGGCCGACAGCCACTCCGTACTGTCCGGTGGTGAGTCTGTCTGGAACGCACCAGCGAGTCTTCGCATGGACGGGTAAATACAGTTCCTCCTGTTTTTGGCAGTTTGGAACAGCTGGGCTTCCTGGAGGGTCTTTAGGGGGTCTCCTGTCCTCCCTTTCCCTCTTTCTGTCCCCCACTCTTTCCTCCTCCCTATTGCGGGGCCTGCTGCGTCGGCGGGGTGTACCTGTAGGGGGCCTCCGTATCCTGGTTGGGGGCTGTAGGTGTGCCCGGGTCCCCTCTCTGTGCTCGGCCGCCATTTTTGGTAGCTTTTTGGTAGCTTGGTTTTTTACTGTATGGCTTGCCCTCTAGTGCTGGAGGCCCTCTAGTCCTGCAATAGCGCAAATCACCTCACAGAACACCTCAGTCACACGCTGCGTGTGAGGCAGAGCGGACAACAGCGTTGAGCAGTCTCTGGCTGGGTGGTGAGTCCCTGGGTAACCCACCCCCCCCCCCGGTCAGCGCAGCTAGGAGGGTGGACATTTGTTATACAAGTGCGTTGACTTAGTCCCTAAGGACTGTCAGTGGGTCAGAATGGAGTCTGAAGCTGGCGCTTCTTCCCCAGACATTCCAGAGGCAGCAACCGGTGCCCCTGCACCTGCGGTTCCCATGGACACTTTGTCGGCAGTCCTGGAGTAATTTTTTGCCAGGGTGGAAGCGGCATGCGGGCGTAAGGGGGGTAAAAAGCGCCCCCGCCTTCTCCTGGGGAATGCTCGGACAAGGGCCTGGCTGCAGCTCAGGACCCCTGTTCTGGGATGTCAGACGATGCGGACCAGGACCGTCCGGGCACTGAGGAAGACTCCTCGCCCGGGTCAAGGCAGGACAGAGCACTTGTGGCAGCACTTATCAATGCTGTGAGGGACACCCTTAAGCTTGAAGATACAGCTGGGACATCCACTGCGGTGTCGGTCCCTTTTGGGTCTCACAAACCGACCTGCTCTGTTAAGGTTTTTCCTTATGTAGATTTCTTTGACAAGTTCAAAGATAATGAATGGAAAAGGCAGCAGAGGTCCTTTGTCGTCCCTCCGCGCATTGCGGTCCATTACCCATTTGAAGAGAGCCTTTTGAAAAAATGGGCTTCTCCACCTGTCGTTGACCCCCCCCCCCCCCTCGGTCTCAAGGTTGAACAAGGTAACCACTATCCCGGTGGAGGGGACCCCCTGCTTTTAAGGACCTTACTGATATGAGGTCCGAAGCGGTGAGTGGGACTGTGTTCACCATGCTGGGGTCAGCATTGCGGCCTATAGTGGCTGCGACTTTGGTGGCCCAGACACTCACTGAATGGGCTAAACTTTTGCACCAGGCAGTGGAGGAGCATCAAGTAAGGAGCCGCGCCGTAAGCCGGGCCCTCCCTTCCCGCACAAAGGCGGTATTTTCGTCAGTCAGGGCCCACTAGCAGACCCTCCCAAGCCGATAAAGGTTCAGCTGGGGGACAGAAGCGTCCCTGGGTGCGCAAGCAGTCCAAGCCCACAAACACGCCCGCTTCAGCATGAAGTCTTGCCCCCACCCAATTCTTGGGTGGGGGGACGTCTTCGCGAGTTCGCAGCTCGGTGGACCTCCCTGCTTTCCGACCAGTGGGTTTCCGAAGTAATCACTTCAGGGCACAAGATCGAGTTTATTGTCCACCAAACTGATTCTTTCCCTTAAATCTTCCTCTCTTTCCATCTCGTCGGACTGCCCTGACTGGGGCAGTACAAGACTTGATGAGGTGCGGGGTGATCATACCAGTACCGCCGCAGGACAGGTTTCAGGGATTCTACTCGAATCTGTTTGTGGTCCCAAAAAAGGACGGAGTCCTTCCAATCATGGACCTCAAAGCCCTCAATGCCTTTGTGAAGGTTCCGAAATTCTGGATGGAATCGATTCGCTCGGTGGTAGCTGCGCTCCATCCGGGGGACTTTCTAGTGTCCTTGGACATCAAGGACACGTACTTACATGTCCCCATCTGCACCAGGCATCAGAGGTTCCTGCGCTTTGCGAACGGAGACGACCACTATCAATTTGTGGCTCTTCCCTTTGGCCTAGCGTCAACACCAAGAGTTTTCACCAAGGTGTGCTCGCCCTGATTCTGGCTTTGCTGAGACAGAGAGGCATTGCTGTTGTGGGCTACTTGGACGATCTCCTTCTGAGAGCTGCTTCACGCTCAGAATTAGAGGAGGACGTGTCTATAGCCAGTCAGACTCTCAGAGAATTCAAGAGTTTTTCTTCTTCCAGAGAAGTTGAAGACGCTCCAAGCTGCGGTGAGGTTGTTAACGTCCCGCAAATGGTCGTCTCTCCATTTCTGCATGAGAGTCCTGGGCCTCATGGTAGCCTCCTTCGAGGCAGTACCGTATGCCCAATCCCACACTCAAGTTTTGTAGAAGGAGATTCTGTCCAAATGGAACAAATCCCCATTGTCTCTGGATCATCAGATTCAGGTAAGTCACCTGGTCAGGACCTCTCTGACTTGGTGGCTGACGTCCTTGGCACTTCAGTCAGGGAAGTCGTTTCTTCCTTTCCACTGGACTGTGATCACGACGGACGCCAGCCTGACGGGTCGGGGGGGGAGTCTGGGGGGTTCAGTTGGCCCAGGGCCGCTGGACTCCAGAAGAATCTCGCCTGCCGACCAGACTATGCCTCTTCAAGTGGTCACAGAGACTTCAAGGGCGTCCAGTCAGGATCCAGTCGGACAACGCCACGGCGGTGGCTTATGTCAACCATCAGGGAGGAACAAGGAGCTCGGCCACAGCGTTGGAGGTCGCTCACATCCTAAGGTAGGCCGAAAGGAGCGTACCGGTTCTATCGGCTGTTTACATTCCGGGCGTGGAAAACTGGCAGGCGAACTATCTAAGTCGCCAGATGCTGGACCAAGCGGAATGGTCGCTAAATCTGGAGGTGTTTCAACTCCTTTGTCGGAAATGGGGCACACCAGATGTGGATCTCGACTCAATCGCAAGGTGTTGAGGTTTGTGGCCAGGTACAGAGGTCCCTGGGCAGACGCGTCAGACGCGTTAGTGGCTCCATAGGGTCCGTATCGGCTAATTTATGCTTTTCCCTCACTGAAGTTGCTTCCTCGTCTGCTCCGCAGAGTGGAGGCCGAGGGGATTCCGGTGATTCTAATCGCCCCGGATTGGTCCAGGCGTCCCTGGTATACGCCAATCTAGTGCGCCTGGTGGTGGACGCTTCCTGGCGTCTGCCAATGCAGGAGGACCTTCTGTCTCAAGGTCCCATACTTCATCCTGCTTTACAGTCGCTGGCTTTATTGGCATGGCTATTGAAAGCCAGGTACTAAGGGACCGTGGTCTGTCAGACTCTGTAATTTCCACCATGTTGAGGGCTCGGAAGTCATCTTCCCGGAAGATCTACCATCGCACCTGGAAGGCCTACATCTCTGTGTGAAGAGATGGATTGGCGCCCACGAGCATATTCGATTTCTCGGATCCTGCTGTTCTTACAGCGTGGAGTGGATCAGAAACTGGCATTAAGCACTATTAAGGGGCAGATTTTAGCCTTAGCTGTTTTCTTCCAACGACCCCTGGCGGTTCATTTACTGGTAAGCACGTTTGTGCAGGGGGTCTGACACGTGATTCCCCCGATTAGACCACCGCTCCCTCCGTGGGACTTGAATCTGGTGCTCTCAGTGCTTCAGGAATCTCCTTTTGAGGACATCAGGGAGATTCCTCTCTTGACATTTTCTCAGAAAGTTGCCTTCCTAGTAGCCATTAAATCGGTCAGAAGGGTTTCTGAATTGGCGGCTTTTTCCTGCAAGTCGCCTTACTTGGTCCTCCATCAGGATAAAGCGGTGCTACGCCCACAACCCTTATTCCTTCCTAAGGTAGTTTCGGCTTTTCACCTAAACAAGGACATTGTACTTCCATCCTTGTGTCCTTGGCCGTCGCATCCCAAGGAGGCTGCGCTACATACTTTGAACGTGGTACGTGCCCTACGGGTGTACCTGTCTGCTACTGCTCCGTTCCGGAGATCTGACTCACTGTTCGTGTCGGTGTCTGGTCCTAAGAAGGGCCTGGCGGTCTCGTCTGCCACCATTTCTCGGTGGATCAGACAGACCGTGATCCAGGCTTATGCCCTTAAGGGGCGGGCGCCTCCCTTTCCCGTCACGGCGCATTCGACCAGGGCAATTGGTGCCTCATGGGCTTTCCGATATCAAGCGTCTGTCTCACAGGTTTGTAAGGCGGCGACCTGGTCATCCGTGCACACTTTATCAAAGTTTTACAAGGTTGATGTGAGTGCATTTTTGAATGCTTCCTTTGTCCGCAAGGTTTTACAGGCGGCTGTTTGAGGTTGCACCTCCTCCGTTGAGGAGCTCTGCTGTTTGGGGTGAAGTTAGTTTTTTGATTGCCGTTCCCACCCCTCGTTTTTTCTGACACTGCTTGGGGACGTCCCACAAGTCAAGAATTAAGGAGCTGTGTCCGTCCATGGACGAAAAGAGAAAATAGGATTTTTGTACTCAACGTAAAATCCTTTTCTCTGTCGTCCATGGACGGACACAGCACCCACCCCTCCTTTTTAAGTTTGTACTGCTTTTTGACAAACTGAGCTGCTAGTTGCAGGGTGAGGGGTTATGACCGGAGGGACCGCCCCCTGGGCGGGGCTGTTCAACTCTGTTAAAGTTACATGTATTAAGATAACTAACATGTCTGCCTAGTCCTCTCCTAATAGACAGAACATAACCCACAAGTCAAGAATTAAGGAGCTGTGTCCGTCCATGGACGACAGAAAAAAGGATTTTACGGTGAGTACAAAAATCCTATTACTCTTCGTTCATGGACCGACACAGCTTCCTATTGACATAGTGGGTATTATCCGTTATTTAGGAGTGACTAGGCAGAAAAACTTGTAAAAGGTGTTGCATCACACCCTCTACAGCACCACCCAGGGGGCGGACCCTCTGGGTATAATCCCTCTCTCTGCACCTCGCAGATCATTTTTTTCTGTCTGGCAAGGAGTAGGACATGGCTCCCTTCGGGCCCATTGGTCCGGGGAATATTTTAATTTTTTTGGTTCCTGCGATCTTCGATCAACTGCCGACTGGGTGACAGTCTGGGTCCTCGATCCTTGTAGTCCCCCCAGTTTCGGCCATCGAGCGTGTGCCGACCCTAGCTACGCGCTGGGTTTTCCACGACATGCCCGTCGCTCTACGGGTGGCCGGTGAGCCTATGCTCCAAGGCTTGCATCGGACCGCTCAGCTTCGGCTGACCTTACGGCCGAGTCTCAGTAGCCTGTCCGGTGAGCTAGCGCTCCAGGGCATGCATACGATCGTTCCCTAGGGTTCAATCACAGCATGCCTGGCCGACAGTCACCTCCGTGCGTGGATGATGATCTGTCCGGAATGTCTTCCAGCATGATCCACACAGGAAAGAAAAGTAGCTCCCCTGCTTTGGCAGGGTGACTTGGCTGGACATTCCTGGAGAGATCAAGAAAGTGGTTGTGGCCCCTTTCTTTCCTCTCTCCCTGCCTTCCCCCCTCCCTGGGCTACTAGCTAAGGTGGCTGGGTCCTGGGGGGCTCCATCTGGAGCGGGTCTGCGCTGTGTTGTCATTTTAAAAGATGTCATTTTGCTTACCTGTAAGTGTGCCTCTCTCCTTCCATGCTGTCGGCGGCCATTTTGCGGTGGTCCAGGCCTGTTTTGGCATCTAGTGACTGTCCGGCGGCCATTTTCTTGGGGTTCGAGCCAATATGTATATATCGCCGCTCTGCGGCCATTTTCTTGTGGTTCGCACCCGTTTTGGCCTCTACTCGGCGGCCATGTTTCTTAGGATTCACGCCCCTATGTATATACCGCCGCTTGGCGGCCATCTTTTTGTGGTCCGCGGCCGCTTTTGCCTCTACTGACGGCTCGGCGGCCATTTTCTTGGAGCCCACATTGTTCAATACAGCCGCTTGGCGGCCATTTTGCGGTAGTCTCCGGCTTCTAGGGTGCATTTCACTGGCGCAAATTCACACAGGGAACGCTGATGAGAATCAGACTGACACAGGCAGCGGTAGGACAGCATCACAGGCGGAGCACACGGCAGCATAGCGGTACCGTTCCAAGGGTGGCGAGTCCTCTGGGAGACCCTTCATCTCTGAAGCAGGTAGGAGGGTGGCCTATTGATACCTTGCCTGGAGCGCGTGGGTCAGCATGGCGTCTGAAGCAGATGTTTGTTTCCCCTGAAACACCTGACTGATAGCTGGTGCCCCTGATGTATCTGTGGATGATATGTCTGTTGCCAGGGTGGAAGCAGCACACGGTAACACGGGGTAGTAGTAAACGCCCCCGTCCCCTGCAATCTTCCGGGGATAATTCTGATGCAGAACCAGGCCCAGCTATGGCTCATGGCCCGGATTCTGATGCATTAGAGACTGTAGACCGTGACCGATTGGACAGTGAGAATGCTCCAAGTCCAGGTCAGCACGCAAAAAGGCTTTGGTATCTGACCTATTTACTGCAGTGCGGAATACGGAAGGCTGCAAAAGCAGCAGAAACACCGGTCCCCTTTGGGTTTCTTAAGCCGGCCCGCACTGCTAAGGTGTTTCCTTGTGTGTCTTATTTTGATAAGCTTGTACAAGGAGTGGGAAAACCCACTGAAGGTTTTTTTGCAGCCCCAAATAATTTTTTATATATTTTTTGGGCAGTCCGGTACCCCTTGAGGAGAGTTCCTGAAAGGATGGGCCTCTCCCCCGATAGTGGACCCCCCTCTGTCCAGACTTAACAAGTTACCTTGATTCCAGTGGAAGGGGCTCCTGTCTTCGGGGACACTCGCTACCTATACACAGTGGGGGGCTCAGCGGTATGTCCAACATTGGCTGGGTTTTCTTTTTCTGATGCCTCAGACACTTACTGAGTAGGCAAGATGCTACTCCAGGGGCTAAAAGCACGGGAGGCTCCTCCGTACGAGGTAGCTCTGGCCAACCAGTTGGTACAGGGCCCTGAGTCTGTCTGCAAGTCAGACACGGATACTACCCCTTGCTGCCTTGAGCCTCAGTTTATGCGGTGGCGCTACGCCACCTGATCTGACTAAGGTGCTGGTCTGCGGACCAATCTTCCAAGAAGGCCCTGTTGGATCTGCCCTTTTAGGGCGACAGACTTTTTTTGGGGCCTGTCTGGATGACATCATTTAAGAGGCTACAGGAGGTAAGAGCACATTGCCATAGGCTAGGGCCCTCCTTCACCGTGCACAAGCGGTCCCTTCGTCCGCCTAGTGCGGCAAGTAAATGACACCAGGCTGATAAAGCGCCTGCTGAGGGACGGAAGCGTCCCTGGGTTTGCAAGCACAACCTTGCTTGCCTACCGAACAGATTTTTTTTCCCCTCCTTAACCGCCAGCTTCAGCCGACTTGTCGGGAAGCCCTACATGGGGCGGTCCAGGACCTGCTGATACGCAGGGTAGGCCTTCCTGTCTTAGTACAGGAACGGGTTCAGGGGTTCTACTCAAATCTGTTCATAGTGCTGGAGGGGGTTTGTCCATTCTGGATCTCAGGACCCTCAACTGCTTTGTTCAAGTACAAAGATTCCGGAAAGGAGTTGGCTCGCTCTGTTGTCGCTGCCCTCCATCCAGGGGATTTTCCGGCATCCTTGATCATCAAGGACGCATGCTTGCATGTCCCCATATGCACCAGGCATCAGTGATGTCTGCGTTGGCGGCCGGGGAAGACCACTACCAATGGTGGCTCTCCCCTTTGGCCTGGCATCGGCACCAAGGGTGTTCACTAAGGTGCCTGCCTTGATTCTGGCCCTACTAAGACAGCGTGGCATCGCTATCATGGGCAACTTGGACGATCTTCTTCTGAGGGTCACTTCAAACGTAAATTTAGAAGTGAGCGTGTCTTTAACCTGTCAGACCCTCCGATACTTGGTGGGGTGCTGAACATTCAGAAGTCAGTATTGGAACCGTCCCAACTCCTAGTGTGTCTAGGGTTGATTCTGGACTCCTCAGAGGCGTAAGTTTTTTTTTTTTTCTCCCTAGGGGAAAGTTGCAGACCCTTCGGGCTGCGGTGCGGTAGTTGACATCCCAAGGATGGGTTGTCACGCCACTTTTGCAGGCGAGTCCTGGGCCTCATGGTAGCCCCCTTTGAGGCGTTACCATAGGTGCTTTTTTCACACACGAGTGTTACAGAAGGTAACTCTGTCCTGAAGGGTCAAGTGCCCTTCATCCCTGGATTATCAAAATCGGGGTGAGCCACCTAATCAGGACCTCCCTAGTTGGTGGCCGACAGCACTGGCATCTCTGTCTGGGAAATTGTTCCTTCCTGTTTACTGGATGGTGGTCACGGTGGATGCCTGTCTTCCCGGTTGCAGAGGAGTCTGAAGAGCTCAGTCTACCTGGGTCGCTGGACTCCGGAGGATTCCCATTCTTTGGCCTGAAATCCGGACGAGCTGGCCTTGCCTCCCCACATGGTCTCAGCGGCTAAAAAGGGTGTCCAGTCAGAATCCAGTCAGACAAACACCACAGTGGTGGCGTATGTCAATCATCAAGGAGGAACAAGCAGCTCTGCTACAGCATCGGAGGTCGCTCACGTCCTGAGAAGGGCGGAAAGGAGCGTACCGGCACTGTCGGCCGTGTACATTCCGGGTGTGGAGAACTGGCAGGCGGACTACCTGAGTCGCCAAATGCTGGACCAGGGAGAATGGTCCTTACACCCGGATGTGTTCTAGCTCCTCTGCCAAAGATGGGGCACGCCAGACGTAGATCTTCTGGCGTCCCGATTCAATCGGAAGGTATTGAGGTTTGTGGCCAGGTCAAGAGATCCATAGACAAGCATGATAGATGCGTTGATGGCGCTGTGGAGTCAGTACCGACTAATCTATGCCTTTCCTCCTCGGAAGCTCCGTCCTCATCTGGCAGAGAGGATTACAATGGTCCCAATTGCTCTGAATTGGCCTCGACGTCCTTGGTACGCCGATCTAGTGCGTCTGGTAGCAGACGCCTTTTGGCATCTATGGCTAAGGAAGGACCTGCTGTCGCAAGGTCCCAAACGCCAACCTGTTTTACAGTCACTGGCTTAACGGCAGGGCTCGAGAGCCAGGTGCTAAGAGGCCGGGGCCTGTCAGACTCAGTGATCTCTACCATGAGGAGTGCTCGGAAATCATCCCCTAGGAAGATTACCATCGCACTTGGAAGACCTGTATATCCTATTGTGAGGAAATGAGGTGGCATCCGCGTACTTATTTGGTTCCAGAGTCCTGCTGCTTTTCAGCAGGCAACGGGCCAAAAATTCTACTGCAAGTACAATTAGGGGGCAGGTATCTGCCCTGGCTGTTTTTTCAACGACCCCTGGTGGCTCACTCTCTAGTGAGAACATTTGTACAGTGGATTCGGGAGGTGGCCCCTCTGGGCCACCTTCCACTACCTCCGTGGGACTTGTGTAGCAGACGTCCTTTTGGCGTCTACCATTACGAGAAGGACCTGCTGTCGCAGGGTCCCATGTGCCATCCTGCCTGCAGTCGATGGCTTCAACGGCATGGCCTCTAAGTGTCTCAGAAACCACAGTTTGAGAACATCAGGGAGATCCCTTGTTGACACTTCTTAGAAAGTGGTCCTTTTGGTGGCTGTTATGCCAGTTAAGACGGGTTTCTGAGCGGGCAGCCTTGTCATACAAGCCTCCCTATCTGATCTTCCACAAGGATAAGGTGGTGCTGCGTCCGCAGCCTTAGTTTCTTCCTAAGGTAGTGTTCGACCTTCCATCTCAAGGAAGACATTGTACTGCCATCCTTGTGTCCTCATCCGTCGAATCCTAAGGAGACGACGTTGCATTCCTTGGACGTTGTCCAAACTCGAAGAGAATGCTTGTCTGGTACTGCTACGTTCCAGAGTCCAGGCTCACTGTTTGTTTCAGTGGCTGGTCCCTAATGGGGCTCGGTGGTTTCGTCGGCCACCATCTCTAGGTGGATCCGACAGATTGTGATCAGGCTTACGCCATGAAGGGTCAGGCGCCTCCCTTTCCCGGCGCATTCGACCAGGGCAAGAGATGCCTCTTGGTTTACGTTAGTTAGACGGTTTTCTGAGCCGGCAGCCTTGTCATGCAAGGCTCCTTATCTGATCTTCCACAAGGATAGGTGGTGCTGCGTCTGCAGCCTTCTTTTCTTCCTAGGGTCTTTTGACCTTCCATCAAGGAAGACATTGTACTGCCATCCTTGTGTCCTCATCCGTCGAATCCTAAGGAAGCAACGTTGTCATTTTTGGACGCTGTCCGAGCTCTGAGAGCATCAAGCGTCTGTTTTCACCAGGTGTGTAACGCCGCGACATGCTCGTCCATTCACACTGTCACTAAACTTTACAAGTTGATGTGTGTGCATCTTCGGATGCTTCTTTCGGCCGCAAGCTATTGCAGGCGGCTGTTTTGAGTTGCAACTCCTCCATTGAGGAACTCTGTTTTGTTTTGGGGTGAAGTTGTTTTAATGCTGTTCCCACCCCTCGTTTTTGACACTGCTTTGGGACGTCCCACTATGTCAATAGGAAGCTGTGTCGGTCCATGAACGAAAGAGTGAATAGGATTTTTTACTCACCGTAAAATCCTTTTCTCTGAGTTCATGGACCGACACAGCACCCACCCCTCGTTTTAAGTTTGTACTGCTTTTGACGAACTGATCTGCGAGGTGCAGAGAGAGGGATTATACCCAGAGGGTCTGCCCCCTGGGCGGTGATGTAGAGGGTGTGATGCAACACCTAAATAACGGATAATACCCATTATGTCCATAGGAAGCTGTGTCGGTCCATGTACTCAGAGAAAAGGATTTTACGGTGAGGAAAAAAATCCAATTTTTTCCCCCCACTTCCATTTGTTTGGAACAAGCAGTGAATGTTGGTTGCAGTCATGTGCACTGCTCTGTGCATACTACAAATCCCATAATTTATAGTTCCTAGTCCACTTCAAGATCTAGCATGGGAGAGTAGCTACAGTCCTACATACAATGGGACCATGGACCACAAACGTAGATGCCCTCATACAGGAAACTGGATCACAGCAGCTAACAAAAAAAAGGAGTTTGGAGGAGATGAGAGTAATGTAAAATACTTTTCTGAGTTAACAATATATACTGGAACTGTTTTTTTATTTATTTTTTGTAAACGAGAATTTAGTGGCACTTTAAACTCTTTCTCCTGAGAGGCATTACATATTTTTTTACAAATAAAATGTAGGCTGAGAGCACTAAACTCTGGAATGTTAATACAGAATCATAGTTCCTTTAACGTGAGTAGCAGAGTCTGTCAAAAAAAGCCAATTCAGTGATGCTTCATTTCACTGACCGTTTATGCATCTGTTTGACGGGCATATGTGTAAACTGAGATGAAATCTACAAACACACCATGTTACTAAATGGCTTCTACTTTACATATACTTTATATTCCTATCATATTGTGATAGTGATGATATATAACTCACCTCAAACAAGTTCTTATTGTTTTGGTGTTCCTTGTGCCACTGGCAGGGAAATATATTGTCCATTTCGTACCTTATATACTTTGTACAGGAGGTCCTCGGCAGCAGGTATATTTTCCCATTATTTGGGTTGTGGCACTTTTAAGGGTGACCATGAGAGACATTTTTTAACATTCGGGTTCTCACCCACGAAGGGCTAGGATGGTTGTGGGGTAGTCTACCAGAGAGGAGAGGACTGATTTACAGCACGCTCTGGATTGCTAAATCCTCATATGAGACCCGGAATTCGGAGATTCAGAGAGACTTTGGTTAGGAAAGAGTCTCTAAATTCTGATTACAGTGACTTTAACCTAGCTGCAGGGGAGGTCTGAGAGAGTGCAAAAAGGGGTCACATTGTCTATAAGGTAGAGTGAAGTGGTTTACAGCTGTGAGCAAGTGTCTGGCAACTAAGACGTTGTTTGCTTAGCCCTTGCAGCCTTTGCAGTACCCCTGAAGCAAACAAGAACCCTAAACCTAAGTGTGGGGCTGGTATTAAGCTTATATGTTGTATATTGATTATACCAGGATGGTGGTCTGTTTGCTTTATTTTTGCTGAAGAAAGATGTTTTGAGAGTCTAATAAAGACTGTTACTTTTACAAGCAGCTGACTGGTGATCCCGGGCTCTCCATACAACAATGTACTCATGCAATTTTGATATATTTCAAGCTGGAATGTTTGTCGTTTTAATGTATACAAACTAATTAACATTTTATTTAATTTTAGCTGAACCCACAAAAGACAGGGGTAATATACTGTATTGTAGCTTATGTGTATTGGCTGTATTCATATATTTTTTTTTAGGTGTTTTTTCCTTAGTGATGCAGAACACCCCCTCATCTCTATGGCTTGGAGGGGAGTTGTTCTGCAGTTCACAGAGGTGAACCTGGCAGGTTTAATAACACTACTTGAGATTTCAGTGCAGCACAGCTAGGGTTAGCATAAAGTTACTAGCTCAATGTGTTTCTTGCAGGATCAGCAGGTATTTTTTTGTACTTACTAAACATGTATAACAAAACAGATTCAATGGTATATTTACCAGATTAAAGGGTATCAAATTAGAAAGGTGAGATGTTAGTGTTTACATACACGTTAAGGCTTGGTTCACACCTATGCGTTTTTTAATGCTTTTTGCAGAAACGCACTACAGTCCATTTAAAATGGTTTCCTATGGGACATGTTTTTTCAGCCGCTGCCTTTTTGGAAAGAGTCAGGGACTTTTTTTTTAAAATCAAAACGGTGCCTTTTTGGTTCAATAGAATGGAAAAGCTTGTAGTGCATTTTTTGCCACGATTTTGCGCTTTGTTTTTTAATCCACCCAACAACAAATTGACCAAAAATAAATAAATCACAACAAACGCAAAATGCACTGCAAAATCAGATCAAAAAGTAAACTGTATAGGTGTGAACGAAGCCAATACATAATAAAGTTAATACTTGGGCCTCATGCACACAGGACTTTTTTTTTCTCCCCTGGTCATTGCAGGAAAAAAAAAGCAACCTAAAAACTTGCCTAAAGCCGTATTTTGAACATGTGTTTATGCAAAAGTGTTTGGGTGTTTATTCTATTAACCAGGATATTTATTTGCCTAGTATTTACAGGGGTGTCAAACTCAATTTCATTGTGGGCCGCATCAGCATTATGATTGCCCTCAAAAGGGCCAGTTGTATCTGTAACAGTAGATGTCCAGCACATCCCCCCCCCCCCTTACATTAGATGTCAAGAGCCACCCCACCATCAGAAGTTGAGTCACATCACAGTGCACCCCCTTACCTTTTTTTTTTTTTTTTTTTTTTTTTTTTAAGGTGTTTATTTTTAGATTTTCAAAAGAAACAATACAAAAGAAAACAAAAGCAGTACAGTCTGACAATTGAGCTAGTACATGAAACCAGCAATAAAGTGTGGAGGAGTGCATAGGCATACTGCGGTAACAAAGATACCCCAAAAACACACACAAATAAGAACCAGCCACACTTACACACACACAAGAACATCCATCCTTGCAGCAACTACGACCCCCTAACAGCATCACATTACTAATGGTCAGTAGACCACATAACACCCGTGACTCGCACAGTGAGTGCCCTCCAAAAATATGAGTAGTAACCCACACTAGACCTTCAATCAAAAAATACCCAATGAAAGTTGTTTTTAGAGAGTTCAGCAGTTTACTGAGGAAGCTGTGAGGAGAGGACCCCCCCCCCCAAAAAGTCCTTTGACATATCCAGCCATGGCTGCCAGATCTTTGAAAATTTCTTGGGACATGCCCTACTTTTGTAAATCAGTTTGAACCTGGGGAGGAGACCATGAACCAGTCGAAGGACTGCATGAGCCGAAAGGGGGCCCGCGTCCTTCCAGTGCAGTAGAATGGTTTTTCGTGCATAAAATAATAGTAGGCGTAGCAAAGTCCTGGCATGAGCACGAGGGACGTAGTCATTCAGCACCCCCAACTGTCCAACCTCCGGCGTGTGGGGTATTGGCAGGTGTAATTTATCAGCACAAAAGGCAAATAGATCCTTCCAGAAGGCGAAGAGTCCTGGGCATGTCCAAAACTTATGAAAGAAATCAGCAGCAATTGTACCACATCTAACGCATGCAATGTCATGACCAAGCCCCATCCTAACCAGCCTAGCTGGTGTATAGTGTAAATGATGGATGAACTTAAACTGTATCAATATATCGGCAGTGCTAATAATATCCTGGAAGCATATTTCCGTTACCTCCTCCCAATCCTCTTCAGAAAGCTCAGGCATATACAACAGCCACTTGCGGTGAGAATTCTGAAACGGATCTGCTCCCACCCCCTGGAGGCGGCCATAAAAGGACGTCACCAACTTAGCCATTTCTGGGAAAGACAGGAGGTCTTCAATGGAAGAGTCCGTGAGCTCCATGATCAACGACCCGAATTGTGTTTGCAGGGCATGTGCACCCCCTTACCTTATGCTGCTGCTGGGGGAAGAAGACGGATGCATTGCTTGAAAGCAGAAAGTACAGGGTCTGGAGGAGGACCAGAGGAGGGCTGGAGCTGCAGGAAAGGTGCGAGGGCCACACCTGTGGTTTAAAGGGTAAGTTCACCTTTTACAGAAAAATATTTAAGGTGAACTTGCACAGGACACCCTCCTCACACAACCCCCCCCCCCAGTTCTGCTTAACTGGAGCGCGGCGATCACCCGCACTGACACATCGGGTCACTGCCTCACCCTCAGGGTTTAGAAATTCCCCACAACTTAATCTGCAAAACGTACCTTATCAGGAGTTACGTTTAGGAGCATTCTAATTGGTCGGCGCCAACCTGTCACCGCGGGCGAAGAGGAGAGAAAGACGCGGGGATTTCAAACTCCCAGACCAGTACAGCGGTGATATGAGCTGTCAGTACGGGGGATCGCCGGACTCCAGGTTAGCAGGACCAGGGGGGGATGGGATCCAGTCCAGTGTAAGTTCACCTTACATATTTTCTGTAAAGGTAAACTTACACTTTAAAGTGGTTGTAAACCCACTTTTGCAACTTGCACCTACAGGTAAGCCTAGATTAAGGCTTACCTGTAGGTGCAAGAAATATCTCCTAAACCTACACGGTTTAGGAGATATTTACTAAAATTACAGGCGCCGCTGTCTACGGTGCCATAGATAACGGCGCATTCATGGGGTTAATCCCATTCACAAATTCGGCTAAGTCCCAGCAATGCTGGGGCTTAGCTGAATTTGACGGCTCCCGCGCGCATTCGCGGAGTCATGTCTTCGCCGCTCCGGCCGGTGCGGCGCTGTGATTGGCTGGAGCGGCGATACACGGAAGTAACATTCCGGCTATCGCCGCAGCGATGGCTAGAGAGAGGGACACAGACGGCTTTCGGGGGCCCCGATCTAAGGTAAGTGGTACATAATGAGCTAGTATGCTAGTCATACTAGCTCATTATAGCTTTCTCTTACAGGTTGTTTTCAAAATAAATAAAAAAATTAGGGGTTTACAACCACTTTAAGAACGTTTACACGCATTTAGGCGCTGTCAACCTTTTTTCTGCGCAAAAGCTCCTCTCCTGAATGCACAATGTTTTTTGTTTTTTGTTCAGCCTCAAATTGCTTCTCTTATAATATGCCTGTAAATGCCAATGTGTTTGTGGCCACAGAGGCTTACATATAAGTGTGTTTACAGGTTAAAAAAAAAAAAGATGTTGAACGCCTATATAAGCAGTGTTTTTAATTTCTGTGTGCATGAGGCCTTAAAAATTAGTTACGCAAAATAAAACATAAAAATGTTTGCACAAGTATTCGATTTCATTAAGATTTAGGACTGGAGGTAACAATAGAAAAAAGTCCCTTTTAAAAAGTATTCGATTCGCAACACACACTTACATTTTATATATATATATATATATATATATATATATATATATATATATATTGTATATGGCATTTGATACATAGTAACTTAAATTTTTCTGTGAACTGACTGATTTTATATAGGATGAACAACGATTTCTCAGGTTAGTTGATGAAGCCTTATCTCGGCAACAAGAATTTAAATATCATCTGATTCATAAACAGTCAGAGGTCTCTCAAGCTCAGAAACTGGTTGAAGATACACGAAAGAAGCTGATAAATATTAGCAGGTAACTGTGAAACACTTCATGAAAGGTATATTGGTTTGTAATAATGTTCAGAACTAAAAATCATGGACTCCTTTTCTTTCTCGTACATCACGGGACACAGAGCGACATAGTCATTACTAATGGGTTATATAGATACCTTCAGGTGCTGGCACTGGCAACTTCCAAACCGGAAGTACCCTCCCCTATATAAGCCCCTCCCATCCGGGAGCACCTCAGTTTTTTGCCAGTGTCTAAGGTAGAGGTCGACCGATATATCGGTCGGCCGATATATCGGTCGGCCGATATATCGGCCGATTTTTGGCATTTTTTCATTAATCGGCTTTGGCCGATATTCTGAGAACAGAAGCCGATATTAAAAAAAAAAAAAAAACTTCAGCGCGGCTTGGAAATGACATCTCTCATAGAAGTCAATACAAGTTGCCTGAAGTTTCCTGTGCAGTGACTCATCTTTGGGCAGCCTGCCAAGTGAGAGAGAAAAGTTACAAATGTTTCTTCTTATTAATGAACTGAACTTGTGAGTAGAAGTTCTCAGTTTAACCATTTAAAGGCTAAATCTTTTCTGACACTTGTAGCTTACAAGTAAAAATCCTGTCTTTTCTGCTAGAAAATCACTTGGAACCCCCAAACATTATATATTTTTTTTTTGCAGAGACCCTAGGGAATAAAATGGCGGTTGTTGCAATATTTTATGTCACACGGTATTTGCGCAGCGGTCTTTCAAACGCAATTCTTTGGGAAAAAAATACACTTTAATGAATGTTAAATAAAACTAAACTTTTTTTTTCGTCAAAGTTTTGATTACCTGTTTTTGTGCCTGCTTCCTGATTCCCTTACCGAAGATGGCGGCGGCAGCACCCGAGAGCCGAGAGAGAGATCGGCTTCGGGTGCCGACATCGCGGGCGCCCAGGACAAGTAAGTGTCCATATATTAAAAGTCAGCAGCTGCAGTATTTGTAGCTGCTGACTTTTAATATATATTTTTTTTTTGGCGGAACTCAGCTGCTTTCACACTGGAGCGGGCAGGCGTTGGCGGTAAAATGCAGCTAGTTTTAGCTGCGCTTTACCATAATTTTAGCGGCGATATTCGGCTGCTAGCGGGGTGCTTATAACCCAGCTAGCGGCCGATGAAGAGGTTAAATGCGCCCGTGTAGCACCGCTGCAGAAGCGCTTTGCAGGCGCTTCAGCAGCAGTGCCCATTAATTTCAATAGGCAGTAGTGATGGAGGAGCGGTATACACCGCTCCAAAGATGCTGCTTGCAGGACTTTTTTTTAACGTCCTGCCAGCGCACCGCCTCAGTGTGAAAGCACTCAGGCTTTCACACTGAGACTGCAGGGGAGCTGTTTTGCAGCCATTTTTACAGGTGCTATTTTTAGCCCAAAAGTGCCTGAAAAACACCCCAGTGTGAAAGGGGTCCAACTGTTAGTTTTTTTTTTCCCCTTCATCGGCCTAACATATCGGCCCAAAAAAATCGGCATCATATATCGGCCATCGGCCACAGCGATTTCTAAATATCGGCATCGGCATCGGCCAGAGAAAAACCCATATCGGTCGACCTCTAGTCTAAGGTGTTGGCCAAGAAGAAACATGTGTTTTTCACTGAGCTTGCGTACAGGTTCTTTTGGGCCTCAGTAAGCTATTCCGGATCCGACCAAAAAAGCTTCATAGCTAAACGGTCGGTACCCGGGCCTTGCAGAGAAGAGCAAGGTTTTGCCTGTAATGCTTCTCTTAGGAGAGCTGGACCCTGGGATCCAGAGCTCTGGTCATACCCATGACCAAGATGTTTTCTGTGCAGGGTGCTATACAGGTCCAGGGGAGTGGAATCCTTGGGAACCCGGTCCCTGAAGGTTTGATTACAATGCCTGCCGTGATAGGTGAAGTTTGGGCTTCTGTGGACCAAACAAAGTCCTGCGGCGGGGAACAGGTAAGTGGGGGCCCCCAGGAACTTGGTTCTATTGGGGGACCCCCAAGCCTAATTTGTCTTTCTGTCTGTTACCTAACGGTATTCCCGCTAATGTCTGTGCATGCCTGTAACTACTAAAAAATGTAATAATTTTAATAGTGGTCAAGAAAAAAAAAAAAGATCTATTTAATATATTAGACTGCGGTACCTGTGTTAATCCACTAGAGGCCGCTGTGGAACGTTTCTTGTCATGTGGACTAGTTTCTTTTTATCAGAGCAAGTCCAGGCAGATGGTGAGTTCTCTTGTGGGAAACTGCTTCCTCTGCCATGTTGCAATGCTCGTCCATCCCCCGGCCTGCGGCAAAAGGGGCCCTGGCTCTTGTCCCTGGTTTCCTTTTCAAAATTAGCGCCGAAGGCGCACGTGGCCGCGCGCGTGCGCGTGCACGCGCCTCTATATATAGAGGTGAGCCGGGAAAGGGGGCGGAGCTTGGGGGATGACGCTCTGTGCGCGCCGCAGCGCTTCTGCGCATGTGCGGGCGTCCCAGCATGTTAAAAACCACAATTATGTGTTGTGAGCTGGCTATGGAGTGCAGAGATAGAGCTGGCAACATTTAAAAAAAGGCATACAGCAAGCGGTTGATGCAGGCATCCCCATAGAAAGGCACATTAGTAGACACCAACTGTTTTTATAGCAGCATTTGTGCTAGACTATTGTCAGTAAGTGGTGTATTTCGGCTGGAATACCTCAGCTTTGGGCTTAGGAATAATGCCGTCTAAAAACTCCGGGACTAAAAATTCCAGGAAGCATAGGGGGTCTCCATCGGGCTCTGAGGATCTTGGGCATGCTTCGGCTGCACCAGTCTCCCCTGAAGAATCAGAGGTTAGTGACCGTAGAGCACCCTCAGGAGTACCTGGTACTGTGGCTGTCCTCAGTTCACCTGCTCCTGTGTATGTAACAGAGGAGGTTTTTTCCTCAGCTCTGGGAGGGCTGGAAGAGAGATTGTCAGCATTGATCGCTGCTTCCCTGTCACAGGAAAAAAGCGCTCGATCTCCGTCTCCTCCCTCAGAGTGCCTGTTAGCAGAGCAACAGTCCCATACAGGGATCGACCTGCCTGAAGGGGATCAGGATGAGGTTGATTCTGTTGTAGAGGAATCAACAGTGGAAGAGCCATTCTCAGCATCACATGCTGAAAGGTTATGGGTTCAGTCCCTGACTAATATGGTCCGATCAGCATTTAAAATGCCCCTTGCGGAGCCATCATCCACTTCTGTCTCCTCGTTGGGGTCGCTAAAAGCTCCCCAGACTGTTTGTTCCTTTCCGATCCATCCTTTACTGGAAGGGCTCATTTACCAGGATTGGGAGCATCCTGATAAAATATTTACTCCTCCCAAGAGATTTCAAGTGGTCTATCCCATGGAGGATAAGTTCATCAAAAAATGGAGGGTCCCTACAGTGGACGCAGCCATCTCTTGTGTGAATAAATCACTGACATGTCCAGTGGATAATGTCCAAATGTTCAAGGACCCAATAGATAAAAAATTAGAGTCCTTATTAAAATCTGCTTTTTCTACAGCAGGATTGGTGACACAACCAGCAGTGGCAGCTATTGGGGTCTGCCAAGCAGTGAAGGATCAGTTGAAACAGGTCTTAAGGGACTTGCCAGATCAGCAGGCTCTTGCCCTAGCTGATCTACCTAGAGCCTTATGCTTTGCGGTGGACGCTATAAAGGATTCAATCCATCAGGCCTCCCGCCTTACGCTGTCTGTAGTACATATGCGCAGGCTTCTATGGCTCAAAAACTGGTCTGCTGAAGCTCCCTGTAAAAAATTGCTGGTCAGCTTCCCATTTCATGGTGAACGCTTATTCGGGGAAGACCTGGACAAATATATCCAGAGAATTTCCAGCGGTAAAAGTACACTTTTGCCGGTTAAAAACAGAGTTAGAGGTCCCTCTTTTAAGAGGCCTGCTTCTCCAGTCCCTAGGACATCACCTGTGAAACAGTTCCGACGGCCTCCTCGGTCAAATCCCGGAGGTAAAAATCAGGGACAATTGCAGGGTAACAAGAAGCCCTGGAGCAGGAGAGGTACAAAACCTCCCCCAAAGTCAAATGCATGAAGGGTTGCCCCCACTCAATCGGGTGGGGGGAAGACTTCAGTTGTTCACAGAGACCTGGCGGGACACGATCAGAGACAGATGGGTGCTCTCCGCAGTAAATCTGGGATACAAATTGGAGTTAAAAGACTCCCCTCCTTCCCACTTTATAAGGTCAAACGTGCCAAGGGATCCCCAGAAGAGAGGATCCCTCCTGTTGGCACTAGAACAATTATTGCTCCAAGCAGTAATTATAGAGGTTCCCCTGGAAGAATGGGGGTTCGGGTTTTGCTCAAACCTCTTTACAGTCCCGAAGCCAAACGGGGACGTGAGGCCCATATTAAATCTAAAAGGGCTAAACAAATTCCTACATATCAGGACTTTCCGGATGGAGTCGATCCGGTCGGTGGCCACTGCCCTACAAGGGGAGGAATGGTTAGCCTCGATCGACATCAAAGATGCTTATTTGCACATTCCCATCTTTCCAGCCCACCAAAAATTTCTACGCTTTGCGGTAGAAGGGCGCCATTTTCAGTTCAGAGCCTTACCCTTCGGTCTGGCCACAGCACCACGAGTGTTCACAAAAATTCTGGCCCCATTATTGGCCAATCTAAGAACACGAGGTGTAACGATAATGGCATATCTAGACGACTTGTTGCTGATAGACCACTCAGTGGAAAAACTAGAAGTGGTTGTTCACGAGACAATCAAGTATCTGGAATATCACGGTTGGATTATCAACCGAGACAAGTCAGCCCTAAAACCAGTCAAAAGTCTGGAATACTTGGGGCTAAGGCTGGATTCAGACCAGAGAAAAATTTTCTTGCCTCAAGAAAAGGGGTCGTCTTTGAGAGATTTGATCCACTTAGTGGGTTCAAAAAGACAGCCATCCATACGCCTGTGCATGAGGCTGCTGGGAAAAATGGTGGCATCATTCGAAGCAGTACCCTACGGTCAATTCCATTCAAGGAATTTGCAAAGGGCCATACTGTCAGCCTGGAACAAAAAAGTTCAGGCTCTGGACTTACCAATGTCCTTGTCCCCTTCCGTTCGCAAGAGCCTCCGCTGGTGGTTGGTTCCCCAGAATCTGGAAAGAGGGAAATCCTTCAGTCCGATTTCTTGGAAGGTGGTCGCTACAGATGCCAGCCTTATAGGCTGGGGAGCAGTACTGGAGCAATGGTCTCTCCAGGGCAGATGGTCGGATGCGGAAAAGGCCCTGCCCATCAATCTCTTAGAGATACGAGCAGCCCGGTATGCCCTAGTAGCATGGACATCCAAACTCCAAGGGTCCCCTGTCAGAATTCAATCAGACAATGCCACAGCAGTGGCATATATCAATCATCAGGGGGGCACCAGGAGTCGTGCAGCCCAGAGGGAAGTAAATTACATCCTGAGATGGGCAGAAAGATATGTCCCAGCCATATCTGCGGTATTCATTCCAGGAGTGGAGAATTGGAAGGCGGACTTTCTAAGTCGCCAACAATTATGCCCAGGGGAATGGTCCCTTCATCCCGAGGTTTTCCGGACAATATGTCAGCGGTGGGGAACACCGGATGTAGATCTGCTAGCATCCAGATTCAACGCAAAAGTGGACAGGTTTGTCTCTTGGACAAGGGATCCCCTAGCTTGTGGCTCGGATGCCCTAGTGTTCCCTTGGGATCAGTTCAAGCTGATATATGCATTCCCACCGCCACAATTGTTACCTCGATTACTCCGCAGAATCGGGGTAGAAAAGAAACCAGTGATTCTGGTGGCTCCAGCGTGGCCCCGAAGAGCATGGTACGCGGAGATTGTAAAGATGTCTGTGGGGAGTCCTTGGACCCTCCCACATCGTCCGGACCTGCTTTCGCAAGGACCGATATACCACCCTTCCTTACCAGCCCTAGGTTTGACGGCCTGGCTATTGAAGCCCACATTCTAAAAAAGAGAGGGCTCTCTAATGCTGTGGTATCTACCATGATCAATGCCAGGAAGCCGGTATCCAGGCAGATCTACTATAGAATCTGGAAGGCGTATATCGCCTGGTGTGAGGCCAAGAAATGGCATCCACGTAAATACGTAATAGGTAGGATTCTGGACTTCCTACAATGGGCTGTAGATAGGAAGCTTGCCTTGAGTACTATCAAGGGTCAGATTTCGGCTTTGTCAATATTTTTTCAAAGGCCCTTGGCTTCGCATTCACTAGTCAAAGCCTTTATACAAGGAGTGATGCGTATTAGTCCTCCGGTTAATATTCCCATATGTCCATGGGATCTAAACTTGGTTCTGTCGGTTCTATAGAAACAACCATTTGAACCATTACAGCATATTTCTTTGGTTCTTCTCACCAGGAAATTGATTTTTCTAGTAGCCATTTGTTCGGCTAAAAGAGTGTCGGAATTAGCAGCTATGTCCTGTAGGGAGCCATATCTGGTTATCCATAAGGACAGAGTAGTGTTACGTCCTCATCCAGCCTTTCTTCCTAAGGTGGTATCGAGGTTTCATTTGAACCAAGATGTGGTTCTTCCTTATTTTTTCCCCAAACCTACTTCGGTAGAGGAAAAGTTATTGCATTCTTTGGATGTAGTAAGAGCAGTTAAAGCTTATCTAAAAGCCACTGCTCAGATTCGCAGAACGGATACTTTGTTTATTCTGCCGGAAGGCCCCAGAAGGGGTCAGGCAGCGTCAAAATCTACTTTAGCCAAGTGGATTCAACAGGTCATAATGCAAGCCTATGGCTTGAGAAGGAGACCGCCTCCGTTCAAAGTTAGGGCGCACTCCACGAGAGCAGTTGGAACTTCATGGGCAGTGCATCACCAGGCCTCCCTGGCTCAAATCTGTAAGGCCGCAACATGGTCTTCAGTACACACGTTTACTAGGTTCTACCAGGTGGACGTTAGAAGTCAGGAGGATGTCGCCTTTGGGCGCAGTGTGTTGCAGGCCGCAAAAGATCCTCATGTCTGATAGCGCTCAGCTTATGTATGGTGTATCCCCCCCATCGTTGGGCATTGCTTTAGGACATCCCATTAGTAATGACTATGTCGCTCTGTGTCCCGTGATGTACGAGAAAGAAAATAGGATTTTTATAACAGCTTACCTGTAAAATCCTTTTCTTGGAGTACATCACGGGACACAGAGCTCCCACCCCTCTTTAGGGACACTTATTGCTTTGCTACAAAACTGAGGTGCTCCCGGATGGGAGGGGCTTATATAGGGGAGGGTACTTCCGGTTTGGAAGTTGCCAGTGCCAGCACCTGAAGGTATCTATATAACCCATTAGTAATGACTATGTCGCTCTGTGTCCCGTGATGTACTCCAAGAAAAGGATTTTACAGGTAAGCTGTTATAAAAATCCTATTTTTACATGTTTGTTAGACTAGTCTTAAGAAGCCCTGTACACACGATCGGTTTTACCGATGAAAACAGTCCGATGGATTTTTTTCATCGGACAAACCGATCGTGTATGGCACCCACCGGTCTTTTTTCCATCAGTTTTAAAAAATAGAACATGTTTTAAATTTTTCCTATGGATCATAAACCGATAGCAAATTCCGATCGTCTATGGGCAAGTCCATCGGATAAAAAACCCATGCATGCTCAGAATCAAGTCGAAGCATGCTCAGAAGCATTAAACTAAATTTTTCTCGGCTCATCGGAGTGCTTTACGTCACCGCGTTTGGAACGGTCGGTTTTTTGACTGATGGTGTGTAGGCAAGACTGATGGAAGTCAGCTTCATCGGATTTCCGATGGACAAAACCATCGGATCAGAATCCATAGGATATCCGATCGTGTGTACGAGGCTTTACTGTTTTGCTGAAAGTCCTATTGAGCACAGAGTTAAATTACTCAAGCTCCAATTTACTCACAGCTAAAGGTATGAGAGTGGGTATTCCTCCTGCTACTCCATATTGAATATCATTCAGAGTGAGAAAGTCGGACTGCAAATAGCTTACATTGTCATCTCTTTGGAAAACTCAAAATTCTTTGGAAATCCTGTGTCATGTTTAGGTTTTATATTAATAGCAAATAAAATATAAAAAACATCAGGTAAAAAGATATAAATGTAAAAAAATATAAAATTGACCCACGACTGGAAGACAAGCAATTATGAGAATGACCACGCTGTTGCCCTAGTCCTATTTGTGTATGTCTTTTTATGGATTATTGTGTTTTCTTAGATGGTTGGCCTTTGAGTAATTCCATTATATGTTATGGATGGCCTACCATTTTCTAAAAGCTGTCACAGCCTCAACAGATAATTAGTCATGTACAGAGAGGGTTCATCGGCAGTATGCATTAGATGAAATTACACCACCTTTATCATATCTGCCTCTTGTACAAATGTTACTTGGCTTTCACTACAAACTCATCTGGAGCACAGCAGTACACTTGTCAGTGAATCACAAGCAAAAGTAGTACCCCTTCACACCTAAGGTATGAGTATATGTTGCCACATGGAGTACACCTGACTATCCTTTTGTCATAGATCCTCAACATGCGTCAAAGCAGCAAAAACAAACGTACATGATCCTCTTCATTTTTTTTTTTTCAACATAGCACAGTCCAGGTGTCTATTGGTGTATGCATTGTGTTGAGAATAATGTACATTGTTTGGTGTGTGAATGTGCCTTGGGGGCCAACAGAAATGAATGGGTACACCCTTAAAACACGCACACAAGGACTGTATCCAGTGCACTTAGTAACGCACATGTGTAAGTGTGCAACAACACCTCTGTGTATTATTGGCTCTCGTTTTATATACAGGGGGTCCCCGACTTACGAACGCCCGACTTACGAACAACTCCCACTTACGAACGGGACGCTGCGGCGACTATCTGCCGTTCTGCGCATGCGCGGCCAGACGGAATATCGGGAAATGTTCATAATTGCGGCCCTACTTACGAACATTTACGACTTAAGAACAAACCGAAAGTCCCTAACGCGTTCGTAAGTCGGGGACCCCCTGTACAACAAGATTTTAGACAAAAATACATTTTCTTTCTTGTCCACTGAGGGACACAGGAAGTCCTAAACCTTTTGGGTTTTACTGCCGCTTATGTGTATTTGACACTGGCAAACAAAAAACAATAGGTCAGCCGAGGATATAACCCCTCCCACTGCCAGCATGCCTCATTTCTTTGCTAGTAAACTAGGAGGATGGGTGTCTTACCTTAGTGAAAGATCAGGTTAATACGAACGATTGCTAAATATGTTCCTTCCCCTCTCCTCCTACCTACCCTGCATACGCTGTCTAGAAATGATCTGTGCACTTACCTATTTTTATTCCACTCCCATCCGGTCACCTGTTCCAGCAGTTCCGCCCCCCTGTGTCAGCGAGTGGTGTGTGCAAAAAAAAAAGGGAACGCCGACTACAGCTGGGCCATGGAAGCCTATGGGTGACTTCACAGCTCCAGGCATTCACAGCTATTGTCAATCACTCCCTTACACAGGTTAGCCAAAACTGCAGGATCACGTGACTGGACCAGAGTGGATTAAAAATGGGTAAGTACACAGCTCTTTTTTGTATGGGGTAAGCAGGATAGGTAGAGGAAGGGGTGAGCGAACATTTTTAAAAATAGTATTAGCCTTTACTACCACTTAAAATTAAGCATTACAGGAAACAGGCTTGATATTCATAGACCTCTGGGTTATAGACTGGATACCTTCAGGTGATTTGAACACTGGCAAAGTTTTTGAGGACACACCCTCTCGGCGTCCCCCTATAATCCTACCTCACTCTGTGTCTCCTCGGTTTTTTGCTAGTGTCTTAAGTTGATGGGCATCCATTACAGAGAAATCACTCTTAGCCTAACTAATTTATTATTTTGTGTACATGTAGTTTAAAACAATGAAAATAGTGCTGCTCAAATGTCCCCCAAACCTGTATCAGGCAAGATAGACAGGATCGACTTGCCAGGCTCCGACTTCAACAAAATGACGGCTGTCTACACACAGACACTGATGCAAGATTGAATGGAAAGGGTAAAAGATGGCTTCAGCTCCTGTTCTCTACCTGTAGAGAACTCCTCAGACTTGTTTCATCCTTTTTGGAATTCAGTTGCAGAGGCTTAATCGTTTATTTTACTTATGATTGTTTAACTACTCACTGTCTTCTAATACAATAGAAGCACTGCAACCTTGGTAAAACCTTGGGAGCCATAGTTGGACTGCATGACATGGGGGTGGCCTGTAATATTGCTTTGGCCAGTGGATCTTGCTTGGGCGCTCAACTCGGTACAACACGTGTATATTATAAAGGTCCAGAGCCGTGGTTCATCCCTATAGAACATAGACCCTGAAGACACAGGCAAAACCTGAACCCTAGACACAAACATGAAAATTGTTTCGCAAACTCAAGTAATCCTACTGCAGTTCAAAGTCCATCAGAAAGGAGTCTTTATAGGGTAAAATTGTATTGCTGGAACAGGATTAAAAGTCCACTGATTTAGGGCCAAACTTGTCTGGGGGAGCAGAAGCGATCTCCAAAACATGCAAAGAAAGAATGATACAGGCGCCTCTGAGTGTAGACTGTAGGTATATATGGTTAAAAAATACAATACGTAAAACATTTTGGACAATATAAGGCACATTATAAAGTAGCAGATGTCCTGTGGTGTGTAGACTGCACTGGTCCATGCGCCGTCTTTGCCGCTCTTACGGCTATGTTGGCTGGCTAGATGTGATGGAGGAGAGCCAAAACCGAGGGCTGGACTGCAGCGCTGGTCGTGATGATGTCACCAGCATGCTCACAACTTGTTTTGGAGCATGCGCACTCGAGATGGAAAGAATGCACGCTCCGTTGTCAAGCTACGCAAAAGGAGCACGCATTCTTTCCACCATCTAGCCGGCCAAGATGGCCGTAAGAATGGCGAAGACGGCTCTCGGCACGGACACGTGTGGTCTACACACCACCGGACATCTGCTACTTTATGATGTGTCTTATGTTGTCTTCCAAAATGTGAGTTTTACTTATTGTATTTTTACCAAATATACCTACAGTCTACACTCAGAGAAGCCTGAACCCTATATGGGGACCAGCAACATGGACAGGTAAGACCGAGACGCCATTTTTTCTTCACCGTTTCTGTAGTTTCACAAAGTTTTAAACTTGATTTCACGGTTTATGTGTATCCTGAATACGTACACCTTTTATACATTAAAACAATCAGGAAACCTATACAGAGTTAGGCTGTATTTACACTGCAACAACTGAGAGAGGCTGCAGCGATGCACCTCTCTCCGTTGCTGGCTGCAGTAGGGGGCAGTGTGGTGTGAGATTCAGCGCCTCACATGGCTCCCCCTTTTTTTTGTACTAACTTTATTTGAAGTGTACAAAGCATATACTTCATTCATGGCAATTTACAGCATTGCAATGCGCTGTGTTGATGTGCATGGCCATGCAATTCGACATGGTGTGCTGCGATTGAATGGAGCATGTCTGCATTTTATTGCAGTGTGAATGTGACACATAGGAAACAATTCCTGTTTCCTGTGTGTCCCTGTGGTGACAAATGTTTTACCATGTGGTAAAACATCTGTCATCACATATACAGTGGGTACGGAAAGTATTCAGACCCCCTTAAATTTTTCACTCTTTGTTATATTGCAGCCATTTGTTAAAATCATTTAAGTTAATTTTTTTCCCTCATTTATGTACACACAGCACCCCATATGGACTGAAAAACACAGAATTGTCGACATTTTTGCAGATTTATTAAAAAAGAAAAACTGAAATATCACATGGTCCTAAGTATTCAGACCCTTTGCTCAGTATTTAGTAGAAGCACCATTTTGATCTAATACAGCCATGAGTCTTTTTGGGAAAGATGCAACAAGTTTTTCACACCTGGATTTGGGGATCCTCTGCCATTCCTTCTTGTAGATCCTCTCCAGTTCTGTCAGGTTTGATGGTAAACGTTGGTGGACAGCCATTTTTAGGTCTCTCCAGAGATGCTCAATTGGGATTAAGTCAGGGCTCTGGCTGGGCCATTCAAGAAAAGTCACGGAGTTGTTGTGAAGCCACTCCTTCGTTATTTTAGCTGTGTGCTTAGGGTCGTTGTCTTGTTGGAAGGTAAACCTTCGGCCCAGTCTGAGGTCCTGAGCACTCTGGAGAAGGTTTTCGTCCAGGATATCCCTGTACTTGGCCGCATTCATCTTTCCCTCGATTGCAACCAGTCGTCCTGTCAGCTGAAAAACACCCCCACAGCATGATGTTGCCACCACCATGCTTCACTGTTGGGACTGTATTGGACAGGTGATGAGCAGTGCCTGGTTTTCTCCACACATACCGCTTAGAATTAAGGCCAAAAAGTTCTATCTTGGTCTCATCAGACCAGAGAATCTTATTTATCTTGGAGTCCTTCAGGTGTTTTTTAGCAAACTCCATGTGGGCTTTCGTGTGTCTTGCACTGAGGAGAGGCTTCCGTCGGGCCACTCTGCCATAAAGCCCCGACTGGTGGAGGGCTGCAGTGATGGTTGACTTTCTACAACTTTCTCCCATCTCCCGACTGCATCTCTGGAGCTCAGCCACAGTGATCTTTGGGTTCTTCTTTACCTCTCTCACCAAGGCTCTTCTCCCCCGATAGCTCAGTTTGGCCGAACGGCCAGCTCTAGGAAGGGTTATGGTCGTCCCATATGTCTTCCATTTAAGGATTATGGAGGCCACTGTGCTCTTAGGAACCTTAAGTGCAGTAGAATTTTTTTGTAACCTTGGGCAGATCTGTGCCTTGCCACAATTCTGTCTCTGAGCTCTTCAGACAGTTCCTTTGACCTCATGATTCTCATTTGCTCCGACATGCACTGTGAGCTGTAAGGTCTTATATAGACAGGTGTATGGCTTTCCTAGTCAAGTCCAATCAGTATAATCAAACACAGCTGGACTCAAATGAAGGTGTAGAACCATCTCAAGGATGATCAGAAGAAATGGACAGCACCTGAGTTAAATATATGAGTGTCACAGCAAAGGGTCTGAATACTTAGGACCATGTCATATTTCAGTTTTCTTTTTTAATAAATCTGCAAAAATGTCAACAATTCTGTGTTTTTCTGTCAATATGGGGTGCTGTGTGTACAATAATGAGGAACAAAATTGAACTTAAATGATTTTAGCAAATGGCTGCAATATAACAAAGAGAAAAATTTAAGGGGGTCTGAATACTTTCCGTACCCACTGTAGTGTGAATTAGCTCCTAAACTTTTCAAACTTGGTGCTAAATTTCAACTAGAGAAGAACCGAAATTAAGTAGGCCAAAAATTTTACCCGTAAAGAAAAAGGTGCCGAAACCGCTTATGGTGTGTTTTTAATAGGTCATCTGATTTTAAAACCATACCAAAAACATAACACAGGTGTGTTATTGATGTGTTATTGCTACGTTTTCAATGCGTTTGAACAGGGAGGAGCATTTTTGGTGGGTTTTTTTTTTCATTTTTTTTTTTTAAAATGCAGCAAGCAAGATTTTAACACCACATCAGAAGTGCAACAGACCAGTATGAAAACATACATAGAATTTAAAGGTATGCATTTTTCTTGCACTAAAGGTGCCGATTATTGGCCAACAATAAATTCATATTCATTAAAATTCATGATATTAAAAAGTTCAATAATAATACATTTATATATGAAAATATAGATATATTTTTTAAAACTGTCAGTTTCGGCCAAGTGCATCCTGCATTTTCAGTTTTGGCACCAAAATTTCCATTTAATGCATTTCTAATTTAAACCACTCAGAGCTTAGTCTCAGGTGGATGACTAGGTATATGACACCATTGGTTGCACACTTTACTTCTACTTCCAACTACAGCTCCTTTTAAGGTCTTCAAGCACTTCCTGCTGCACTTTTGCCACCAGGATTTTGCTACAGGACATTCTACACTCTGGTTGCTGTGTTCTCCTTCTCGGACATGCTTACTCCATTTATTATGACCGCTAGTATTGATGGAAACCAGGCTCGTGGGAACTGTGGCAATGCTCATGCTGAACTCCAACTTTTTTTATACACTTTACAATACTAAAAAATTATAGAATGCAGCGCTAGCGAATATAAATGTGCTCAATACAAACGTATGTGTGAATGTCAACCATCTAAACCTTTCGGCCAATGACTGCTGTCACCAGAAATGCAGTAGGTGTAATACTAAATGTAACCACTAACAAGTGATCAACAAAGTAAAACCAGAAAATATACTGTGCAAAACATTAAATGAACTGAACAACCAGGCAAATAGCTCTAGGAGTAATTCACAGTACTACAGATGGTTTTCAACATCAAAGAAATAATGTCCCATATGCAACAGTGGTTGTAATATAGAAGGAAGGAAAAAAATTGATTTAAAATAAAAGTCACCCAACATCCGACATCTAGGACCGATAATGTTTGGTGAAATTCAACAGTTGGCTTCAATAACAGCAGAGATCAGAGGACCATGTGGGGAATAAAAAGAAAAAGCAACTTGTGAAGTACCGCTTAGGAACAGATTAACAATACGCTGTTATTGGGAAAACTCACAAGCCTTCAATGATCCCGAAAGGTTTAGATGGTTGACATTCACACATACGTTTGTATTGAGCACATTTATATTCGCTAGCGCAGCATTCTATAATTTTTTGTCTCTCAAGGTGTTAGTGCCTTATGCTGTAGCAGCTGCGCATATAATAATTTCTTTTCACTTGTCATTTATTTTTGTATGTCTCCATAAGCGCGAGTTTTAGTTTTTGTTTATTCACTTTACAATACTGCTTATGTCACCAACGTGAGGCTGCTGGGCGTGCTGTATAAACTTGATGTAGCTGAGGCTACATACAGCATATCGCATTGTGTTCCGGGTGCGAGCCAAGAATTTCTGGTCTTGTACCTGGAACACTATAGAATGTATCTTATCTGCGTCAGCTATTCAGAGAAAGCAATGTATTCTAGCATTAAATACAAAGCTTCCTCTGAATCAGAGGATGTGACATCATCAGCCCATCTCTTTGACTCAACCAATCAATGGTAGAATACATAGCTTTCTCTGAATGGCTGAGCACCAATCAGATACACTGTGTTACAGGTATGAGACAGGAAGGTCTCAGCTCAAACCCGGAACACAGTGCGGTATGTAGTCTAAGCCTTAGAACGACGAACAGCTTTTTTCCTTTTTTTTTTATAATTTAGGCTTCACGCAAAATACATGCAAATTTTGATGTGTTCCCTTCTGCTGTGTTCAAAAGCCTCAGCGTAGTGGCACTCGATTCTCCTCTGTCTTGCCATGCCCTGGGTACTAAGAGACCCGCTATATCTAAAAAGACATTCATGAACAAATAGAATAGGCAATCTATGACGATTGGTTCAATCCAGAAAAGATTTTCATCCTTCCAAGCTCTTTACAGTGGAAAAAGAGCACACATGAAAGTAGTCTGTTCTGGTAGTAGACCTTGATGTTTCCATCTTGAACCTCTTACTCTATCTATAAAAGATGTTTTCTGCGATACGGTACTGCGTTATTTTAACTGACAATTTTGCGGTAATGCGATGCTGTACCCAAATAAAATGTATGTCCCTTTTTTCCCACAAACAGTTTTCCTTTGGTGGTATTTGATCATCTCTGCATTTAAATTTTTTGAGTTAAAAAAACAAAGACAATTTTGAGAAAAAAAAAACAATATTTCTCTTATCATCCATGGACCGACACGGCGGCTCTTAATCACTGAACGTGTGGGGTATATGTCCCTGCTTGCAGGAGAAGACCTAGGCAGAATGTTAGATGTTAAAACATTCTAGAACAAACCAGAGCTGAACAGTCCCGCCCAGGGGGCGGTCCCTCCGGACATTACCCTCCCACCTGCAGCTAGCAGACCCCAGTTTTTTTCTGCCTAGCAGAAGGAGAAGACGTGGCTCTCTCAGGAGCCAGTCTCCTGGAAGATTTTACTTTTAAATTTTATTCCTTTGGGAATTTTATTATTTTGATTTTGATACCTTCAATCAACTGTCGGCTGGGCAACAGGTTGGGTACACTAGTATCCTCGTAGTCTTCCCTGTCCGACCATCAAGTGTGCTGATCCTCGCCTTGCGTGCGTGAGACTCAGTTCACGACATACCCCATGGCTCCAGGGGTGGCCGTGTTGCTTTCATGCTCCCGCGGTCCTCTCAAGCTCGAACAGTACCTACTGTATCTTTCGCGGTGGACCGCGCCGACAGCTACGCAGTACGACTCTGTGATAGGTCTTGTCTGAAACAAGCCAGTGGGTCCCTCTACTGGCACCGGGGGTGTTCTCCAAGGTGCTTGCGGGACGGGTAAGTAGTCTCTGCTGCTGCAAGGTGAGTACATGCTGGCTGTGTTTCTGTGTGTGGGGGGTTCTCCCTGTCTCCCCCCCTGTTATGCTGCTCTCTGCACCCTGTTGTGCTATGTGGGGATGCTTGGGGGGTCACTCTGCCCTGGGGGGGGGCTGCTCCATGACTGTTATTTTGCTTGGGAAGTGTTCTGGGGGAATGGCTGTGTTTTTTTCTGTGCGCCATTGGCGCAGTGTTTTATTTTTAAAAAGTGCGCCATTGGCGGCCATTTTGCCGAGGCTCAAAACACAGTTATACTGGCGCCCGGCGGCCATTTTCTTGTAGCCGCGGCGCTTTCAGTTTAGTTTTCGGCCTCTAGCAGCGCTGCTGAACTGCGCAAAATACATCTCCTCACAGAATCTTCACACTCCTCAGGCTGCACCCGCACTACAGCGGGGCTCATACAGCGGTCCGATCGGTCCCTAAGGGTGGTGAGTACTCCGGGTATCCCCTCCTCAGCCCCAGCACAGCCAGTGGGTGGACTGTATTATTCACTGTAATGGTGAATAAGGTCTCAGAGGGTGGCAATATTGGAGTCTGGTTCACCTGTTTCTTCACATTGTTATAGACAACTGGCAGTGCTCCTGCACCTGCGGTCCTTATGGACCAGTTGTCGGAAATCCTGGAATCATTAATCTGGCCAGGAGGAAGCAGTGTGTGAGCGCAAGGGAGCAAAATAGCCCCTTTCCCCACTTTTTTTCCCCCCCAAAAAAAGGGGGGTGTGCGCTGATTCAGATATGGGCCTAGCCAATACCGCTCAGGACCCTAGCTCTGAATATATTTGATGGTTTTAAACAGGACATTCCTTGCGAGGAAGACTCCAGTTCTGTGTCAGTAAATGACAGGGCGCTTGTTTTGTGAACTCATTGATGCAGTGAGGGACACTCGCAAGCTGAATGCTGCGGATGTGGAATCTCAGGCGGACAGTCTCCTCTGGTTCCTTAGGGTTGGGCCTTCTAAAAAGTGTTTTTTCCATATGTACCTTTCTTTGATCAGCTCATTGGTAAGGACTGGGGAAAAAGCCGCAGAAGACTTATGGTCCCGCGGCGTTTGCCTATAGATACCCCTTTTGAGGATGCCCTACTTAAAACGTGGGCTTCTCCCCCAGTGGTCGACCCTCCAGTCGCCCGGTTGAACAAGGCCACCACTCTCCCGGTGGAGGGGGCTCCTGCATTTAAGGACCCCACTCACAGGAGGTCAGAAGTGGTGAGTAGAGCCATGTTTGCCTTGTTGGGGTCCGCCCTACGGCCTGTGGTAGCGGCGACCCTTGTGTCTCCAACACTTACGGGATGGGCAAAAATTTTTGTACAAAACTGTACAGGAGCATAATCTTCCTCCAGACACTATTGCTCTGGCCCACAAAATGGTGCAGGGCCTGGTTTATGTTGCGACGCCATGTTAGACGCGGCCCCTTATAACTCAGGACCTCTGTCTTGGTGGTGGTATTGCATTGTCTGATCTGGTTGAAATGCTGGTCTGCTGACCTAGCTTCTAAAAAGCCTCTGACGGATTTACCATTTAAAGGTGGTAGGCTTTTCGGTGCTGCGCTGGATGACATCATCAAGGATGTCACAGGAGGTAAAAGCACTGTTCTTCCTCAGGCTAGCAAGGGTAAGGAGGCCGCCGTAAGCAGGGTCCTTCCTTTCCAGCAAAAAAATGGGGGTTTTTTCATCAGTCGACGGGGAGGCCCTCCCAGACTGACAGCGGTACGGCTGGTGGACATGAGCGCCCCTGGGTGCGTAAGCCGAACAAGCCGGCTCCCAAGCCCGCCTCCGCGTGAAGTCTTGCCCCCACCCGACTCTGGGGTAGGGGGGACGACTTTGCAGGTCCACGGATCGATGGACCTCCCGGATCTCCTACCGGTAGGTGTGCGAGGTGATCACCTCAGGTTACAGGATAGGTTCCGTTCCTGATACCAGACAGATTCTTCCTTCGAATCTTCCTCTCCTTCCTGCCCGTCGGGTGGCCCTATGGGGCCTATTCAGGTTTGAGGTCCGGAGTGATTGTGCCGGTTCCGTCACAGGAGAGTTTTCAGGGATTCTACTCGATTTCGTTTGTCGTCCCAACAAAGGGACGGGGTTCGGCCTATCTTGGACCTCAGGTCCTGAATGCCTTCGTGAAGGTGCAAAAGTTCCGCATGGAATCCATTCGCACAGTGATCAATACACTCCGTCAAGGGGATTTTCTGGCAACCTTGGACATCAAGGACGCCTACTTACATGTTCCGATCTGCGCAAGTCACCAGAAGTTTCTACGCTTGAGAGCGGTGAAGTCCACTATCAAATTGTGGCTCTTCCTTCGGCTTAGCGTTGGCACCGAGGGTGTTCTCCAAGGTGCTTGCGCCGGTTCTAGCCTTGCTGAGATGGCGGGGCATCGCTGTCGTGGGCTATCTGGACGATCTTCTTCTCAGAGCAGGAAATGGCTCAGAATTAGAAGACAGTGGGACTATCGTCAGTCAGGCCCTCAGAGACTTCGGGTGGTTCCTGAACATTCAGGTGTCAGTCCTGGTCCTGACTCAACATCTGGAGTACCTAGGTCTGTTTCTAGACTCCTTGGAGGCAAAGGTATCCTACCTCCGGGGAAGTTACTGACACTTCAGTCTGCAGTGCGGGTGCTGACATCCCGAAAATGGTCGTCAATCCGTTCTGCATGAGAGTCCTGGGACTCATGGTGGCCTCCTTCGAGGCTGTTCCGTATGCCCAATCTCACTCCAGGGCATTGCAGAAGGAAATCTTGTTCACTTGAGACAAATCCCCGTTGTCTTTGGATCTTCCGATCCAGGTGAGTCACCTGGTCAGGGCGTCCCTGACATGGTGGTTGGGGTCCCCGGCTCTTAGGTCCGGGAAGTCGTCCCTCCCCGTCCAATGGACGGTGTTCACTACGGACGCCAGCCTGAAGGGCTGGGGTGTAGTCTGGGGAGTCCTGTTGGCCCAAGGGCTTGGACTCCGGGCGAAGCCCGTTTACCGATCAATGTTCTGGAAATACGGGCCATCAGACTGTGCCTCTTCTTGTGGTCTGAGAGATTGCAGGATCGCTCCATTAGGATCCAGTCGGACAAGTTACGGCGGTGGCGTATGTCAACCATCAAGGGGGGACTCGGAGCTCAGTTGCGGCTTCCGAGGTCCCCTGTACCCTGAAGTGGGCTAAAAGAAGCGTGCCGGCTCTGTCGGCCGTTTACATTCGGGGCATAGAACTGGCGGACTATTTGAGTCACCAGACGCTGGACCAGGAAAGTGGTCCTTGCATCCGGAGGTAGTTCAACTCCTTTGCCACACAAGACGGTGGGGCACGCCGGAGGTGGACCCGATGGCCTCTCTACTCAATCGCAAGGTGTTGAGGTTTGTGGCCAGATCCAGGGACCCTTGCGCAGATGCCTCAGAGGCGTTAGTGGCCCATGGGGTCATTATCACCTGATATACGTTTATCCTCCGCTGCAGTTGCTCCCTCGCCTGCTGCGCAGGGTGACGACTGAGGGAATTCTGGTGATCCTCATTGCTCCGGATTGGCCTCGGCTTCACTGGTACGCCGATCAGGTATGTCTCGTCGCGGACGTTCCCTGGCTGTTGCCAATAAGGGAGGACTTTCTGTCTCAAAGTCATATATTTCATCCTGCTTTACAGTCTCTGGCCTTAACGGCATGGCTGTTAAAAGCCAGGTGTTGAGAGACCGAGGTCTCTCGGTCTTGGTCATTTTGTCCATATTAAGGGCGCGGAAGTCTTCCTCCAGGATGATCTATCACCATACTTGGAAAGCTTATATCGCCATGTGCGAAGAGCTGGACTGACGTCCTCGGACGTATTCCGTCCCTAGAATCCTGCGTTTCCTGCAGCATGGAGTGGCCCAAAAGCTCGCTTTGAGTATCATTAAGGGTCAGATTTCGGCCTTGGCCGTCTTCTTTCAGCAACCACTAGCGGGTCATTCCTTGGTTAGCACCCTTGTGCAGGGGGTTCGCCATGTGCTCCCTCCTGTCAAGTCTCCTCTCCCCCCGTGGGATCGGATTTGGTACTCTCGGTTCTCCAGGAACCTCCTTTTGAGAATATCAGGGTTATTCCCCTCTTGACTTTGTCTCAGAAGGTGGCCCTTTTAGTGGCAATCACTTCTGTTAGACGAGTGTCTGAGTTGGCGACCTTGTCCTGCAAGTCGCCATATTTAGTCATCCATAAAGATGAGGCGGGATTGCACCCGCGACTTTCTCTTTGTCAAAGGTGATCTCGACCTTTCACCTAAACGAGGACATTGTCCTCTCTCCCAGAGAGTTTGCGCGGCACGCTTTGGATGTGGTACGAGCCTTGCGGGTGTACCTGTCTGCTACTGCTTCCCTCGGAAGTCTGACTCTCTGTTTGACTGTCTCTGGTCAAAAAACAGGGCCAAGCGGCTTCGTCTGCCACCATTTTCTAGGTGGATCGGATAAACCGTCATTTAAGCCTATGCTCTCATGGGGCAGGCGCCTCCCCTTCCGGTTATGGCGCTTCCCACCAGGGCAATTGGTGCTTCCTGGGCTTTCTGACATCAAGCGTCGGTTGCACAAGTGTGCAAGGCGGCGACCTGGTCGTCTGTTCATACCCTTTCTAAGTTTTATAGGGTGGAGGTGGCTGCATCTCCGGATACTTCCTTCGGCCGCAAGGTGTTGCAGGCTGCTGTTTAAAGTGGCAACTTCTCCGTTGAGGAGCTCTGCCTTGAAGGAAGTGAAGTTTTTTGGTTTTTCCATTTATACTGCTCCCATCCCTCTTGACACTGCTTTAGGACATCCCACACATTCAGTGATTAAGAGCCGCCGTGTCGGTCCATGGATGATAAGAGAAAATAGGATTTTTGTACTCACAGTAAAATCCATTTCTCTGACATCCATGGACCGACACGGCACCCACCCTTCCTTTTAAGTTTGTACTGCTTTGTTACGAACTGAGGTCCGCTAGCTGCAGGTGGGAGGGTAATGTCCGGAGGGACTGCCCCCCTGGGCGGGGCTGTTCAGCTCTGGTTTGTTCTAGAATGTTTTAACATTCTGCCTAGGTCTTCTCCTGCAAGCAGGGACATATACCCCACACGTTCAGTGATTAAGAGCCGCCGTGTCGGTCCATGGATGTCAGAGAAATGGATTTTACAGTGAGTACAAAAATCCTATTTTCTCTTTTTGTCCATGAACGGACACAGCCTCTTAAGTCTTGAGAGTTGGGTTGTGTTCCTGTTCTATAGGAGAGGACTAGGCAGAACATGTTATATATTTAAATACATGTTACCTTAACAGAGTTGAACAGCCCCGCCCAGGGGGCGGTCCCTCCGGACATAACCCTCCGCCTTGCAGTCAGCAGCTCAGTTTTTTTCTGCCTAGTAGAGAAGGACCTGGCTCCCTTTGGGCCCAGGGTCCGGAAGAAATTTTATTTTTTTATTATTTTTTTATTTTCTTTTAAGAAATCTTCTATCAACTGCCGGCTGGGTGACAGGCTGGATATTATAGATCCTTGTAGTCTCCCCAGTCCAGCCATCGAGCGTGAGCAGGCCTTAGCTACGTGCTGGGTCGGCCACAACATACCCCATGGCTCCAGGGGTGGCCGGTGAACTTTGCTCCAGGGTTCACATATGACCGGGCTGCTTGCTGTCTCAGTCACAGTGGACCAGGCCGACAGCTACTCTGTACTGCTCGGTTGAAGGTCTGTCAGGAATGCACTAGCAGGTCCTCGAAAGGACGGGTATGTACAGTTCCTCCTGCCTCGGTAGGATGGAACAGCTGGGCATTCCTAAGGGGGTTGTTAGGGGGTTCTCCTGCCCTCCCCTCTCTCCCTCTGTCACCCTTTTTTCCTCCTTCCCTTGCAGGGCTCGCTGTGACCGGGGTATACCTGTAGGGGAGCTCCAGGTCATGGCTGGGGGCTGTGGGGGTGTCCAGGCCCGCTCTCTGTGGGGGGGTAGCTGTTTGCTTAGGAAGCCTCCGCTGCGGCCTTCTCGTCCACCTCATGTTTGGGCGCCATTTTGGAAGCACAGGCGCCATTTTTCAGGTGCCTGTGATTTGCATTGAAAATCCCGTTGGCGGCCAATTTGCCGTGGCTGTGCTGTGACGCAGGTCTGCATTGCGAGCGGCCATTTTCTTGTGGTCCGTGCTCTTTTCTCTGAGGTGTCCGGCGGCCATTTTGGAGGGGGTTTTGGCCTCTAGTGCTTGGATGGCTTCCTGAACGACGCTAATCACCTCACAGAGTTCCTCAGACACGCTGTGTGTGGATGGAGAGCGGGCAAGGGCGCTGAAAAGTCTCTTGCTGGGTGGTGAGGTCCCTGGGTAACCCCCCCGGTCGGTGCATCAAGGAGGGTGGACATTTTTGTCAGGTCTTGACTGAGTCTCTAAGGGCGGTCAGTGGGCAATATGGAGTCAGAAGCTGGCGTTTTTTCCCAAACATTCCAGAGGCAACAACCAGTGCCCCTGCACCTGCGGTTACCATGGACGCTTTGTCGGCAGTCCTTGAGACATTTGTTGCCAGGGTGGAAGCGGCGTGCGGGCACAAGGGGGGCACTAAGCGCCCCCTCCCCTCACCATCTCCTGGGGAATGTTCTGACTCAGACTCTGGCCTGGCTGCGGCTCAGGACCCCGGTTCTGATGTGTCAGAAGATGCGGACCAGAACCTTCCCAGTGAGGAGGACCCCTCATCCGGGTCAGCTCAAGATAGGGCATTTGTGAGTGCGCTTATCCATGCTGGAAGATACAGCTGGGACTTCCACAGCAGGGTCTGTCCCTTTTGGGTCGCACAAACCGACCCGCTCTGTTGAGGTTTTTCCTTATGTTGATTTATTTGACAAGTTCATAGATAAGGAATGGGAACGGCCGCAGAGGTCCTTTGCGGTCCCTCAGCGCATGGCGGTCCGTTATCCATTTGAGGAAAGCTTTTTGAAAAAGTGGGCTTCTCCAATCGTTGATCCCCTGGTCTCTCGGTTAAATAAAGTAACCACTATCCCGGTAGAGGGGACCCCTGCCTTTAAGGACCCTACTGATAGGAGGTCCGAAGCGGTGACCCACTCCATGTTCACCATGCTGGGGTCAGCATTGCGGCCTATATTGGCTGCAACCTTGGTGTCTCACACTCACTGAATGGGCTAAAATATTGCACCAGACAGTGGAGGAGCATCGGCTTCCTCCTGAATGCGTGTCACTGGCTGAACGGTTGGTTCAGGAACTTGTGTATGTCTGTGATGCAACCCTGGATGCGGCCTCTTTAATCTCCCGGGCTTCCGTATCTGCGGTGGTATTGCGCCGCCTGATATGGCTAAAATGCTGGTCCACTGACCAAGCTTCCAAGAAAACTCTGGCAGATTTGCCTTTCAAAAGTAGGAGGCTTTTTGGTGCCTCACTGGACGACATCATTAACCCTTTTCATACAGGGCTATTTATACCACTTCCATACCGGGCCTATTCTGGCACTTCTCTCCTACATGTACAAATCATCATTATTTTGCTAGAAAATTACTCAGAACCCCCAAACAATATATATGTTTTTTTTAGCAGACACCCTAGGGAATAAAATTACGGTCGTTGTAACTTTTTATCTTGCACGGTATCTGCGCAATAAAAAATGGGGAAAAAAAAGGTTTCATGAATTAAAAAATAACAAAACAGTAACGTTAGCTCAATTTTTTGGTAAAATATGAAAGCTTATGTTACGCCGAGTAAATAGATACCTAACATGTCACGCTTTAAAATTGCGCATACTCATGGAATGGTGTCAAACTTCGGTACTTAAAAATCTCCATAAGCGACGCTTTGAAAATGTTTACAGGTTACCAGGTTAGAGTTCCAGAGGAGGTCTAGTGCTAGAATTGTTGCACGCTCTCTAACGCACGCGGCGATACCTCACATATGTGGTTTGAACGGCGTTTACATATGTGGGCGGGACTTATGTGTGCGTTCGCTTCTGAGCGCGAGCTATTGGGGACAGGGGCGTTTTAAAAAATACATATATATTTTTTTATTTTACACTTTTTTTTACACTTCTTTTTTTTTTTTTGATCACTTTTATTCCTATTACAAGGAATGTATACATCCCTTGTAATAGGAATGTGTGTGACAGGTCCTCTTTATGGAGAGATGCGGGGTCAATAAGACCCCACATCTCTCCTCCAGGCTGGAAAGCATGAGATCGTGAAAAAAAATTCCCCGATCTCATGCTTACTAGCCGCAATGACGGCTTTGTTTACTTCTGAGGACCCGGGCGTGACGTCATCACATCGCGCCCAGGCCTCCGACGGTCATAGAGATGACTGGTGACCATCTGGTCACCAGTCATCTCTATGCTCCTCGTCATGTGACCACCAGCACCGGACGATTCTTTCTCCGGGCCCCCGATGGCACGGAAGAGCCCGGAGAAGCACCGGATGGCGGCGGGAGGGGGGGGATGTCCCCTCCCGCCGCTTATAAGAACGATCAATCGGCGGAATTCAGTTAAGTCATCTAGTCAGGGCCTCTCTGATTCGGTGCCTGAGATCCCGGCTCTTCGGTCCGGGAAGTCGTTCCTCACCTTTCATTGGACTGTGATCACGACGGACGCCAGCCTGACCGGTTGGGTGGGAGTCTGGGGGGTTCAGGCGGCCCGGGGCCGCTGGACTCCGGACGAATCCCAACTGCCGATCAATGTCCTGGAACTCCTGGCAATCAGGCTATGCCTCTTCAAATGGTCACAGAGGCTAAGAGGGCGTCCAGTCAGGATCCAGTCAGACAACGCCATGGCTGTGGCATACATCAACCATCAAGGAGGAACAAGAAGCTCGGCTGCAGCGTTGGCGGTCGCTCACATCCTGCGGTGGGCGGAAAGGAGCGTGACAGCTCTCAGCATTTTACATTCCGGGCATGGAAAACTGGCAGGCGGACTATCTGAGCCGCCAGATGCTGGACCAAGGGGAATGGTCGTTACATCCGGAAGTTTTTCAACTCCTTTGCCGCAGATGGGGCACACCAGATGTGGATCTCCTGGCTTCTCGACTCAATCGCAAGGTGTCAAGCTTCGTGGCCAGGTCCAGAGATCCCTGGGCAGACAAGTCAGACGCGTTGGTGGCCCCGTGGGGTCAGTGTCGGCTAATTTATGCCTTTCCCCCCACTGAAGTTGCTTCCTCGTCTGCTCCACAGAGTAGATTCCGAGGGGATTCCGGTGATTCTCATCGCCCCGGATTGGTCCAGGCGTCCCTGGTATACGCCGATCTAGTGCGCCTGGTGGCGGATGCATCTTGGTGTCTACCGATGCGGGAGGACCTTCTCTCGCAAGGTCCCATTCTTCATCCTGCTTTACAGTCGCTGGCTTTAACGGCATGGCTATTGAAAGCCAGGTACTATGGGACAGAGGCCTGTCGGATTCGGTCATTTCAACCATGTTGAGGGCACGGAAGTCTTCTAGGAAGATCTACCATCGCACGTGGAGAGCCTACATTTCTATGTGTGAGGAGGTGGAATGGCGTCCACGGGCATATTCGATTTCCAGGATCCTGCTGTTTTTACAGCGTGGAGTGGATCAGGAACTTGCCTTAAGCACCATTAAGGGCCAGATTTCAGCCTTGGCTGTTTTTTTTTCAGCAACTCCTGGCGGGGCTCATTCATTGGTGAGTACTTTTGTGCAAGTGGTCCAACATGTGGCCCCTCCGATCCGACCACCACTACCTCCGTGGGATTTGAATCTGGTGCTCTCGGTACTTCAGAAACCTCCATTTGAGAATATCAGGGAAATTCCTCTTTTGACGCTCTCTTAGAAGGTTGCCTTCCTAGTAGCCATCACATCCGTCAGGAGGGTTTCTGAATTGGCGGCCTTGTCTTGCAAGTCCCCATATTTGGTCCTCCATAAGGACAAAGCGGTGCTACGCCCGCAGCCTTCCTTCCTTCCGAAGGTAGTTTCGGCCTTTCGCCTGAATGATGACATTGTACTTCCATCCTTGTGTTCTCGGCCATCGCATTCCAAGGAGGTTGCACTGCATTCGTTAGACGTGGTACGTGCCTTGCGGGTGTACCTGTTGGCTACGGCTCCGTTCCGGAGGTCTGACTCACTGTTTGTGTCGGTGTCTGGTCCGCAGAAGGGACTGGCGGGCTCGTTGGTCACCATTTCTCGGTGGATCAGGCAGACCATAATCCAGGCCTATGCCCTTAAGGGGTGGGTGCCTCCCTTTCCTGTCATGGCGCATTCGACCAGGGCTATTGGTGCCTCTTGGGCTTTCCAACATCAAGCGTCTGTCTCACAAGTTTGTAAGGCGGCGACCTGGTCGTCCGTTTACACTTTTTCAAAGTTTTACAAGGTTGATGTGAGTGCATCTTCGGTTGCTAGCTTCGGCCGCAAAGTTTTGCAGGCGGCCATTTGAGGTTGCAACTCCTCCATTGAGCTCTGCTTGTTTGGGGTGAAATTTATTTGTTTGATTGCTGTTCCCACCCCTCATTTTTTTGACACTGCTTTGGGACGTCCCAACTGTCAAGACTTAAGAGGCTGTGTCCGTCCATGGACAAAAAGAGAAAATAGGATTTTTTGTACTCACCGTAAAATCCTTTTCTCTGTCGTCCATGGACGGACACAGCACCCACCCCTCCTTTTTTGGTTTGTACTGTTTTTTTACGAACTGAGCTGCTGACTGCAGGGTGGAGGGTTATGTCCGGAGGGACCGCCCCCTGGGCGGGGCTGTTCAACTCTGTTAAAGTAACATGTATTTAAATATCTAACATGTTCTACCTAGTCCTCTCCTATAGAACAGGAACATAACCCAACTGTCAAGACTTAAGAGGCTGTGTCCGTCCATGGACGACAGAGAAAAGGCTTTTACGGTGAGTACAAAAAATCCTATTTTTTTGTTTTCTGCTTTAAAACATATCCAATAAAAAAATAGAAAAAATCAAATGTTTTTATAAATTTAGGACAATATGTATTTTGCTACAAATTTTTTGTAAACAAAATCTATATAAGCGTATATTAATTGGTTTGCGCAAAAGTTATAGCGTCTGCAAACGGGCTTTTTTCAAATTAATTTAAATTTTTTAATACTAGTAATGGCGGTGATCAGTGATTTATAGCAGGACTGCGATGCCCGCGATCGTCTCACGGTGATGAAGAACGGGGAAATGCTGATGTAAACAAGCATTTCCCCATTCTTCCTAGTGACAGGACACTGATCACCGCTCCCTGTAATCGGGAGCGGTGATCAATGTCGTGTCACATGTAGCCCATCCCCCCTACAGTTAGAACACATCCCTGCGTGCATGTGCAACCCCTCCCCAGAAGAGCTGGATCCCGTATATAATGTGATCCGGCGCACAGGTGCCGCCCTGTAGCAGTAAAACTGTTATAGGGCGGACCTGAAGTAGTTAAAGGCACTCTTTACACTCACAAGTCGAGCTCTGCAATCGCCTATTGCTGCAATTTTTATTTGTCAAACCACAGCTAATTGGACTACAGCAATGAACAACTAATATGATCCTGTGTTCCAGGACTGTTCCTTGACTGAGCAAATACCTTCTGTTTTGCTCTTTTGTGCAGATGCCCTAGAACAAGTCATGACACAAATCTATGGAATGGTTCTTATTTCTGTTACATGTGCAGAATCTTGTGGCTCAAAGCTTAGCCAGCTGAAGCTGCCTCAAATGGATACATCACACAAAGGTGGATATCTCTTTGGTGAGGCACTTGACAAATTGATGTCACAGGAGGAAAGGTCCTTCCTCCACAGTGAAAAGCTTCAAAATCCTGTGCTCAGTCTGTTTTGCTGAATGTCCTGCATCGTCTTTTTTTTTCTTTCCAGGGAGTGGTTATTCCAGCTAATTCAAACCCCATCGGGGGCATTTGTCCTATTCTGAACCTAGAATCCCTAAAGAAAAGTACCTTCTAGTTCTAAAGTTTTGTATGGGAGCCACAAGGTCAGTTATTAACTCTGAGACAAAGGGAAAAAAACTTGCATCCTTAGACATCCAAGATGCCTGTCTGCATATTCCCATTTACCCACCTCATTAATGCTTTCTGTGCATCACAGTAGGTGACAAACTAGTTTGTTGGGAACCCCATTCCTATTGAAAAGGGAAGGATTCTTTGATTCCCTTTCTGTGCTCATTCCACCAGATTTGCAAGCCTGCAACCTGGATCTCTGTGCACACATTCCCCATGTTCTACCAGATGGATGTTTAGGTCTTGGCTGATGCAAGCTTTGGCCACAAGGTTCTTTAAACTGTACTTATCTGAGTGTTTTTAGGTTCTTTAACCTAGGTTTTTTGTGGGATCCCTCAGTTTATTGCTTGAGGGTGTTCCACCCATGGTCTATAAATACAGGTCCTGTATTATACAATTTAAGATAGTAGTAATGTTGACTGTAAATTCTTTATCCCCTAGCACAGGATACGGCCCCACCCCCTTTCCTATCTTGATCACTCCTTATTGCTTGATAAAAAAAAAAACTATAGTTGCAGAGTGGGCCGGTTATGAGCGTTCACACTAGGGGGTGACCCTAGCAAGTTTTTTGCCACTTTCCAATCGCCTGAAGGTAGCCTGCGTTTAACCTATGGTCTAAGAATTAGTCTTGTGCACTGTACTATAATTCGATTTAGGGAATTTATGCAATTCAAAATTCCGATTATTCTACATTTATTACTGGAGAAGTGAGAGACGAAACAAAATTTACATGCTCAATATTTCTGTGTTTTGCATCTGAAGGGAAATTGGCAAGAAACAAAAGGAAGTAATGACCATTGAAAGTCTGATAGAGCAGAAAAACTTAGAAAGACACAATTTACTCCTGGATTGTAAAGTACAAGATTTGAATATAACTCTGCTAGCTGGCTCCTTGGAAGATATCATGGAAGTTGAGGTGAGATCCAGACCCCCATCCCTAGTATGGTTGGTGCACACAAGTTATTTAAAACAAAAATATAATCTGTTAGACAACTAAATATTGTGACAGACTGGAAAAAAAAAATCTGTGTTTAACTGCAGGTAGAAAGTGAAAGCACCCGAACTACTGCTGAAATCTATGAAAGAGAAGGGACTATTCGCATAGACTATGATGATCTTCCTCATGATTTAAAGGTAGCTTGTTATTGCTGCTTCCTACCACTCTCTCTCTCTTTTTTGTTTCCTGTATATTTTAGTAATTTGTCAACATATTAGTCAGCACTTAAAAGTAGGGCTGCAACTAACGATTATTTTCATAATCGATTAGTTGGCCGATTATTGTTCCGATTAATCGACTAATCGGTTAATAACCGTTAAAAAAAAAAAAAGAAGGGAATTTTTTGCATTTTTAAATTTCTTTGGGCCAATTTGTTGTTGGGCAGATTACAAAACACAAATTGCCGCAAAAACACATTACATGCTTTTCTGCAGCTTCTCCATTGAAGTATATTAAACCAAAAAACTAAAATAGCACCGTTTTGCGTTAAAAAAAAGTCCTTGCCCTTTCCAAATATGCAGCAGCTGAAAAAATCATGAATGTGAAGGTGTCCCATAGAAACCATCTAAATGAACTGTAGTGTGTTTCTGCAAAAAACACGGAGGTGTGACCCAGGCCTGAGACGTTTAGTAACATGGGTTTAAAAAAACTAAAATTAGTACAAAAGAGAAAATAATTGCTACTGTAAGGGGTTCATTTTTTACTGTGGGACAGTGAAAGTAATATTTACAGTAGTAATTTGCTCTTTTTGTACTATAAAGGGTTAATTTTAGTTTATTTTTACCCTCATTATGTTACTGGCCAATTAATCGATTATGCAAATTGTAATCGATTAATTTCATAATCGATTAATCGATTAGTTGTTTCGTCCCTACTTAAAAGGTTTCACAGGACTAAGCGCTGTAGTCCCTGCCCCCAAGGAGCCTGGGTTTTAATCTCAACTGCCCATTCCAGGAAGTCTGGACATACTGGGGCTTGTTGTATAACACTTGGAAATATTGATTCTTGTGCAGTAGGGTTCACTAGGGCTTGTTTTTGATGGCAGTCCCCTAGCTTCAAACAGGGACCACTGGCATCACCTCTTTCCCTTTCCTTATGTTACCTAATTTTCTCCACCCACTAGCTCAATAACCTTACAGGTTTACCTAGCAGATTGTACATTGTTATGTCTGTCCTCTATAAGCTATCGGTAAGTCTTCCACACTGACCGTGACAAATGCTAATCCAGGCTATTCATACAACTGCTAAGTATATGTTTTTTTTGACAGACAAGCAATATTGTCATTAAAACTAGACTACTCCAGATATATATCTGTAAAATGTTTTTATTCCATTTTTTCATACATATTTGGAAGGCATTCCCCCTCTCTCTCTCTCTCTCTCTCTCTCTCTCTCTCTCTCTCTCTCTATATATATATATATATATATATATATATATATAAAGCTTGTTTTTGGGAAAATCTTTTTGTGTATATGGAAAAGATGTCGCATGGCTATTTCTATTAAGAAATGTGACCTCTATCTTTTTGTTGTCCTGTCAAATTATAAGAAAACTTTCAGTAAGTATGCATTCAATAGAACTTCAAGCCCAAAAAAAACACCAAAACGTCACATTCCCCGCCTTTTCGCCACACACACACGCCTAATATCTGGTTTTAAAAAAAGCTTTCTAAACTCCATATTCCAAGCCTTTTTGAATCCATGGTCAAGTGACTGTCCATGCAGGTTGCATCTCATAAGCTTAATTTAAGAAAAGAAGGATGTTTTAAATAAAGATGGTAGAACAGGAAAATTGCTGTAGCACTCCTGTGCTACAGTACACTTGTTGTCCAGTATTACCATAGAAAAAGACAGTTTTAGCTGTTGGTTAGTGCTTCTTTGCTGCAATAGGCTCAATTCACAAAACTTTTAGGCCCCATGCACACAGGGCGTTTTTGCAGCTGCTAACAGCAGCATTAGACGTTTTTTTTTACAGCTTCAAAACGCCCATCCATGTTATTCTAATGTGTCATGCACACTAGAGCTTTTATGAGCTCCAAGTGGCATAGGCGTTTTCCAGCTGCAAAAAAAAACCCAATTCCAGTGCGTTCTGGAGCTCCAGGTTCGAGCTGCAAAAACGCCTGACGCTATTAAACGCGCAAAAATGCTGCGAAAGCGCGCAAAAACACCGCGATTTGCTTTTTTGAGGTCCGGGATTTTTTTTTTTTTTTAAAGGTCAAAAAATGTCAAAAAATGTTTACAAAACATGAACAGGCGTTTTTAAGCTCTAAAAAAAGCGGCTGTAAAAACGCCCTGTGTGCATGGGGCCTTAAACCACGTACTATTCGCCATAACCATTCTTATTTTGTCACTACGGAAACTACAGTCATTATGGCAAATACAGTGTTTATAACTTGGTAACTTGAGCCTAATTTCAGCTAATGTAGAGAAACCTGATGCAACAGTGCATGTTTGTACAACAGCCACATGTCATGTGGTACCTATTGTCTTTTAGATACATACAGTGGGGAGAACAAGTATTTGATACACTGCCAATTTTGCAGGTTTTCCTACTTACAAAGCATCTAGAGGTCTGTAATTTTTATCATAAGTACTCTTCAACTATGAGAGACGGAATCTAAAACAAAAACCCAGAAAATCACATTGTATGATTTTTAAGTAATTAATTTGCATTTTATTGCATGACATAAGTATTTGATACATCAGAAAAGTAGAACTTAATATTTGGCACAGAAACCTTTGTTTGCAATTACAGAGATCATACATTTCCTGTAGTGAATGCAGGGGGATTGAGGACACTGATGTCAGAAGGGGACTGCGATATAAATGTGGGAAGCTGTAATGTAAAGGATCTGAGTATTTGCACAAACATTTGATTTGGATCTCTGCTGAATTTTTTTTTTATTGATAAATGGTAATTTCGCATAGACATTTTTCTGTTTCAATATTTTTATTGGAATTTCAAGTCATAAAAATCCATGGTTTGCCCACACAGGGGCGACATCGAACAGGCATGTAAAGAAACAGTGTGTGTATGCATAATAAGGAACATAACTGTAAACAGTTACCAGGACCATAGAGGACCAGGTTAAAAATTAGGTAAATATCACAGGCTATACTACGCTGTCCCCTAGTTGACAGCAGTCTTCAGTAATAGCCTTCATATCAGGAATGAAGAAGAGAGGGAGGAAACAGAAAAAAAGGGGGGGGTGGAAAGAAGGGGATGGGGGTGAGTACCGTGGATGCAGGACCTATACAAACAAGATTTATAGTCGACCATAGCTAGTCGGGGACAGGAAAGAGTAACTTATCCATGGTTCCCAGGCTTTCAAAGAATTTGCACGCAAATCCCTCAATATACAGTACTTAACCATCAGAGCGGCCATCCTGGTTTTCACGACCTGGAAAGCAATTTTATTTTAATTTATGAGGAAGCCAAAGAAACACATTGCAATTGGGTAGTACCCACAATGGAATGTCAGAGGTGGTATTAAACATAAATAATTGAGAAATCTGAGCTGCCAAATAATATTTGGCCATATTAGGGTCTCACAGGCCACCTTGCAATCTATGGGTATAGAGCGTTGATCTTGGGACTCTGGGACGTTTGAGTCCAGATAAACGAAAAAAAGGATTCTGTTCTGTGAAAGACATAGAAAAAAGGAGGAAACATGTATAGGCAAGGTCTGAACGAAATAGAGGACTTTGGGCAGGATTGTAATTTTAACAGCATGTATCCGGCTTATCCAAGAGAGAGAGGGGAGTTGCCAGGAGTGAAGAAGAGAGGTCAAGGAGCGCAGCAGAGGGTAGTAGTTGGTTGAGAACAAGTCGAGTAAGAGAAAGTGAGTTTGAGCCCCAAAATCTCTACTTTTTTTCAACAGAAAAGGTATAACAGTGAGAGTCCTACACAAAGTTTGTTTCACAATCCTGTGCTACAGTTAAGATTCCAGATATCATTGTTGCCTATTTTCACAAATCATATTAAGATAACATTTACCATTATTCCATCATGATTTCTAAATATTATTCTGTAAAATTTTTATTGCTTGCTTTAAAGCGGAACTTCAGTAATTTTTTCATCTTTCCATCTATTAAATCTTTTGCCCTTGTTGTTTTAACTTGGATAGTAAAACTTTTTTTTTTTCTGCCAGTAGATACCTTAAACAGCCCACTTCCTGTTTCTTGCCTGGAAAAAACCCTAGGCTTATGACATCATGCACAGCTCTCTCTCTAACTCTTGTGAGAGTTTGCTAGGAAGGGAGGGGGGATGAGTCATAAGAGGCCCAATGAGGGCTGCAGAGTTGGAGGTGTGTCTGTGTAAAATCCAGGAAGTGAACAGGCAGCAGCTTCATCTGCTCACAGTTAAAATGGTTGCAGACAGACTCAGTGGAGGGAGAATTCTGCAGCATATTTGGCAAGTACAGAATCGCAGTATATATAAAATAATATGCAAAGTGGTTGGAGGGAAGCTTCAGAATGGCAAAGATGTTATTACAAAATATGTGAGCAGACTGCAGTTCCTCTTTAAAGGGGTGTTCCGGGAAAAAAAACATACTGCGGTTACTGGCTTTTAATAAATGGAGACTTACCTGTCTTGCAGTCCCTCGATGTCGGCACCGCAGCTGATGTTTCCCATCAGCTGTCGGGTGCTGCCATTGCGGGTAAGGTAACCCAGCAGTGTAGCCTTTCGGCTTCACGCCTGGAACCCTACTGCGCATGCGCGAGGCCCCGCTCCTCTCTCCTATTAGCCCGGCGGCCAGGAGAGGAGGAGGAGGGAGCCCCCGCGGTGACGTCGCGGCCGGACTCCTGGAAGTGGGAAAGGATACCTGTCTTTGACAGGTATCCTGTCCCCCTTCCCTCCGAAAGGTGCCAATTGTGGCACCGGAGTGGGGGAGGAATCCGATGAGCGGAAGTTCCACATTAGGGTGGAGCTCCGCTTTAAGAATATTTAGTAAAGACGTTCGTATCCCAAGTCTATAATATACAGTTTTACAGCAATCGCATTGCCAAATTTACTTGGGGACATTGAGGTCATTATTAATAACAGGAAAATAAAAATTTGAGCATATATCCTTAATAAAGTTCAAACAATGTAAACATCCATTGTATTGTATGGTTATTCTTTATGACCAACCAAAATGTTAAGCTGAACTAAATTCTATTATGGTTTAGTACAGCCATGAGATAAAGTTATCACATGTCAACTAGTTAAGACAATGCATCTCTGTGCCTAGTACCAAGGTCATAGCTGGCTATAAGCCTAGATAAGCCCCCCCCCCCTTTTTAGTCCAATCCTGGACAAATATTAGTCTATCATCAGTTCATCAAAGTGCATTCCAGTGGGTAGACTATTTATTGAGCCCACCCATGGCCATGGAACTGCTATAGAATTAAACGTGTAATATATGTAAAAATGCAGGAAAGTAGTGGAGTTGGGACTTTAATTGAGGTATAAAGGTAAAATAAATAAAATAAAGTACCGGTAGATAGCTTGAATGTCATAGTTCCCTCTAAATTGACATGATACGGTATAAGTAAACCAGTAATCACAATATGTTTATGATACAAAAATGTAATCACAAAGGAACAATTCATAATCATCATTAATTTAATAACACATGATTAATTGGGGAACATGATTAATGACATACAAACATGATAATAAATAATTCATTGAATAATAAATATATAAGTAATAACAACATGATTGACACATATCTGATTGATAAATAATGATATAAGCTGTTGTACAGCATCCGAGGATGTAAACTCTACGTGTTTCATGGTCGCCTACCACTCATCAGGAGTTTGGATGCATGAAAGTAATCTAAAATGAGATAAATGGAAAAACACTCACACATATATATATATATATATATATACTTTTTCATCTTTATTATTATCATTTTTATTTGTTAAAAAAAAAAATTATTCCCCTTTTTATTCACTTATACACCATCTATGTATGGGTATGCTCTTCCATGTGCATTTGATATGCAGATGCGTCAACATCACTTTCACCCCTACCACTCTAGCACTTTATCATTTATTCATCATACAATAGCTCTCTTTCACCCTTTTCACATATCTACATAGTCTCTTACTTTTGGCTACATTTCCACATTGATACATTTTTCATAGCCCCATTCATTAAATTTTTCCATTTTTATACAGATATATCCAATCAGTATACAAGCATTATTTCCTGGCATGGTGGCTCGCGGCGAGCAATGGGTCTGCCGCCCATGACCCCCCCCCCCCCATGCATCCTGGCTAACGTATCTCCCGCCTCTACCCCGGGTGAGACATCGTACGCGGTATCGCCTTCCGAGCCTTTCCCCAAACAAGGTCTCATTACACGGGCTGTTTAGCAAGGTACAATATTGATATGTATTTTTCACTATTCCCTTTTTCCTTACTTCTGCTTTCCCCCCCCCCCTTTTTCCTTCATCTCATTGGGTTTGTCTATGGGGACTAGTGGATCCCCAAAAACGACCACAACAAATTTTTCCATTTATCTCATTTTAGATTACTTTCATGCATCCAAACTCCTGATGAGTGGTAGGCAACCATGAAACGCGTAGAGTTTACATCCTCGGATGCTCTACAACAGCTTATATCATTATTTATCAATCAGATATGTGTCAATCATGTTGTTATTACTTATATATTTATTATTCATTGAATTATTTATTATCATGTTTGTATGTCATTAATCATGTTCCCCAATTAATCATGTGTTATTAAATTAATGATGATTATGAATTGTTCCTTTGTGATTACATTTTTGTATCATAAACACATTGTGATTACTGGTTTACTTATACCGTATCATGTCAATTTAGAGGGAACTATGACATTCAAGCTATCTACTTTATTTTATTTATTTTACCTTTATACCTCAATTAAAGTCCCAACTCCACTACTTTCCTGCATTTTTACATATTATTTAGGGATGGAGGTATTCTGGTATGTTAATAGGGTGGGATGGGTCTCAACCCCTCTTTAACCACTTCCCTACTGTGCACGAAAACCCCCTTCCTGTCCAAGCCATTTTTCAGCTTTCAGCACTGTCACGCTTTGAATGACAATTGCGCGGTCGCGCGACGTGGCTCCCAAACAAAATTTGCGTCCTTTTTTTCCCACAAATAGAGCTTTCTTTTGGTGGTATTTGATCACCTCTGCGGTTTTTATTTTTTGCACTATAAACAAAAGAAGAGCGTCCAGTTTGGAAAAAAAACACTATTTTTTACTTTTTGCTATAATAAATACCCAATTTTTTTTTTCAAATAAAATTTTACTCAGTTTAGGCCGATACGTATTCTTCTACATATTTTTGGTAAAAAAAAAAAAATCGCAATAAACGCCTATTGATTGGTTTGCGCAAAAGTTATAGCGTCTACAAAATAGGGGATAGATTTATAGGATTTTTTTTTATTAGTAATGGCGGTGATCTGCGATTTTTATTGTGACTGCGATATTGTGGCGGACACATCGGACACTTTTGACACATTTTTGGGACCATGCACATTTATACAGCGATCCCTGCTATAAAAATGCATTGATTACTGTATAAATGTGGCTGGCAGGGAAGGGGTTAACCACTAGGGGGCGGGAAGGGGTTAAATATGTTCCCTCAATGTGTTCTAACTGTGGGGGGAGGTGACCGATGGTTGTCCCTATGTACAAGGGACACACCATCGGTCCCCTCTCCCTCACAGGACGTGGATCTCTGTGTTTACACACAGAGATCCACTTTCCTGCTCGTTTCCTGGGCAATCGCGGGTGCCCGGCGGCAATCGCGGCCACCGGGCACGCGCATCGTGGCCTTGGGAACGCGGCGGCGCGCGCGCGCCCCCTAGCTCGTTTTAAAGGCAGGACGTCATATGACATCCTGTCAGAACAAGAGTGTCCTCCGCCCGCCGTCAATTGACGGTGGGCGGGGGACAAGTGGTTAAACGTGTAATATATCTCTAGCCTGGTACACACTGTAGAGTTGTTGTTTTTTGTCATGTAACCCAGCGGGCTGAAGAAAAAAAAACCCTGACAAATCGATGTAACACAAGCGATGTTAGTACAGCGATCTCCCCCACTGTGCTATTGTGTTTTGACAAGGGGACCGGAGATCGGCTTCTATCAGACAAGCAGCTGTACATATGGACCAAAAGTTGGACGGTTTCTACTGTACCGGCTGATTTTGGCCGATGATTGGCCCGTGTGTAGTAAAATAAAATTGACACCATATCAGAAATGAATACTTAAGTAATAATCTCAATGTCCCATACATTCAATCACACAGATATATCTCCTTAAAGCGGAGCTCCACCGAAATGGGGAACCTCTGCGGCCATGTTGTTGGTTACTAGCGGGCAGACTAACAATGTCCACTAATTATATCGTCTACCAGAGTGTATACACTGCCGGTGTTGTATCAAATCAGTCAACTCGTGGAAATGTCCAATTGCTGATGCTGGAGAGTCACCGGAAGTGATGTAATTGAAGGTTTCAACGAGTTGGCTGTTTTGACAGAACACCGGCCATGGACGACTTGAACCATGTATAAGGCTAGGTTCACACTGGTGCGATGCAGGAACCACAGTTCACACTGCTCTCTGCAAACCACTCCAGGTGTCAATATAAAGTTAACAACGCCCCCAAATCAGTTCACAGAATGCAGTGCAAACTGTGGAATTGGATCGCATGGGTCTGAACACCCATGCGATCCGATTCCAGTGCAGACAAAAAAGGGTCCTGCACCATTTTGGTGTGAATGCGATGCGATTTCAGCCATACAAACCGTGTGGCTGAATTTGCATTGCACAGCCATCGCATGTGATGTGCACAGCAGTGCGGTGCGAATCCCATGCGATGTCTGGCATCGCATAAGTGGGAACCCAGCCTTAGCAGGCTGAATGTTGCCGGAAAGAAAATCGCTTAGTCTATGGCCGGCCTTAAACGTAGTCATTATTCTCTGCTCCTCGAGAGTGTTGAATTTAACCATTAGTGTGTCCACTGGCATAAAATCACACGTCAGTAAGCACCCTTCAGGGAAATCTCTTCTCACTAGCACGATTACCCATTTTTGTCATTAGACTAGCCGGCTATACTAAAATCTGTGGCTAGTAAGGTTACCTGTGTCACCCCAAGAACGTATGCAAGCATCCAATAAAAGGGCGCTGTATACTGGGTATCCCAAAGAATAGCTCTTAACAAATCCCACCTCAACTACAACAGAGCCTGTTGCTCTAAGCCATAAGAATCTCACAACTTGGAATTACTCAAACTGTGTGCTTACCAAAATACAACTGCAGAACGGACCTCAGTTTGTAAGTGAGATTACTTTATAGAGAGGCCCCCAAAAAGTAGAGAGCAGGCAAGCAATAAAAAGCATGCTTACCCAGGTACCATGTGTCTGCAATGCAAGGATTCACCAAATGATCTGTTCAGCTGCTCAGCAATTATTCCTACACTCCGGGCTTGGGCACACCATCTCTTAAACTCAAAATCTGTCTACTGCATACTATACCATAAAAAATATATCCAAAATGCTGTGTACACAAGGAGAGAAAACACTCACAGAACAGCTGTGAGAAGGTTCTCTCATCTATTCAATAACTTGCAACAGCTTTAGTACCGCTAAGAGAGAAAGTTAGATCACATGTCAACTAGTGAAGATAATGCACCTCTATGCCTAGTGCCAAGATCATAGCTGGCTATACGCCTGTTAATACAAAAGGTTATCTTAAATTTTCTCATGAGAATGCAACTGAAGTAAAGAAACTTTTAAGGGAGAAGTCTACGTGTATAACAAATGTAAAGTAAAGTCTATTTAATGCATAACTGAGTGAGGTCAACTTGCTCAATTCTCAAAACTTCTGTCAGATATAACAATCCAATGTTACCGAACTTTAAAAAACTTTTTGGGTCAGCCTCTGCCATTATACGTTACTTTGCACATTCGTAATGCTTAGGTGACCAAGGTAGGAAGGTCAGGAACAGCCATAGATCGAAATTTGGTTGGTCCTTGCTCAAGCGGCTAATGATTGATTAATCCATGGCCAGCTTAAGACTCCTTTCACACTGAGGCACTTTACAGTTGCTATAGCGCTAAAACTAGTGCCTGCAAATCGCCTCTAAGTCCTGCAAGCAGCATCTTTGAGGCGCTGTAGGAGCGGTGTATACACCGCTCCTACAGCGCCCCTGCCCATTGAAATCAATGGGCAGTGCCATCGAAGCAAATCGCTTTGCCGGCACTTTTAACCCTTTTTCAGCTGTTAGTGCCCCGCTAGCGGCCAAAAAGCGATGCAAAACCGACGGTAAAGCGCTGCTCAGTGTGAAAGTGCCCTAACAGTCTCTCTATTTGTTTGATTCCATCCTCTTTACTTACCCGTTGGGACCTTTTTACTAAGCGATACCTGCATAATGCTTGTGACTGACCAGAGTGGGTAAAGTTTGCAACAGGTCTCAGTAGTGCAGAGCCTTGTCTAACATTTCTGTGCATTTTTGCACCCTTAAAATTCTTGTCTTTTTTTTTTTTTTATAAAAATAACAAACATGTTATACTTACCTGCTCTGTTGCAGTGGATTTGCACAGAGCAGCCTGGATCCTCCTTTTCTCGGGTCCCTCTTCTGCTATCCTGGCTTTTCCCTCCTGTTGTGTGCCCACACAGCAAGCAGCTTGCTATGGGGTCACCCGAGCTGAGTAACAGCTCCCTGTGTCCATTCAGACACAGAGTCCCGCCCTGGCCCCACCCCCTCTTTCCCCTGATTGGCTAGCTGACTTTGCTCCCGCTGCTGTGTCTCAGCCAATCAGAAAGGAGAATCTTGGACTGCTGAAATACTCGTCGACATCGCTGAACAGAGGGGGACCTCAGGTAAGTGTGAGGGGGGCTGCTGCACACAGAAGACTTTTTATCTTAAAGTGGATGTAAACCCACTGTCATCAATTTTAAATTATTAACACAGTTAATATCTATAAGGCTATACCTGCCTCCTGCATGTATCCTTATAGTTTAAAAGTCACCCCCTCAGCTGCCAGGAGCCCCACAATATTCCCGATTGTGTGGGCGTTTTTTTTTTCTGCGCTCGGTGGGCGGAGTTGTGATGTCAGAGGACTCCTTCGCCCACCACTACACTCCCACGGCCAGCCAACGTTGCGAGGACGAACCTCGCGCCTGGTGAGACTGGCGTGCATGTGCAGGAGTGACAGAGCGCGTTCTGTGAAGAAGCAGAGCGCGCTCATGTCACTCCTGCACATGTGCAGAACAGGAAGCACGAGAAGGACCCTCCCGCGGCTCTTGCATGAAAAGCAATGCAGGGGGATCGGTGTTCACAGCTGTCGCCGTCACTCCGATCATCCCCAACTGTCTTCATCCTCCAGAGCCCTGTTCTCCTCCACCCCCTTGTCCCCCTCCGTGTGTCCACATCCCCCCCCCCCCCCCCGCAGTTTCTTCCTCCAAAGCCCCCCCCTCATCCCGCTTCGTGTGTCCACATCCCCTGCTGTCTTCCTCCTCCACCCCCCCACAGCCACCGGCTTCTCTCTCCTCTCCCGCGGGCTGCAAGGGGGGGCGTGCGGGGGATCTGTCAGGATGGAGAGCGGAGAAAGGGGCCGGTATGTCAATTACCCCTTTCTTTTCTGAATGGGACACAGAGCGTTTGTTACCGTGTCCTGTGATAACTGAGGAGAGCAACCTGTGTGTAAGGCCCCTTTCACGCGGGGGGGGGGGGTGTTCTGGCGATATTTATAGCGCCGCTATATTGTCGTTTTTGCCGCGATATTCGGCCGCTAGCGGGGTGAAAAGGGGTTAATACCGCAGAGGCGCATTGTATTACCTCTGTTTCCCATTGCTTTCAATGGGCAGGAGTGGTAAACACACCGCTCCTTCACCGCTGCAAAGATGCGGCTAGCAGGACTTTTGGAGCGGTCCTGCTAGCGCACCGCTTCAGTGTGAAAGCCTTCGGGCTTTCACACTGAAGACTGCAGGGCGCGATTTTTTCAGGCGGTATAGCAGCGCTATTTCTTTCTCGTACATCACGGGACACAGAGCGACATAGTCATTACTAATGGGTTATATAGATACCTTCAGGTGCTGGCACTGGCAACTTCCAAAACCGGAAGTACCCTCCCCTATATAAGCCCCTCCCATCCGGGAGCACCTCAGTTTTTTGCCAGTGTCTAAGGTGTTGGCCAAGAAGTAACATGTGTTTTTCACTGAGCTTGCGTACAGGTTCTTTTGGGCCTCAGTAAGCTATTCCGGATCCGACCAAAAAAGCTTCATAGCTAAACGGTCGGTACCCGGGCCTTGCAAGAGAAGAGCAAGGTTTTGCCTGTAATGCCTCTCTTAGGAGGGCTGGACCCTGGGATCCAGAGCTCTGGTCATACCCACGACCAAGATGTTTTCTGTGCAGGGTGCTATACAGGTCCAGGGGAGTGGAATCCTTGGGAACCCGGTCCCTGAAGGTTTAATTACAATGCCTGCCGTGATAGGTGAAGTTTGGGCTTCTGTGGACCAAACAGAGTCCTGCGGCGAGGAAAAGGTAAGTGGGGGCCCTCGGGAACTTGGTTCTATTGAGGGACCCCCAAGCCTATTTTGTCTTTCTGCCTGTTACCTAAGGTATTCCCGCTAATATTCTGTGTATGCCTGTTACTACTGAGAAAATGTAAAAATTTTAATAGTAGGCAAGAAAAAAAAAAATGTAAGACCGCGGTACCTGTGTTAGACACTAGAGGCCGCTATGGTTCTTTTTCTTGTAATGTGGATTTTTTTTTTCTTCCAGAATCAAATCCAGGCAGTTGGTATGTTCTCTGCTGGGAAGCTGTCTCCTCTGCCCTGTTGCTGCGCTCATCCATCCCCGGGCCCTGCGGCAAAGGGACCCTGGCTCCCATCTAGCTCCTTATTGTTTTCAAAAAAGGCGCCGAAGGCGCGCGTGCACGCGCCTCTATATATAGAGGCGATCTGGAAAAAGGGGCGGAGCGGGTGGATGACGCTCAGGTGTGCGCCGCGGCGCTACTGCGCATGTGCGGGCGTCCAGCGTGTTTTGAAGCACATTATAGCTGGCTGTTGAAGGCACAGACAGAGCTAGCAACAATATAAAGGCACATAGAGGCGGTTGATGCAGGCATCCCCTAGAAAGGCACTTTAGTAGACACCAACTGTGATATAGCAGCAATTGTGCTAGACTATTCTCAGTAAAAGTGGTGTATTACGGCTGGAATACCTCAGCTTTAGGCTTAGGAATATGCCGTCCAGAAGCTCCGGAACTGAATCTTCCAGGAAGCGAAGGGGGTCTCATCGGGCTCTGAGGATCTTGGGCATACTTCTGCTGCACCAGTCTCCCCTGAAGTTCAGAGGTAAGTGACCGTAGAGACCCCGCAGGGGTACTTGGTACTGTGGCTGTCCTCAGTTCACCTGCTCCTGTGTATGTAACAGAGGAGGTTTTTTCCTCAGCTCTGGGAGGATTAGAGAGAGATTGTCAACATTGATCGGTGCCTCCCTGTCAGGGAAAGCACGCCCGATCTCCGTCTCCTCCTTCAGAGTGCCTGTTAGCAGAGCAACAGTCCCATACAGGGATCGACCTGCCTGAAGGGGATCAGGATGAGGTTGATTCTGTTATAGAGGAATCAACAGTGGGGGAACCTTTTCTCAGCATCTCAAGCTGAAAGATTATGGGTTCAGTCTCTGACTAACATGGTCCGATCAGCATTTAAAAATGCACCTTGCGGAACCATCAACCACTACTGTATCCTCGTTGGGGTCGCTAGAAGCCCCCAGACTGTCTGTTCTTTTCCACTTCACCCTTTGCTGAAAGGGCTCATGTACCAGGATTGGGAACGTCCTGAGAAAATATTTATTCCCCCAAGAGATTTCCGGTGGTCTATCCCATGGAGGATAAGTTCATCAAAAAATGGAAGGTCCCTACAGTGGACGCAGCCATCTCTTGTATGTATAAATCACTGACATGTCCAGTGGATAATGTCCAAATGTTCAAGAACCCAATAGATAAAAGATTGGAGTCCTTATGAAAGTCTGCTTCTTTCTACAGCAAGCTTGGTGACACAACCAGCAGTGAGGTCTGCTAAGCAGTGAAGGATCAGTTGAAACAGGTCTTGAGGGACTTGACAGATCAGCAGGCCTTGCCCTAGCTGATTTACCTAGAGCCTTATGCCCCATACACACGATCGTTTTTCATGCCGTTAAAAATGCCATTTTAAAAAATGGCCATTAAAAATGATCGTGTGTAGGCTCCAGAGCATTTTTAACGACGTGAAAAACGGCCATTAAAAATTCCGGACATGCTCTCTTTTTTCACGTCGTTTTTCATGTCGTTTTTTTTAACGACGTGAAAAACGATAGTGTGTATGCTTTCACGACGTGAAAAAAAACGCGCATGCTCAGAATCAAGTATAAGACGGGAGCGCTCGTTCTGGTAAAACTAGCGTTCGTAATGGAGATAGCACATTCATTACACAGTAACGGACTGAAAAGCGCGAATCGTCGCTCAACAAACTTTACTAACATGAAGGGTGGCGCCATTCGAACGGAACTTCCCCTTTATAGTGCCGTCGTACGTGTTGAACGTCACTGCGCTTTGCTTGATCGTTTTTTTTAATGATAGTGTGTACGCAAGGCAGGCTTGAGAGGAAACATGAAAAAAAACGAGGAGAAAAACGTCGGTTTAAAAAATGACATTAAAAACGATCGTGTGTACGGGGCATAAGGCTTTGCGGTTGACGCCATAAAGGATTCAGTCCATCAGGCCTCCCGCCTTACGCTGTCTATAGTACATATGCGTAGGCTTCTATGGCTCAAAAACTGGTCTGCTGAAGCTCCCTGTAAAGAATGGCTGGTTAGCGTCCCATTTCATGGTGAACGCTTATTCAGGGAAAACCTGGACAAATATATCCAGAAAATTTCCAGCGGTAAAAATACACTCTTGCCGGTTAAAAACAGAGTTAGAGGTCCCTCTTTAAGAGGCCTGCTTCTCCAGTCCCTGGGGCATCGGCTGTGTAACAGTTCCGACGGCCTCCTCGGTCAATTCCCGGGGGTAAAAAACAGGGACAATAGCAGGGTAATGAGAAACCCTGGGTCAGGGGAGGTACAAAACCTCCCCCAAAGTTAAATTCATTGAAGGGTTGCCCCCACTCAGTCGGGTGGGGGGAGGACTCCAGTTGTTCGCAAGAGACCTGGCGGGACACGATCAAAACAGATAGGTGCTCTCCGCAGTATGTTTGGGATACAGTTTGGAGTTAAAAGACTCTCCTCCTTCTCATTTTTGAGGTCAAACGTGCCAAGGGATCCCCGGAAGAGAGAGTCCCTCCTGTTGGCACTAGAACAACTATTGCTCCAAGGAGTAATTATGGAGGTTCCCCTGGAAGAATGAGGGTTCGGGTTTTACTCAAACCTCTTTACAGTCCCGAAGCAAACGCGGACGGGAGGCCCATATTAATTCTAAAAGGGCTAAACAAATTCCTGTATATCAGGACTTTCCGATGGAGTCGATCCGATCGGTGGCCACTGCCCTACAAGGGGAGGATTGGTTAGCCGCGATCGACATCAAAGATGCTTATTTGCACATTCCCATCTTTCCAGTCCACCAAAAATTTCTACGCTTTGCAGTAGAAGGGCGCCATTTTCAGTTCAGAGCCTTACCCTTCGGTCTGGCCACAGCACCACGAGTGTTTACAAAAATTCTGGCCCTTTATTGGCCAATCTAAGAACACAAGGTGTAATGATAATGGCATATCTAGATGACTTGTTGCTGATAGACCACTCAGTGAAAAAACTAGAAGTGGTCGTTCACAAGACAATCAAGAATCTGGAATCTCACGGTTGGATTATCAACCGAGACAAGTCAGCCCTAAAAACCAGTCAAAAGTCTGTAATACTTGGGGCTAAGGTTGGATTCAGGCCAGAGAAAAATATTCTTGCCTCGAGGAAAGGTGTTGTCTTTGAAAGATTTGATCCACTTAGTGGGTACAAAAAAGACAGCCGTCCATATGCCTGTGCATGAGGCTGCTGGGAAAAATGGTGGCATCATTCGAAGCAGTACCCTACGGTCAATTCCATTCAAGGAATTTGCAAGGGGCCATACTGTCAGCCTGGAACAAAAAAGTTCAGGCCCTAGACTTACAATGTCCTTGTCCCCTTCCGTTCGCAAGAGCCTCCGTTGGTGGTTGGTGCCCCAGAATCTGGAAAAAGGGAAATCCTTCAGTCCAATTTCTTGGAAGGTGGTCACTACAGATGCCAGCCTTATAGGCTGGGAGCAGTACTGGAGCAATGGTCTCTCCAGGGCAGATGGTCGGATGCAGAAAAGGCCCTGCCCATCAATCTCTTAGAGATACGAGCAGCCCGGTATGCCCTAGTAGCATGGACATCCAAACTCCAAGGGTCCCCTGTCAGAATTCAATCAAACAATGCCACAGCAGTGGCATATATCAATCATCAGGGGGGCACCAGGAGTCGTGCAGCCCAGAGGGAAATAAATTACATCCTGAAATGGGCAGAAAGATATGTCCCAGCCATATCTGCGGTATTCATTCCAGGAGTGGAGAATTGGAAGGCGGACTTTCTAAGTCGCCAGCAATTATGCCCAGAGGAATGGTCCCTTCACCCCGAGGTTTTCTGGACAATATGTCAGCGGTGGGGAACATCGGATGTAGATCTGCTAGCATCCAGATTCAACGCAAAGGTGGACAGGTTTGTCTCTCGGACAAGGGATCCCCTAGCTTGCGGCTCGGATGCCCTAGTGTTCCCTTGGGATCAGTTCAAGCTGATATATGCATTCACACCGCCACAATGGTTACCTCGATTACTCCGCAGAATCAGGGTAGAAAAGAAACCAGTGATTCTGGTGGCTCCAGCGTGGCCCCGAAGAGCGTGGTACGCGGAGATTGTAAAATGTCAGTGGGGAGTCCTTGGACTCTCCCACGTCGTCCGGACCTGCTTTCGCAAGGACCGATATACCACCCTTCCTTACCAGCCCTAGGTTTGACGGCCTGGCTATTGAAGCCCACATTCTAAAAAAGAGAGGGCTCTTTAATCCTGTGGTATCTACCATGATCAATGCCAGGAAGCCGGTATCCAGGCAGATCTACTATAGAATCTGGAAGGCGTACAAGAAATGGCATCCACATAAGTACGTAATAGGTAGGAGTCTGGACTTCCTACAGTGGGCTGTAGATAGGAAGCTTGCCTTGAGTACTATCAAAGGTCAGTTTTCGGCCTTGTCAATATTTTTTCAAAGGCCCTTGGCTTCGCATTCACTAGTCAAAGCCTTTAGATAAGGAGTGATGCGTATTAGTCCTCCGGTTAATATTCCCATATGTCCATGGGATCTAAACCTGGTTCTGTCGGTTCTACAGAAACAACCATTTGAACCATTACAGCATAGTTCCTTGGTTCTTCTCACCAGGAAATTGTTTTTTCTAGTAGCCATTTGTTCGGCTAAAAGAGTGTCGGAATTAGCAGCTATGTCCTGTAAAGAGCCATATCTGGTTATCCATAAGGACAGAGTAGTGTTACGTCCTCATCCAGCCTTTCTTCCTAAGGTGGTATCAAGGTTTTCATTTGAACCAAGATGTGGTTCTTCCTTCTTTTTTCCCCAAACCTAGTTCGGTAGAGGAAAAGTTATTGCATTCTTTGGATGTAGTAAGAGCAGTTAAAGCTTATCTAAAAGCCACTGCTCAGATTCGCAGAACGGATACTTTGTTTATTCTGCCGGAAGGCCCCAGAAAGGGTCAGGCAGCGTCAAAATCTACTTTAGCCAAGTGGATTCAACAGGTCATTATGCAAGCCTATGGCTTGAGAAGGAGACCGCCTCCGTTCAAAGTTAGAGCGCACTCCACGAGAGCAGTTGGAACTTCATGGGCAGCGCATCACCAGGCCTCCCTGGCTCAAATCTGTAAGGCCGCAACATGGTCTTCAGTACACACGTTTACTAGGTTCTACCAGGTGGACGTTAGAAGTCAGGAGGATGTCGCCTTTGGGCGCAGTGTGTTGCAGGCCGCAAAAGATCCTCATGTCTGATAGCGCTCAGCTTATGTATGGTGTATCCCCCCCCTCGTTGGGCATTGCTTTAGGACATCCCATTAGTAATGACTATGTCGCTCTGTGTCCCGTGATGTACGAGAAAGAAAATAGGATTTTTATAACAGCTTACCTGTAAAATCCTTTTCTTGGAGTACATCACGGGACACAGAGCTCCCACCCCTCTTTAGGGACACTTATTGCTTTGCTACAAAACTGAGGTGCTCCCGGATGGGAGGGGCTTATATAGGGGAGGGTACTTCCGGTTTTGGAAGTTGCCAGTGCCAGCACCTGAAGGTATCTATATAACCCATTAGTAATGACTATGTCGCTCTGTGTCCCGTGATGTACTCCAAGAAAAGGATTTTACAGGTAAGCTGTTATAAAAATCCTATTTTTTAGCGCTAAACCGCCTGAAAAACGTGTCAGTGTGAAAGGGGCCTTACTCTGCTTCAGTTTATGAATGGACAGGAGCCGCTGTCTCAGGCTAGTGCACAAGATATCTAAATAACCTGTCACTCAAAGCAAGGGGAAGTATTTGACAAAGTTTTTCTCTGTTTGTCAAGATTTATCTCACTGAACAATAAAAGAGGATTGCTCAGAGCTGGATTAACTCTGTGTGACAAGACTGGGCACAGATGATAGGAAATCTTCTACACTACATTGTGCCAGCAAAAAAAAAAAAAAAAAAAATGTTGGGTTTACATCCACTTTAATGCATATAATGCATTAAGATATAAAAAAAACCTTCTGCCTTTACAACCCCTTTAAGGGCTTGTTCATGTTAGATGCGTTGGGACTATGCAAGCAGCTGTTTCTAGAACAGCCCCAACTCCTAGAAAAGACAATGTGTGTCTTGGTTCGTATGGTCAGTTCACACCACAGCAGTTGTGCACTGAAAAAAAAAACTCATTTTTTTTTTTACACATTGGGTTGCAGCATGAACCACAGCATCGTAATGCTGCAGCTTTGGGTGGGACTGTGTTGAAATAAAGTTCTGTGAAAAAAAGGAAACCATTCAATGTGCAGAGATTGGAGCATCTGCACTGTATCTCAGCGCAAACCAGCAGCCATGTGTTTAGCGCAGCTTGCTTGTGAGTACGAGCCCTAAATATTTATATTGCTGTATATCGAGAATCAAATTTTGACTGTTTCCTGATATGCACTTATCAATTGTACAGGTGTTGATGACCGACAATGAAATCTCAGCTGAACTTATGCGAATGCGTCAACAATGCATTGCTCATGAAAATATCCTGCTAAAGACATCTGCTCCAAACCTGAGAGCTCTGGAGAAACTCCAGAATATCAGTGACAAGTTTCAAGAAACCACAAATGGTAAAAAATTATGTTTACAACATTAAGAGCCTATTTAAAGTCTGAAATATCCATTTCCTTTGTATTACTTGCTCTTCATTGTGCGGTAGGTCAGCTGACAGCAAGTGAAAAATAAACTCAAGCTGGCTGAAACAATAGTATTTATACCCTATATGATTTTGAACCTGTTGACATCAGGGCTATGTTGAATCTTTGAGTTCAGGTTGTGTATCCTTAACAAAAACATAAATAGCTAACAAAAAGATCTTTCTGGGTGCACTGTACCATCTAGTGCAAACAGTAATTCTGCATATGTGATTTTTTTTTTTTTGCTTTAGTAAGGACCTGTAATATTTGTGGTTCATTTCAGCCTGTGGCCACTGTCACTATAATAAACTTTCTTTGGACTATGAAATAGGCACTTATATTTTCCTTCAGGTTACAACTGGAACTTGGAAGGTTGTGTTTTTGCCTGGTTCCCTGATGGCCATTCATTACATCTAGTGGACAATAAGGAGGCCCTCAAGGGGCAAGCCAAAGCATAATTCGAGCTCTGGTTGATATCCACATACTACAGTTTTTCCTAGATTTTGGGGTGTTTAAGGGTGCTTTGGAAATAAATTGTATATGTGGATATACCAACTAAACAATCTAGTGGCCAGTTTATCCTATTGCAAGAAAATCTGTGGACACCTGATAATCACAGGCCAGGAGTTCAGGTTCTTCCAGCAAAGAGTACTGTTAATGATACAAAGACATTTTAGAAAATTGTGTGCTTCTAATCTTGTGGAAAGGGCAATGGGTTAGGGAAGGACCTTTTTCTTTTCTGCTCCATAAATAAGTGGCCTGCACCGAGCCCTAACGCCTTTGGAAATCCTTGGGATGAATTTAAATGCTGATCTCTAGCCAGATCGTCTTTTGGAAGGATCGGTACAAATTCAGACACACTTCAAGATCTTGTGGAAAGCTATTCCAGAAGAGTGAATACGTTTTAGCTGAAAAATGAGAGATTGACTCCATATTAATGCCCATGGTTTTGGACTAGGATATCCAATAGGCTTGTTTTGGTGTGATGGTCACATATCCACAAACGTTTGTCCATATAGCGTACCTCTATATTTTTAAACTGTGTGCTTCTCATGGTTCCTCTCCCAACAGTTCAGGCCTGGTTCACACTGGGGCGACAAACGCTCCGACATTGGGAGCTCATGTCGCATGACGTGTGAAAATCAATGTTTCCCTATGGGAGCCGTCTTAACTGGTCCGACACATGTCGGTCCGACTTTGAGAATGCTCCCTGTACTACTTTGGTCTGACTTTGATCCGACTTCAGCCCATTGACTATCATTGAAGTCGGATCAAAGTCGGACCGCAGTCTTGCATGATCCGACTTTGGCATGTGACTTGTGCTGTACTGCTCTTGAGCGGGAACTCCAGGCCAATTTTTAAATAAAAAACCGGCATGGGTTCCCCCTCCAGGAGCATACCAGGCCCTTAGGTCTGGTCTGGATTTGAAGGGGCGCCCCTACGCCGAAAAAAACGGCATGGGGGTCCCCCCCAAAATCCAAACCAGACCCTTATCCGAGCACGCAACCTGGCAGGCCGCAGGGGAAGAGGGGGGGACGAGAGAGCGGCCCCCCTCCCTCCTGAACCGTACCAGGCCGCATGCCCTCAACATGGGGGGGTTTGGTGCTCTGGGGCAGGGGGGCGACCTGCGGCCCCCCCACCCCAGAGCACCCTGCCCCCATGTTGATGAGGACAGGGCCTCTTCCCGACAACCCTGGCCATTGGTTGTCGGGGTCTGCGGGCGGGGGGCTTATCGGAATCCGGGAGCCCCCTTTAATAAAGGGGCCCCCGGATCCCAGCCCCCCCACCCTATGTGAATGAGTATGGGGTACATCGTACCCCTACCCATTCACCTGGTGGAAAAAAATTGCAATAAAAAAACCACACAGCTTTTTAAAGTATTTTATTGCACAGCTCCGGGGGTCTTCTTCCGACTTCGGGGGTCTCCGGTGTCGTCGCCGCGCTCTCCGGTTCTTTCTTCTGCCGGGCCTCCGCTAACTTCTTTTTAGCTCTTTTGCTAGCGGAGGCCCGGTCTTCTCCGTCATCTTCTTCTTCTTCTCCCGCTCTCCGGTTCTTCTCCCGCTCTCCGGTTCTTTCTTCTGCCGGGCCTCCGCTAACTTCTTTTTAGCTCTTTTGCTAACGGAGGCCCGGTCTTCTCCGTCGTCTCGTCCGGCTCTCCATTGTCCTTCTGCCGGCCCCTCCACTAACTTCTTTAGCTCTTTTGCTAGTGGAGGGGCCGGTCTTCCCGTCGTCGGCGTCTTCTTCCCTCTTCTCCTTCTCGATGTTGACGCGTCGCTTCCTCCCGCTGTAATACTGGCTGTCCGCTCCGCATTAATATAGGCTTCCCATGACGTCACAGTCACATGTTCCCATGACGTCACAGTCACATGCTCCGGGGCCATGTGCCCTGGAACATGTGACTGTGACGTCATGAGAAGCCTATATTAGTGCGGAGCGGAGAGCCAGTATTACAGCGGGAGAAAGCGACGCGTCAACATCGAGGAGGAGAAGAGGGAAGAAGACGCCGAAGGCGTCGACGGGAAGACCGGCCCCTCCACTAGCAAAAGAGCTAAAGAAGTTAGTGGAGGGGCCGGCAGAAGGACAACGGAGAGCCGGACGAGACGACGGAGAAGACCGGGCCTCCGTTAGCAAAAGAGCTAAAAAGAAGTTAGCGGAGGCCCGGCAGAAGAAAGAACCGGAGAGCGGGGCGACGACACTGGAGACCCCAAAGTCCGAAGAAGACCCCCGGAATTTTTTTCCACCAGGTGAATGGGTAGGGGTAGGATGTACCCCATACTCATTCACATAGGGTGGGGGGGCCGGGATCCAGGGGCCCCTTTATTAAAGGGGGCTCCCGGATTCCGATAAGCCCCCACCCACAGACCCCGACAACCAACGGCCAGGGTTGTCGGGAAGAGGCCCTGTCCTCATCAACATGGGGGCAGGGTGCTCTGGGGTGGGGGGGCCGCAGGTCACCCCCCTGCCCCAGAGCACCAAACCCCCCATGTTGAGGGCATGCGGCCTGGTACAGTTCAGGAGGGAGGGGGGCCGCTCTCTCGTCCCCCCCCTCTTCCCCTGCGGCCTGCCAGGTTGCGTGCTCGGATAAGGGTCTGGTTTGGATCTTGGGGGGACCCCCACGCCGTTTTTTCGGCGTAGGGGCGCCCCTTCAAATCCAGACCAGACCCAAGGGCCTGGTATGCCTCTGGAGGGGGAACCCATGCCGGTTTTTTATTTAAAATTTGGCCTGGAGTTCCCCCTCAAGATTCATACCAAACACAGTGCCTGATTTTGGCTGGGATCCAAGTCGGATCCCCGTTCATTGAAAGTCGGACATATGTCGGCTTCATGTCGCAGGGCAAAGTCGGATCCAAAGTAGGACAGATGTTGTGTCGCACTAGTGTGAACCCAGCCTCAAGTGAAAGATAACCAATATATCTGCACATCAACAAAACAGTTTGCAGGTCAGACACACTGCACTGGCTGTAGGAGAGATGTTGATTTGCAATTAGGATGGGTTCACACTTTTCAGCTGCAGTGCATAGTATAAGGGCCCTTTCACACGTACGGATCCCGTGAGGATCCGTACCTTTAACATCTGTTTACTCAGCGGGGATCACTCCGTTGATCCCCGCTAAGCCGGCGGATGACTAGCCCGTCTCTGTACACTGTGCAGAGATGACCAGTCAGATCTCCGCTCTCCTCTATGGGGGGATCGGATGAACACGGACCGTCTGTCCGTGTTTATGCGATCCGCAGACGTCTGGAAAAATAGTATTTTACTCCATCTGCAGAAACGGAGCATAGCGGACACTGATGAGATCGGATGTCAGCGGATGTTCATCCGCTATTTCATAGGGATACATGTATGTCCGTTTTTCATCCAAAAATGGATGGATGAAAAACTGACATACGGTCCGCATGTGTGAAAGGGCCCTAAGGCTGGCCATACATGGTTGAATTTCGAAAGAATTTTCTTTTGAAAATCTGAAAATTTGTGCGTTTTGTGGCCTGATGGTGCCACCATTGATTTCGAAATCCGACCAACCAAGCCTTCAATTTCACCTCATGTTGGTACAGAAAATTATTTTCGTGTCTGGGAATCTTCTTTTCTTTCCGGGAATTTTCTTTTCTTGTACATGCGCATTTCTTTTTCGATTACATTTCTTGCACGATTCTCCCATCATTGATTAGAAAATTGTTTGCTTTTTAAAGAATTTCCAACATGTCCGATTATTAAAATTCAATGGCTGCAAGAAAATCGGCTGTTGCTGCAGCCCACTAACGGTGCGAAATACGAACAAAAATTCTTAGATAAGATTTTCAAAAGTGTCCATTACTGCATCATTTGCTACATGCATTAATGTAGCAAATGTGACCTTTATTTTGAATGGTGTTCCAATGTATTGCAGCGCACTGTAATGTGCTACTTTGCTCTGTGGTACATTGTGTTGACAAAAATGATGTACGTTTGTTTTTTTAATGTTTTGTTGCATTGCCAGCCCATTCATTGAATGGGGCTGCCTTAAAGCAAAGCATGTTAATGCAGCACACTGGAGACATGTTAACACAGCCTTAAAAATACTAAAACTGCCAAGTTATAGTGTTATGAAGCTTGCAATAAATGGTAAAAATACTGGAAAAGGCTTTGGATGAGATCAATGGACCTGCAAGCACTGTGCTATGTTGCTCACCATACTTGATTCCATCACCTACTTCTTTTTTGGTAGAGAAAGAAAAGATACAGGTGATACTTGAAAAATTTGAATATCGTGCAAAAGTTCATTTATTTCACTAATGCAACTTAAAGGTGAAACTAATATACGAGATAGACTCATTACATGCAAAGCAAGATAGTTCAAGCCGTGATTTGTCATAATTGTGATGATTATGGCTTACAGCTCATGAAAACCCCAAATCCAAAATCTCAGAAAATTTGAATATTACATGCAATCAATAAAACAAGGATTGTACATAGAACAATATCGGACCTCTGAAAAGTAGAAGCATGCATATGTACTCAGTACTTGGTTTGGGCCCCTTTTGCAGCAATTACTGCCTCAATGCGGTGTGGCATGGAAGCCATCAGCCTGTGGCACTGCTGAGGTGTTATGGAAGACCCGGATGCTTCAATAGCGGCCTTCAGCTCTTCTGCATTGTTCGGTCTAAAGTCTCATCTTTCTCTTGGCAATGCCCCATAGATTCTTTATGGGGTTCAGGTCAGGCGAGTTTGCTGGCCAATCAAGCACAGCAATCCCACAGTCATTGAACCAGGTTTGGTGCTTTTGGCAGTGTGGGCAGGTGCCAAGTCCTGCTGGAAAATGAAGTCGCATCCCCATAGAGCTCGTCTGCGGAAGGAAGCATGAAGTGCTCCAAAGTCTCCTGGTAGACGGCTGCGTTGACCCTGGACTTAATGAAGCACAGTGGACCAACACCAGCAGATGACATGGCTCCCCAAATCAACACAGACGGTGGAAATTTCACACTGGACTTCAAACATCTTGCAGTGTGTGCCTCTCCATTCTTCCTCTATACTCTGGGGCCTTGGTTTCCAAATGAGATGCAAAATTTGCTCTCATCAGAAACGAGGACTTTGGATCACTGAGCAACAGACCAGGTCTGTTTTTCTTTAGCCCAGGTAAGACGCTACTGACGTTGTTTGTTGTTCAGAAGTGGCTTGACAAGAGGAATACGACATTTTAAGCCCATGTCCAGGATCCGTGTGTGGTGGCTCTTGATGCACTGACTCCAGCCTCAGTCCACTCCTTGTGAAAGTCCCCAACACTTTTGAATGGCATTTTCCTGACAATCCTCTCCAGGCTGCGGTCATCCCTGCTGCTTGTGAACCCTTTTCTTCCACCCTTTTCTCTTCCACATAACTTTCTATTAATGTGCTTTGATACAGCACTTTGGAAACATCCAACTTATTTTGCAATTACCTTTTGAGGCTTTCCCTGCTTTTGGAGGGTGTCAATGATGGTTTTCTGCACAACTGTCAGGTCAGCAGTCTTTCCCATGATTGTGATTCCTACTGAACCAGACTGAGAGACCATTTAAAGACTCAGGAACCCTTTGCAGGTGTTATGGCTTAATTGGCTGATTAGAGTGGGACACTTTGAGCCTAGAATATTGCACCTTTTCACAATATTCTAATTTTCTGAGATTGTGGATTTGGGGTTTTTATGAGCTGTAAGCCATAATCATCACAATTATGACAAATCACGGCTTGAACTATCTTGCTTTGCATGTAATGAGTCTATCTCGTATCTTAGTTTTCACCTTTTTAGTTGCATTAGTGAAATAAATGAACTTTTGCACGATATTCAAATTTTTCGCGTATCACCTGTATATCACAAAAAAAATATATATTTCATAATGGCTTGTGTGCCTTAGAGGAGAACACCGAAATAAAAGATGGATTGGAATGGGGTCTTGTATTGATTTGCTTTACGCAGCAGAGGGCCTAAAGTTCAGAAGCTTAAGTTAGATCTTTGAATCAACACAGAGATAACAGCAAAGCGAGTCATTATACTTGGTTATCTCCCTGCTCAAAGACCTTGTAATTTTGAAGTTGTCCTTTAAAAGTAATTTTAATGAATATGTACTGCTACTTCAAGATTATCTGGGTAATATGAGAAAATTCACCCAAACCTGCCCACTCAGTTGTAGGCCAGACTATGACTGATTATGTCACCTTCTGTCTTTTTAAATGTCTATATTCCAATTCATGCCGAAAATTTTAGCAAGGATTTTTGACATCTACCATCTCTGTGTCCTGTCTCCCTCACTAAAACTGCAAGCCGCCGTTGTCATGCTGTAATATTGTTGTAAAATCCACCCTTGGGGCAGCGTAACGGTGAGCCTGTTTATTTTTCTCATAGCTTTTGAGACCAGCAGAAGGAAAGCCAGTCTCTGTAGGACAGAATTTGAGCAGGTGAAGCAGAAGAGATATGAGCTTTTTAGCCAGTGTTTTGAGCATGTTTCTGTAGCTATCGATCAGATCTACAAGAAGCTCTGCAGAAATGCCAGCGCTCAGGTTTGCTTATTTAAGTTTACCTCTTCTGTTGATTTTAAGTCAGTGTTCTGTGGCGTTTAGTTACATTTGTACCATTATCACAGCCTTTGTATTGTCCAGGATTTTCTCTATTAATTTGAACTTCACAGTTTAAAGAATAACTTCATTAGGATGTTCTTTAATGGGCAAATAAAGTATGCTTTAAATTGGTTTTAGATGCTTCCAAGATCAATCTGAATTTATTACTGGTGCGTTTGACCTGCTTCAGCTGCTTTTGCGTTCCCTAAGACATGTATAGGGAGAAAAGCAGTTCTGAAACCAACAAAAGTCTGTCCACAATGGTCGTTACATACATTGCCCACTCAACTTCATGATGTAATTTAGTGTAAGAGGACTTGCACCTGGCTTGTTGTAGATGTTAAAGCGTTTTTTTAAAAAGCGTAAAAAAAAAACTGTTTCCTTAAAGCATGAATAACAGCACAGTGCTTGTGCTGTGTAATTTGGCCTCCTGTATCATATGAAAAACCTGGCTGATCCTGCCCTCCCCTCTGTAAACTGACCATGGTTTATCATGGCTGCTGAGCCCTGACACAGTGGTCAGTTTACGTGGCTCCATCATCCAAGGCTCTCCTGTCTCTCCCTTGCCCCGTCCTCTGCCCCTTCCCTGTCTGCCTGTCAGCTCTGTGTGTGAGCCTCCCCTCCCCTTGTAGCACCGTTCCAAGCAGTGCAAACATTGCTCACAATCACTGCCAGCCCCACTGCTAGTATAACATGTAGCATATACTGCATGCGTTTTTTATTTTATTTTTTATTAATCTTCTAAATACCTTATTTATGCTAATCGATCAGCGGTCACGTGACCGCCCGTTGCTCTCTTCCTCTGATTGTTTACACTATAGAGGGAGGTGAAGACGTCAGAGGAAGATCTCATCCCCTTCCTCTGTAGTGTATTCATCGGAGGGAGAGAGCGGCGGACTGTCACAGGGAGAATAAATAAGGTATTTAGAAGATGAATAAAAAAAAAATGGCATGCAGTATATGCTACAGGTTATACTAGCAGTGGGTTGGCAGGGATTGTGTGCACTGCCTTAACAACCCCTTTAACCACTTGCCTATCAGGCACCTTCACCTCCTTGCCCAGGCCAATTTTAAGCTTTCAGCGCTGTTGCACTTTGACAATTGCACGGTCATGTAACACTGTACCCAAATGAAATTTTTATAAAAGTTTTTTGCCACAGATAGGCAGCGCTGCTAGGCACTGATTATCAGTGTAAATGTGCCTGTCAAATTGCCGGTAACTGGCTCTCCTTTCCTCTCACTGTAACAGCGTCTGAGGAAAGGACTGCCGATAACTGACAAGTCTGTTTACAATGTGATCAGCTCTGATTGGCTCTTTACCTTAATCTGCGATCAGCTGTGCCTGAAGGACACAGCGATCACAGTGTGTACCCAATGCGCACCCTGGGGGTGTGCAGGGGACGGGGTTCTGGGAGGACATCAATAGAAGAGTGGTCAACAATTGGAACTAAATCAGCTGCCTGTCACAAGGAACTGTATGTCTGGTGCATCGGGCAATAGGCATTTCCCACACCTGGGAATGGGCTGACAAAAGCCCAGGCGCCAGGATGCAAGTTCTTTTCGCCATGGCGCATGGGATTTGTAGAGCCCTGCTCTAAAGTATTGTAAAATACAGTTTTACCTTCTTCTAACAGGTGGTGTTTACACATCCTCACTTCCAGCACAAACCCCAGGACTAGCCTCTGTTTATAGGTTAGTTATGGATAAAAAGCCTGAAACGGCTGTATACAAGTTGGTAAAACTGGCTTTGTAAAATTATGGTTATATACGTGCTATACACCAGCGGTTCTGGATGCACACACATTGCTAAAAGGGACAAAAAGGAATGATTTGAATGACTCGGCCCATTTACCCATAAACCAAGACTGAGAAGCTTGTGGTGTTTTTTTTTTTTTTTGCTAGAAGTGAGGATGTGTAGATACATTCTGTTAGAAGAAGGCAATGCTGCACCTCGGAAAATAATATCTTTAAGCTTTATGTATGAAAGTACTGGTCCCTCAGTTCAACAGACACTTAAATAGTGTGTCTTTTAAAATATATATATATATATTTTTTTTTTTGTCTGTTCCACTACGCTGAACTCCGTAATAAAACGTGACATTTCATTTTTATTTTGTCAGAGCTGTGCCGATATGGAGCTCCAGACACTTTTCATTAAGCTCTGCCTCTTTTCCATTACTATCTTCAGACTGGTGCAAAAATGCACATTAGGAAAACAGTCTGTTTTATATCTTGTTTAGAATGTTTTTTTTTTTTTTTAAAACAAAACGTTTTGTTCTGTTTAGCCTTAAAGATGACTTAAAGCTTAAAGTAGTATAAGTAGTAAACCGCTGAAGAAAAAAAAAAAAAAACCTGCAAGACAATGGCATAATGTGCTAGTATGCAATGCATACTAGCACATTATGAAATACTTACCTTAGAACGAAGCTCCCGCAGCCCTACCCGGTCGGCGCTGAGGGGGCTGGCATGTTGCCTTGCTGTTTCTTCCGGGCTCGCTGGCTCCGGCGCTGTGAGTGGCCGGAGCCGCGTTGACATCACGCGGGAGTCCTCCATTCCTGCACGATACGCCGGACCTTTACTGCGCATGTCCACTGACGTCAGCGGCGGCATGCAGGGTGAATATCTCCTAAACCATGTAGGTTTAGGAGGTATTAATTTTACCTACAGGTAAACCTTATTATAGGCTTACCTGTAGGTAAAAATGTCAAAGCAGGGTATACAACCGCTTTAAGATTTATTTTTTTTACCTTAAATGCATTCTCTGCATTAAGGTAATATACCTTCTGTGAACAGTATGCCCCCCTAAATACTACCAGAGTCCCAATCCTAATCCAGCACTGGTTTTTTCCTCTCTTCTCACAGGACAGGTAGGCAGCAGTGAGAATTGTTGGCCTATGCTGCTGTCAATCAAATCCTGTGACAAGGGAGTGGGGGCAGGGCCGAGCCGCATTGTCTGTGTCTATAGATGCAGACAGCACAGCTCGCGATCGAGCCCGCACGAGTGCCCCCATAGGAAGCAGTTTCCTATGGGGACACTCGATGAAGAGGAGCAGCCAGGAGAACCGGCTGGGGACCCCACCACAGAGGAAGTTCAGGGTGCTCTGCGCAAAACCATTGCACAGAGCATGCAAGTATGATATATATATTTTTTTTTTAATAAAGTTTAGAAGCGCCTTAACCTTTTAACACTTACATTTGCTTAGGCCTTTCTTAGTCTTGAGAATTCAGAGGAACCTTACCTTGATGGAATTGGCTACAACTGTGTAGCTCCGGGGAAGAGATTTATGCCTATGGACAACTTGTCTGGAGGAGAGAAGTCTGTAGCTGCACTGGCTCTTGTGTTTGCTATTCACAGGTGAGATTAGAAGAAAAAAAAACACTGATAATGGAGCGGAAACCCTGGTGATGCCCATTACGGGGGTGTCGTTCTGGAGCTCCCTAATCCTCTCCTCCTTCCCTCCCTCCTCCCTCCCTCGCCGCGAGCAGAACTGCACAGACTGCAGTAACAATGTCCCACCTCCTGTGACAGATGGCACACTGATCCAGTGGTGGGACATTGAATCAGTGTGACGTGATTACAGGAGGCGGGACATTGTTACTGCGACCCGGGCAATTCAAATACAGCTTCGGGACACACTGAGATCACCGCTAATCCGGGCACAGGCAGGCTGCATGACGGGCACTGGTAGGCTGCTGGGCACTGGTGAGGCTCAGGCAGGCTGCAAATGATGGGCACAAACAGGCTGCATATGCTGGGCACTGGTAGGCTGCTGGGCACTGGTGAGGCACAGGCAGGCTGCAAATGATGGGCACTGGTGAGGCTGCATTGATCTCCTGTATCATGTCCGCAGTCTCTGACCGTCTCCTGTACCATGTGCGCAGTCTATACCATCTCCTGTACCATGTCTGCAGGCTCTGACCATCTCCTGTGCCATGTCTGCAGGCTCTGACCATCTCCTGTACCATGTCTGCAGGCTCTGACCATCTCCTGTACCATGTCTGCAGGCTCTGACCATCTCCTGTACCATGTCTGCAGGCTCTGACCATCTCCTGTACCATGTCTGCAGGCTCTGACCATCTCCTGTACCATGTCTGCAGGCTCTGACCATCTCCTGTACATGTCTGCAGTCTCTGACCATCTCCTGTACCATGTCCCCAGTCTCTGACCGTCTCCTGTACCATGTCTGCAGTCTCTGACCATCTCCTGTACCATGTCCCCAGTCTCTGACCATCTCCTTTACCATGTCTGCAGTCTCTGACCATCTCCTGCATCATATCTGCTAGAGGTGCACCGCATGGAAATTTTGCTAATACTATTAGCAATATGTTATATAAAAATGTATACATTTTATTTAAAATATAAAAATATATTTTATTTAAAATGATATAAAAATATTTTTAAAAAGTCATTTTCGGTTTTCGGCCTAGTGTATTCTTCATTTTCGATATCGGTTTCGGCACCAACATTTCCATTCGGTGCATCCCTAATATTTTCTATCAATTGGGTGTAGGTCCACTTAAAGCATGTAAACATAGCAACAAAAAAAAAATCTTTGTTTTTGCAGCTTTCGTCCTGCACCATTCTTCATTTTAGACGAAGTAGATGCAGCTTTGGACAACAGTAACATTGGTAAAGTAAGTCACTGTTTAAAAAAACATTTCTCTAAGCATTCACAGCAGCCCTCTGGATGTGTGCCCTGGTTGAGTTGGTTGGTGTTGCAAAGACTTGTGCAATTATTGCCAGACAGCTACTGAAAATCTGGGTTCCTATAACCCTTTGCCCAATTCCCTGCTCTAAGTATATCCCTCTACCCTATTCCCTAATTTAATGTATTGCCCTATGTCTAAGCCAAGCACCCTTTGAATTCTCTTTCAGCCCATGGGCTGAATGAGAATCAGTGGATTCCCGCCTGCCAATTATTGCATTCAGACAGCTTCAGCACCCGAGGCTGTTGGAATACTTGAACAGTGATTGCTCCCGATTGGCTCGAAGTTCACTAGTGATGGGCTTAAATTTGGCTACTGCATGGCCAGCTTTACCCTTCAAGGGCTCGTTCACATGGGCAGTGCCCTCTAAAGAGCAGTCTGTGATGGATCGCTTTTCAGCGAACATTTGACAGGAGGTGATATGTTGCTTCCTCACCATCTGAGTTAACCCTATAAGTGCCACACTACCACACCACAATCATGTGCATTGTATGCGGTTGTTTGTTCGACCCTATAGACCCGCATTAAACACATTCGACAACGTAACTCCCACCATAAGTATCATGCTGTTTAATTTTTGCCCTGGCATGTGCACAGCTGTGAGCGGCTGCATATCAGTGTTCAATGAAGCCTAACTGTATCCCAAAAAAGAAATATGAACACTTGATTTTTTAGGCTGATGGCTGTGGGATCTAATTGTTTGAACATGTGCAGGTGGGGTAATCATTGGATAATATTTGATTGCTATTTGTGTAGGATGAACATACACTATTATTCATAATGCTGATCTGCTTATTCTGCAAAAAGGTCACAAGTTACATCAAAGAACAGACAAGACAGCACTTCCAAATGGTGGTCATTTCCTTAAAAGAAGAGTTTTTTTCCAAGGCAGATGCTTTAATTGGAGTGTGCACAGAGGTAAAGCCAAACTAAATACATTGGTCAGTTAAGTCTTCTGCATTCAGGAATATGATGTATTCTGAGCACCTAAACATTATGCTGCATGATTTAAAATCATATACATTATTTGTCTTTGCATCTAATTTTTAAAATGTGCCTGTTTCAATGGAATCGCTCCTATGCAGGTCAGGCCATTAAGAAATCACTATTCTTGTTGGGCAGATTCAGTAGTGTTCCAGGCTAGCAAGGGAGCAATTCCATAGAGGTGTTAAGGCTAGATTCACACTAGTAAACTGGCACTTTGTGTGCATCCAGCAGCGATCACCACAGGTAATCATTGGCTGTGCAGAGAGCTGCGAATAATAGGATTTTTATAACAGCTTACCTGTAAAATCCTTTTCTTGGAGTACATCACGGGACACAGAGCGGCATAGTCATTACTATGTGGGTTATATAGATACCTTCAGGTGCTGGCACTGGCAACTTCCAAAACCGGAAGTACCCTCCCCTATATAAGCCCCTCCCATCCGGGAGTACCTCAGTTTTGTAGCAAAGCAATAAGTGTCCCCAAAAGAGGGGTGGGAGCTCTGTGTCCCGTGATGTACTCCAAGAAAAGGATTTTACAGGTAAGCTGTTATAAAAATCCTATTTTCTTTCTCGTACATCACGGGACACAGAGCGGCATAGTCATTACTATGTGGGGTGTCCTAAAGCAATGCCCAATGAGGAGGGGGATACACCATACATAAGCTGAGCGCTATCAGACATGAGGATCTTTTGCGGCCTGCAACACACTGCGCCCAAAGGCGACATCCTCCTGACTTCTAACGTCCACCTGGTAGAACCTAGTAAACGTGTGTACTGAAGACCATGTTGCGGCCTTACAGATTTTAACCAGGGAGGCCTGGTGATGCACTGCCCATGAAGTTCCAACTGCTCTCGTGGAGTGCGCCCTAACTTTGAACGGAGGCGGTCTCCTTCTCAAGCCATAGGCTTGCATTATGACCTGTCGAATCCACTTGGCTAAAGTAGATTTTGACGCTGCCTGACCCTTTCTGGGGCCTTCCGGCAGAATAAACAAAGTATCCGTTCTGCGAATCTGAGCAGTGGCTTTTAGATAAGCTTTAACTGCTCTTACTACATCCAAAGAATGCAATAACTTTTCCTCTACTGAACTAGGTTTGGGGAAAAAAAGAAGGAAGAACCACATCTTGGTTCAAATGAAACCTCGATACCACCTTCGGAAGAAAGGTTGGATGAGGACGTAACACTACTCTGTCCTTATGGATAACCAGATATGGCTCCCTACAGGACATAGCGGCTAATTCCGACACTCTTTTAGCCGAACAAATGGCTACTAGAAAAATCAATTTTCTGGTGAGAAGAACCAGGGAAATATGCTGTAATGGTTCAAATGGTTGTTTCTGTAGAACCGACAGAACCAGGTTTAAGTCCCATGGACATATGGGAATATTAACCGGAGGGCTAATACGCATCACTCCTTGTATAAAGGCTTTGACTAGTGAATGCGAAGCCAAGGGCCTCTGAAAAAATATTGACAAGGCCGAAATCTGACCCTTGATAGTACTCAAGGCAAGCTTCCTATCTACAGCCCACTGTAGGAAGTCCAGAATCCTACCTATTACGTACTTTCGTGGATGCCATTTCTTGGCCTCACACCAGGCGATGTACGCCTTCCAGATTCTATAGTAGATCTGCCTGGATACCGGCTTCCTGGCATTGATCATGGTAGATACCACAGGATTAGAGAGACCTCTCTTTTTTAGAATGTGGGCTTCAATAGCCAGGCCGTCAAACCTAGGGCTGGTAAGGAAGGGTGGTATATCGGTCCTTGCGAAAGCAGGTCCGGACGATGTGGGAGGGTCCAAGAACTCCCCACAGACATTTTTACAATCTCCGCGTACCATGCTCTTCGGGGCCACGCTGGAGCCACCAGAATCACTGGTTTCTTTTCTACCCTGATTCTGCGGAGTAATCGAGGTGACAATTGTGGCGGTGGGAATGCATATATCAGCTTGAACTGATCCCAAGGGAACACTAGGGCATCCGAGCCGCAAGCTAGGGGATCCCTTGTCCAAGAGACAAACCTGTCCACCTTTGTGTTGAACCTGGATGCTAGCAGATCTACATCCGGTGTTCCCCACCTCTGACATATTGTCCGAAAAACCTCCGGGTGAAGGGACCATTCCCCTGGGCATAATTGTTGGCGACTTAGAAAGTCCGCCTTCCAATTCTCCACTCCTGGAATGAATACCGCGGATATGGCTGGGACATATCTTTCTGCCCATTTCAGGATGCAATTTACCTCCCTCTGGGCTGCACGACTCCTGGTGCCACCCTGATGATTGATATATGCCACTGCCGTGGCATTGTCTGATTGAATTCTGACAGGGGACCCTTGGAGTTTGGATGTCCATGCTACTAGGGCATACCGGGCTGCTCGTATCTCTAAGAGATTGATGGGCAGGGCCTTTTCCGCATCCGACCATCTGCCCTGGAGAGACCATTGCTCCAGTACTGCTCCCCAGCCTATAAAGCTGGCATCTGTAGTGACCACCTTCCAAGAAATCGGACTGAAGGATTTCCCTTTTTCCAGATTCTGGGGAACCAACCACCAACGGAGGCTCTTGCGAACGGAAGGGGACAAGGACATTGGTAAGTCTAGGGCCTGAACTTTCTTGTTCCAGGCTGACAGTATGGCCCTTTGCAAATTCATTGAATGGAATTGACCGTAGGGTACTGCTTCGAATGATGCCACCATTTTTCCCAGCAGCCTCATGCACAGGCGTATGGACGGCTGTCTTTTTGTACCCACTAAGTGGATCAAATCTCTCAAAGACAACACCTTTTTTCGAGGCAAGAATATTTTCCTCTGGCCTGAATCTAGCCTTAGCCCCAAGTATTCCAGACTTTTGACTGGTTTTAGGGCTGACTTGTCTCGGTTGATAATCCAACCGTGAGATTCCAGATACTTGATTGTCTTGTGAACGACCACTTCTAGTTTTTTCACTGAGTGGTCTATCAGCAACAAGTCGTCTAGATATGCCATTATCGTTACACCTTGCGTTCTTAGATTGGCCAATAATGGGGCCAGAATTTTTGTGAACACTCGTGGTGCTGTGGCCAGACCGAAGGGTAAGGCTCTGAACTGAAAATGGCGCCCTTCTACTGCAAAGCGTAGAAATTTTTGGTGGACTGGAAAGATGGGAATGTGCAAATAAGCATCTTTGATGTCGATTGAGGCTAACCATTCCTCCCCTTGTAGGGCAGTGGCCACCGATCGGATCGACTCCATCCGGAAAGTCCTGATATGTAGGCATTTGTTTAGCCCTTTTAGATTTAATATGGGCCTCACGTCCCCGTTTGGCTTCGGGACTGTAAAGAGGTTTGAGTAAAACCCGAACCCCCATTCTTCCAGGGGAACCTCCATAATTACTCCTTGGAGCAATAGTTGTTCTAGTGCCAACAGGAGGGACTCTCTCTTCCGGGGATCCCTTGGCACGTTTGACCTCATAAAATGGGAAGGAGGAGAGTCTTTTAACTCCAATCTGTATCCCAGACTTACTGCGGAGAGCACCCATCTGTCTCTGATCGTGTCCCACCAGGTCTCTGCGAACAAGTGGAGTCTTCCCCCCACCCGATTGAGTGGGGGCAACCCTTCATGCATTTGACTTTGGGGGAGGTTTTGTACCTCTCCTGACCCAGGGTTTCTTATTACCCTGTGATTGTCCCTGATTTTTACCCCCGGGATTTGACCGAGGAGGCCGTCAGAACTGTTTCACAGCCGATGCCCCAGGGACTGGAGAAGCAGGCCTCTTAAAAGAGGGACCTCTAACTCTGTTTTTAACCGGCAAGAGTGTACTTTTACCGTTGGAAATTTTCTGGATATATTTGTCCAGGTCTTCCCCGAATAAGCGTTCGCCATGAAATGGGAAGCTAACCAGCAATTTTTTACAGGGAGCTTCAGCAGACCAGTTTTTGAGCCATAGAAGCCTGCGCATATGTACTACAGACAGCGTAAGGCGGGAGGCCTGATGGATTGAATCCTTTATGGCGTCAACCGCAAAGCATAGGGCTTTAGGTAGATCAGCTAGGGCAAGGGCCTGTTGATCTGGCAAGTCCCTTAAGACCTGTTTCAACTGATCCTTCACTGCTTGGCAGACCCCAATAGCTGCCACTGCTGGTTGTGTCACCAAGCCTGCTGTAGAAAAAGCAGATTTTAATAAGGACTCCAATTTTTTATCTATTGGGTCCTTGAACATTTGGACATTATCCACTGGACATGTCAGTGATTTATTCACACAAGAGATGGCTGCGTCCACTGTAGGGACCCTCCATTTTTTGATGAACTTATCCTCCATGGGATAGACCACCGGAAATCTCTTGGGGGGAGTAAATATTTTATCAGGATGTTCCCAATCCTGGTACATGAGCCCTTCCAATAAAGGGTGAAGTGGAAAGGAACAGACAGTCTGGGGAGCTTTTAGCGACCCCAGCGAGGAGACAGTAGTGGTTGATGGTTCCGCAAGGTGCATTTTAAATGCTGATCGGACCATGTTAGTCAAAGACTGAACCCATAATCTTTCAGCTTGAGATGCTGAGAAAGGTTCCTCCACTGTTGATTCCTCTATAACAGAATCAACCTCCTCCTGATCCCCTTCAGGCAGGTCGATCCCTGTATGGGACTGTTGCTCCGCTAACAGGTACTCTGAAGGAGGATACGGAGATCGGGCGTGCTTTCCCTGTGACAGGGAGGCAGCGATTAATGTTGACAATCTCTCTTCTAATCCTCCCAGAGCTGAGGAAAAAACCTCCTCTGTTACATACACAGGAGCAGGTGAACTGAGGACAGCCACAGTACCAGGTACTCCTGCGGGGTCTCTACGGTCACTAACCTCTGAATTTTCAGGGGAGACTGGTGCAACAGAAGCATGCCCAAGATCCTCAGAGCCCGATGGAGACCCTGTACGCTTCCTGGAAGATTTAGTTCCGGAGCTTCTGGACGGCATATTCCTAAGCCCAAAGCTGAGGTATTCCAGCCGTAATACACCACTTTTACCGAGAATAGTCTAGCACAATTGCTGCTATATAACAGTTGGTGTCTACTAAAGTGCCTTTCTAGGGGATGCCTGCATCAACCGCCTCTGTGTGCCTTTTTACTGTTGCTAGCTCTGTCTGTGCACTTCAATAGCCAGCTGTGATTGTGCCTTTAAACATGCTGGACGCCCGCACATGCGCAGTAGCGCCGCGGCGCACACCGAGCGTCATCCACCCGCCCCGCCCCTTTTTCCAGATCGCCTCTATATAGAGAGGCGCGGGCACGTGCGCCTTCTGCGCCTTTTTTGAAAAAAAATAAGGAGCTAGATGGGAGCCAGGGTCCCTGCCGCAGGGCCCGGGGATGGATGAGCGCAGCAACAGGGCAGAGGAGACAGCTTCCCAAAGAGAACTTACCAACTGCCTGGATTTGACTTCGGAAGAAAAAAATCCACATTACAAGAAAAAGAACCATAGCGGCCTCTAGTGTTTAACACAGGTACCGCGGTCTTACATTTTTCTCTTGCCTACTATTAAAATTTTTACATTTTCTCAGTAGTAACAGGCATGCACAGAATATTAGCGGGAATACCTTAGGTAACAGGCAGAAAGACAAAATAGGCTTGAGGGTCCCCCAATAGAACCAAGTTCCTGAGGGCCCCCACTTACCTTTTCCTCGCCGCAGGACTCTGTTTGGTCCACAGAAGCCCAAACTTCACCTATCATGGCAGGCATTGTAATTAAACCTTCAGGGACCGGGTTCCCAAGGATTCCACTCCCCTGGACCTGTATAGCACCCTGCACAGAAAACATCTTGGTCGTGGGTATGACCAGAGCTCTGGATCCCAGGGTCCAGCCCTCCTAAGAGAGGCATTACAGGCAAAACCTTGCTCTTCTCTTGCAAGGCCCGGGTACCGACCGTTTAGCTATGAAGCTTTTTTGGTCGGATCCGGAATAGCTTACTGAGGCCCAAAAGAACCTGTACGCAAGCTCAGTGAAAAACACATGTTACTTCTTGGCCAACACCTTAGACACTGGCAAAAAACTGAGGTACTCCCGGATGGGAGGGGCTTATATAGGGGAGGGTACTTCCGGTTTTGGAAGTTGCCAGTGCCAGCACCTGAAGGTATCTATATAACCCACATAGTAATGACTATGCCGCTCTGTGTCCCGTGATGTACGAGAAAGAAAGCAGCAGCTGCCAGTGACCTGTCATTATAATGAACGGGGCTAGCAGCCACATGTACCCATTGAGGGCCACAGCAGGAACTGCCACTAACATTTTCACCGGCCTTGATCGCCGTAATGAATGTAGTGTCTCCTGAGTGATTCAGCTGCTTGCAATGTGTTGGCAGCTGAAGAATAGTCCATGTGAAATCAGCCCTGGTTCACACCAGTGCGGCTTTAAAATTGTGTGCGATTTGAACCTCAGATTACATTGCAAGTCATAATGAAATCGCAAAATAAGCAGTGCAGGAACCTTCGTCTTGAGTCAAAACAATTTGAACAATTCCAATGCTGGCAATGCTTGTCATGCAATTTTGAACTGTCAAATCGCATGACGTGAACCAGAGTAAAATTATTGATCAAATAATGGGTTTGGTTAATTCAGGTGTGTTTTTGATTTGCATTCTATTTTTGTTAATTTTCCATAAATATTCCAGTGAAGGCAATTATACTGTTTCAGAACACTTCTGTTTAAAGTGGTTATAAACCCGGAAAAAAAAAAAAAAAACCTGCAAGACAAAGCCATAATGAGCTAGTATGACTAGCATACTAGCTCATTATGCATCACTTACCTTAGATCGGGGCCCCCAAAGCCGTCCTTGTCTCCCCCTCCAGCCGCAGCCATAGCTCCACAGATACCCAGAAGGTTACTTCCGGGTATCGCCGCTCCAGCCAATCACACCGATTAACCCTGTGAATGCACCGTTGTCTATGGCGCATGTTTTGCAAATATCTCCTAAACCGTGTAGGTTTAGGAGATATTTCTTTCACCTACAGGTAAGCCTTAATCTAGGCTTACCTGTAGGTGCAAGTTGCATAAGTGGGTTTACAACCACTTTAAAGGGACATCTTTCAGAGTAAAAATATATATATAGTGAAGTTGATGCAACACTGATAAGCAGACATAATTCTGGTGCTAAAAGGCCAATTTTTCCTTTTTTCATTTATTCTCTTAGCATGATGAAATGTGCAGCCAAGTACTGACTCTGGATCTCACTGTCTATGAAGATGATGAAGACTCTGAAAGTGACAGAAGAATGTAAAAGATGGTCCTTTGAACCATTAGTACCATTAACACTTAGTTCACGCAGCAAGAATTGTGCTTGTTTTTTTTTACATGTTGTGCTCTATTTGCATGAAATGTTGAATTGTTAAGGATGCTGGGTGATCTGTCATGAAATGCCTCTTTTCCAGTTTTATCAGCATTGAGCAACAGGCTTCTGATATTATACCTGTATAGTTTAATCTTATGTTGAAAACGTTACATATAGCAAGAATCGAAGTCATTGGGCACAAAGCATACCACTAGCTCTACAAAAAGGGCAGGGACACCAGCTACCATGACTTTCTTTTCCAGTGCTGAAAAGCCTGTCACAAGGCTGCTATGACTGTCTTTTCCTTCTGAAAATGCTAGTTGCCCAGCCGTCATGCTGACCTAAGAGCTTGTGAACATGTGCCGAAACTATGCACATTAAAGTATTAGAGATTTGCAACAAGCAGTAAATTTGCTCAAAATCAAATCTTCACTGACCTCTAGCTGCAGGTAATGTGGAGTAATTTATTCACAAATGCACAACAGAGACTCTGAAATTGTTGCAGTCCTTTCTGAACCATGTATGGCACCTGCAGTTTGTCTAAATTAGAAGGCTGTCAGGCCTCCAAGTCACTGCTGCCAGAGGAAGCAAAAGTTTTGCTTCAGTGCCTCTGCTATGAACCTTTAGGATGAATTATTCCACATAACCTGCAGCTACAGACGTCAGTGGAGACTTGTTTTAAAGCTATTTCCTGGTTGTTATGAATATCTAAATAAGGGCTATGTAGACAGATGTCCATATATACCTAAATTAAGTAGCAGAGATGCCAGTTCAGAAGCTGTTTCATCTGCATTGTGTTTCTTCAAGTGCAGAAAGTCCTATTGTGATGCATTTGTATTGCAGGCAAAGCAGGTCAAACTCAGCCTTTTTTTTTTATTTTACTACATTTTGCATTCAATGCATGCATTTAAGCAGCAATACATTTGAATAGGAAAGGCTGTGTCTGACAAAAACACTGGTCTACATGAGCACTAATAATGGCCACACGATCACTTTCCTTTTTTAGTCACTGACCTGAAAAATGGATGCAGATGAGGACGGCTCACTTTTCTTCAGTATTCTTGATCGGCACGCTTGTCTGGGATCAGTGACTCAAAAAGCATTGAAGCCACAGGATCAGCAAAACAACCAGACAAGTTAGCCTTTTTAGGAGGTCAGTATTGGCATCTATTATATTTGTTTCCTGACAACTTTACGAAAAACTGATTTCTGGAACCGGTGATAATCCTAGAGCTGGCACATCATGGGTGTGCTGTTCCCTGGAATGTCTGGGGAAAATGGTAGATACAGTTAATGGTACAAAAAAACTTTTCCCTGCTCAGGGTCATCCATTGTATCGAGCAGCCTCAGTTTTCAAGATGTAAGAACAACTGCACTGAGATTAAAGCGTCAGAATGGGCAATACCAACATACCTTAGCCGTATCACTCATCATTTTGCTTTCACCATAGATGGCTATATAACTTACAGTACATGCTGCTGACTGCTGCCGTGCAGGGGAACTGCCCAAATCTCATCTCTGGCACCCACAAGGACCACAGTACTTCCCTGACTGCCAACAGCAACTTGTAATCATTGCTGTATGTCTTCATTCTTTAATAAAGAGCTTGCTGATTTGTGAGGTTCTACCATAATGAATTGTTGTGTGTGTCTGGAGTGTATCCGTTGCAAATTGGATTACTCACAGCTGTGAAACAGAGGGGTTGAGAAGCCAAATATGTATTTGTGTGGCTGTATTAAAATGTTCTTAGGCTAAAACTGACGATAAGAGAAGCATCAGATGAATGCTGCCTTTCTCTGACTCCATCACTGCTTAACAACCCTGGGGCAGTGATATCTCACATAATGAGGCTGAATAGGTACAACCTCTTGGCCTTGGAACTAGTATTATAGCCTGGGAGGCAGAGACTGACATCCATCTAAGGCCGGCCATAGACGGATAGAATTTTGTTCCTGCAGCCACGGGAGAGACGGTGTTGACAGGGGAATCCCTCCCGCCAAGCCATTGTGTTCACAGAACACAGTGATTATTGCTAGAGCCTATAACAGCTGCTTGCAAAATCACATGTATAATACAACAAGCTGGTTGTACCCAAGTTGATCGATCAATCAACTTGTGTACATTCAGCCAGCCCATAAATGATTTGAGTCTCCGCCGGTTCCTGCTGAGATTCTAACGGTCTATGACCGGCTTAAGGCTACTGTTGCATATATTTTCTGGCAGATTGTTCAATCTGGTAGCAAACAATTAAACATTTTGACCATACATTGGCTTTACTTTATCCAGACTGAAAGAAAAGGAAGTGTGTGTGTGCTGCACAAAGCAACAGTTCGACTGACATTTTTTTCCACAAACATTTCTGTATCTGATTGGTTGCTCTGAACACCAGACAATCCTTTACTATTCTTTATTAATCCTTGGTTTTGTTTGGTGTCGTGTAAGAACTGACTGACCTAAAACCCTGGCAGCTCGGTTTCACCCATTTGTCTCAGCAGCTTTCCAAGAATAAGCTTCCAAAGGAAAAAATAGAGAACATTTGTCTACTGTGACCTTTCTTTTTAACCTGTTAGAATTGCAAAATGTTCTGCTACATTGGTTGTTGTTGTTACCATAAAAAATTGTTAATTAAATGGTTGAGCATCTCTGCTGTGTGGTTTGTTTGAGAAACTATATCGGGCAATGGTATCTTATCTCCAGATCAATCTGCATGCAAAATTGTGTGCAGAATGTCCCAACATCAGCACTTTGTATGATATAGCTGACTTGGCGAGATCATTGTTCAGTGATTTAAAGCTGACCTTCATCCAAACCCTTAAATATAAAGTTAGAACCCCTAAAATGGGACCTTTTTAAACTGCAGATGTATTCTGTTCAGCCACTGTTTGGCAACTTTTGTAAATTCCAGGCTAAAACCAAGCTTAAAATGGCTCCCACCCCCCTTTCTAACTAGCCTGTAGAATGAAGGTGCATTTACTTACCTAGTTTCAGGGCGCTTTGGTCCAGTCACATGACTCCCAGTGGCCTGCTTTAGGAATGTCTGAGGGATAGCCATATGGATGCCCCATAGTAAGCCTATGGGTGATATCACCGCCCAGGCAATCCTTAAGCGTTCTCTCCTCTCCCCTGAAGCCGGCCGCTGAAGAGATCACATGACCCAAATGATCTGAGAATAGGTAAGTATATCCATATTCCTTTTACAGGGTAGTTGGTATAGGAGTTAGGCTGGATTCACACCTATGCATTTTTAGTGCATGTTGCAGATTTGCACTACAGTCTATTTAACATGGTTTCCTATGGAACACATTCTGTAGTGCAAAATGCAAAAAGCACAAAAAATGCATAGGTGTGAATCCAGCCTTAGAAGGGGATGGGAGTAATTTTAAGCATAGTTGGTCTAGCCTGGACTTCTACTTTAACGTTATGCATCCAAAGGGTAACAGCACCACACATTAATACAGCCATGCAACTTCCTGTGTTAACCGACTACTTATTGAACTATCTGCAACTTACTTTGTCACCTGCCTGCTCATTGGACAATATAACCTACACATTGTCTTATTATCTCCCTCTCCAGTGCCTGAAAACATGTTTACCTGGCAGCACTCAGCAATTTGATTGGCTCACAATTCAGGCATTCCTATGGTCAGCCTGATTTCTACGGTTTGAAGAATTATGAGAAAAATTATAAAGATACATTTTGGGCAATTTTATTGCAGTATTTTAAAATACATGTATTTTGTTCATGGATATATAACCTAAGCGTTCCAATTCAGCTTTAGCATGGAATTTCTATTTCTCTTATCATCCATGGACCGACACGGCGGCTCTTATTCACTGAACGTGTGGGTATATGTCCCTGCTTGCAGGAGAAGATCTAGGCAGAATGTTAAGTGTTAAAACATTCTAGAACAAACCAGAGCTGAACAGCCCCGCCCAGAGGGCGGTCCCTCCAGACATTACCCTCCCACCTGCAGCTAGCAGACCCCAGTTTTTTTATGCCTAGCAGAAGGAGAAGATGTGGCTCTCTCAGGAGCCAGTCTCCTGGAAGATTTTACTTTAAAATTTTATTCCTTTGGGAATTTTATTATTTTATTTTTGAGACCTTCAATCAACTGTCGGCTGGGCAACAGGTTGGGTACACTGGTATCCTCGTAGTCTTCCCTGTCCGACCATCGAGCATGCTGATCCTCGCCTTGCGTGCGTGAGACTCAGTTCACGACATACCCCATGGCTCCAGGGGTGGCCGGGTTGCTTTCATGCTCCCGCGGTCCTCTCAAGATCGAACAGTACCTACTGTATCTTTCGCGGTGGACCGGGCCAACAGCTACGCAGTACGACTCTGTGATAGGTCTGTCTGAAACAAGCCAGTGAGTCCCTCTATTGGCACCGAGGGTGTTCTCCAAGGTGCTTGCGGGGCGGGTAAGTAGTCTCTCCTGCTGCAAGGTGAGTACATGCTGGCTGTGTTTCTGTGTGTGGGGGGTTCTCCCTGTCTCCCCCCTGTTATGCTGCTCTCTGCACCCTGTTCTGCTGCTGCGCTGTGTGGGGATGCTTGGGGGGTCACTCTGCCCGGGGGGGGGCGCTCTATGTCTGTTAATGTGTTTTTGAAAGTGTTCTGGGGAAATGTGTGCTGTTTTTTCGTGCACCATTGGCGCAGTGTTTTAAAATTTTAAAAAGTGCGCCATCGGCGGCCATTTTGCCGCGACTCAAATCAGTTATACAGGCGCCCGGCGGCCATTTTCTTGTAGCCGCGGCGCTTTCAGTTTCATTTTCGGCCTCTAGCGGCGCTGCTGAACGGCGCAAACTCCACATCTCCTCACAGATTTTTTCACTCTCCTCAGGCTCGCGCTACAGCGCGGCTCATACAGCGGTCCCTAGGGTGGTGAGTACTCCGGGTATCCCCTCCTCAGCCCCAGCATAGCCAGTGGGTGGGCTGTATTATTCACTGTATTGGTGAATAAGGTCTCAGAGGGTGGCAACATGGAGTCTGGTTCACCTGTTTCTTCACACTTGTTAGAGACAACTGGCAGTGCTCCTGCACCTGCGGTCCTTGTGGACCAGTTGTCGGCAGTCCTGGAATCATTAATCTGACCAGGAGGGAAGCAGTGTGTGAGCGCAAGGGAGCAAATAAGCCCCTCTCCCCACTTTATTAAAAAAAAAAAGGTGGGTGTGCGCTGATTCAGATATGGGCCTAGCCACTACCGCTCAGGACCCTAGCTCTGAATATATTTGATGGTTTTGAACAGGACATTCCTTGCAAGGAAAACTCCAGTTCTGTGTCAGTAAATGACAGGGCGCTTGTTAGTGAACTCATTGATGCAGTGAGGCACACTCGCAAGCTAAATGCTGCGGATGCAGAACCTCAGGCGGACAGTCTCCTCTGGTTCCTTAGGGCCGGGCCTTCTAAAAAAGTTTTTTTTCCATATGTACCTTTCTTTGACCAGCTCATTGATAAGGTCTTGGAAAAGCCGCAGAAGATTTTTATGGTCCCGCGGCGTTTGCCTATCAGATACCCCTTTGAAGATGCCCTACTTAAAACGTGGGCTTCTCCCTCAGTGGTCGACCCTCCAGTCGCCCGGTTGAACAAGGCCACCACTCTCCCGATGGAGGGGACTCCTGCATTTAAGGACCCCACTGACAGGAGGTCAGAAGTGGTGAGCAGAGCCATGTTTGCCTTGTTGGGGTCCGCCCTACGGCCTGTGGTAGCGGCGACCCTTGTGTCTCAGACACTTACGGGTTGGGCAAAAAAATTTGCACCAAACTGTACAGGAGCATAATCTTCCTCCAGACACTATTGCTCTGGCTCGCCTAATGGGCAGAGCGCCACGTTAGACGCGGCCCCTTATATCTCAGGGCCTCTGTCTTGGCGGTGGTATTGCATTGTCTGATCTGGTTGAAATGCTGGTCTGCTGACCTAGCTTCTAAAAAAGCCTCTGACGGATCTACCATTTAAAGGTGGTAGGATTTTCGGTGCTGCACTGGATGACATCATCAAGGATGTCACGGGAGGTAAAAGCACTCTTCTTCCTCAGGCTAGCAAGGGTAAGGAGGCCGCTGTAAGCAGGGTCCTTCCTTTCCAGCAAAAAAGGGGTTTTTTTCGTCAGTCAACGGGGAGGCCCTCCCAGACTGACAGCGGTGCGGCTGGTGGACACAAGCGCTCCTGGGTGCGTAAGCCGAACAAGCCGGCTCCCCTAGCCCGCCTCCGCGTGAAGTCTTGCCCCCACCCGACTCTGGGGTAGGGAGACGACTTGCAGGTTCACGGATCGGTGGACCTCCCGGATCTCCTGCCGGTGGGTGTGCGAGGTGATCACCTCAGGTTACAGGTTAGGGTTCCGTTCCTGATCCCAGACAGATTCTTCCCTCGAATCTTCCTCTCCTTCCTGCCCGTCGGGCAGCCCTATGGGGCCTATTCAGGATTGCTCAGGTCCGGAGTGATTGCGCCGGTTCCGTCACAGGAGAGGTTTCAGGGATTCTACTCGAATTCGTTTTTCGTCCCAAAAAAGGGATGAGGTTCGGCCTATCTTGGACCTCAAGGTCCTGAATGCCTTTGTGAAGGTGCAAAAGTTCCACATGGAATCCATTCGCAGGTGATCAATACACTCTGTCAAGGGGATTTTTCTGGCGACCTTGGACATCAAGGACGCCTACTTACATGTTCCGATCTGCGCAAGTCACCAGAAGTTTCTACGCTTGAGATCGGTGAAGTCCACTATCAATTGTGGCTCTTCCTTCGGCCTAGCCTTGGCACCGAGGGTGTTCTCCAAGGTGCTGGCGCCGGTTCTGGCTTGCTGAGATGGCGAGGCATCGCTGTCGTGGGCTATCTAGACTATCTTCTTCCCAGAGCAGGAAATGGCTCAGATTTAGAAGACAGTGTGACTATCATCAGTCAGACCCTCAGAGACTTTGGGTGGCTCCTAAGCATTCAGGAGTCAGTCCTGGTCCCGACTCACCGTCTGGAGTATCTACGTCTGATTCTGGACTCCTTGGAGGTAAAGGTATTCCTACCTCCGGGGAAGTTACTGACACTTCAGTCAGCAGTGCGGGTGCTGACATCCCAAAAATGGTCGTCAATCCGTTTTTGCATGAGAGTCCTGGGACTCATGGTGGCCTCTTTCGAGGCCGTTCCGTATGCCCCATCACACACCAGGGCATTGCAGAAGGACATCTTGTTCACTTGGGACAAATCCCCGTTGTCTTTGGATCTTCCGATCCAGGTGAGTCATCTGGTCAGGGTGTCCCTGACATGGTGGTAGGGGTTCCCGGCTCTTCGGTCCGGGAAGTCATTCCTCCCCGGACCGATGTTCACTACGGACGCCAGCCTGAAGGGCTGGGGTGTAGTCTGGGGAGTCCTGTTGGCCCAAGGGCTTGGACTCCGGATGAAGCCCGTTTACCGATCAAGGGTCTGGAAATACGGGCCATCAGACTGTGCCTCTCCTCGTGGTCTGAGAGATGGCAGGATCGCTCCATTAGGATCCAGTCAGACAAAGTCACTGCAGTGGCGTATGTCGTCCATCAAGGGGGGACTCGGAGCTCAGCTGCGGCTTCCGAGGTCCCCCGTACCCTGAAGTGGGCTAAAAGAAGCGTGCCAGGTCTGTCGGCCGTTTACATTCCGGGCATAGAACTGGCGGACTATTTGAGTCGCGGGACGCTGGACCGGAGAGAGTGGTCCTTGCACCCAGAGGTATTTCAACTCCTTGCCACACAGACGGTGGGGCACGCCGGAGGTGGACCCCATGGCCTCTCGACTCCATCGGCTCACTTGCCTGCTGCGCAGGGTGGCGACCGAGGGAATTCCGGGGATCCTCATTGCTCCGGATTGGCCTCGGCTTCACTGGTACGCCGATCTGGTGCGTCTCGTCGCGGTCGTTCCCTGGCGGTTGCCAATAAGGGAGGACTTCCTGTCTGAAAGCCCTATATTTCATCCTGCTTTACAGTCTCTGGCCTTAACGGCATGGCTGTTGGACGCCAGGTGTTGGGAGACCGAGGTCTCTCGGACTCAGTCATTTCGTCCATATTAAGGGCACGGAAGTCTTCCCCCAGAACGATCTATCACCGTACCTGAAAAGCTTACATCGCCATGTGCGAAGAGCTGGACTGACGTCCTTGGACGTATTCCGTCCCTAGACACCTGCGTTTCCTACAGCATGGAGTGGCCCAAAAGCTCGCTTTGAGTATCATTAAGGGTCAGATTTCGGCCTTGGCTGTCTTCTTTCAGTGACCACTAGCGGGTTATTCCTTGGTTAGCACCCTTTTGCAGGGGGTTCACCATGTGCTCCCTCCTGTCAAGTCTCCTCTCCCCCTGTGGGATCGGAATTGGCACTCTCGGTCCTCCAGGAACCTCCTTTTGAGAATAATCAAGGATATTCCCCTCTTGACTTTGTCTCAGAAGGTGGCCCTTTTGTGGCAGTCACTTCTGTTAGACGAGTGTCTGAGTTGGCGACCTTGTCCTGCAAGTCGCCATATTTAGTCATCCATAAGGATAAGGCGGTGTTGCATCCGCAACTTTTTCTTTTGTCAAAGGTGATCTCGGCCTTTCACCTAAATGGGGACACTGTCTTCCCGTCCTTGTGTCCTCACCCATCGCATCCCAGAGAGTTTGCGCGGCACACTTTGGATGTGGTACGAGCCTTTCGGGTGTACCTGTCTGCTATTGCTTCTATCGGAAGTCTGACTCTGTTTGACTATCTCTGGTCAAAAACAGGGCCAAGCGGCTTCGTCTGCCACCATTTTCTAGGTGGATCGGACAAACCGTCATTCAAGCCTATGCTCTCATGGGGCGGGCGCCTCCCTTTCCGGTTGCGGCGCATTCCACCAGGGCAATTGGTGCTTCCTGGGCTTTCCGACATCAAGCGTCGGTTGCACAAGTGTGCAAGGCGGCGACCTGGTCGTCTGGTCATACCTTTTCTAAGTTTTATAGGGTTGATGTGGCTGCATCTCCGGATGCTTCCTTTGGCCGCAAGGTGTTGCAGGCTGCTGGTTAACGTTGCAACTCCTCCATTGAGGAGCTCTGCCTTGTTTGGAGTGAAGTTTTTTTTTTTTTTCCATTTATACTGCTCCCATCCCTCTTGACACTGCTTTGGGACATCCCACACGTTCAGTGAATAAGAGCCGTCGTGCCGGTCCATGGATGATAAGAGAAAATGGGATTTTTGTACTCACCGTAAAATCCTTTTCTCTGAGATCCATGGACCGACACGGCACCCACCCTTCCTTTTAAGTTTGTACTGCTTGTTACGAACTGAGGTATGCTAGCTGCAGGTGGGAGGGTAATGTCCGGAGAGACCGCCCCCCTGGGCGGGGCTGTTCAGCTCTGGTTTGTTCTAGAATTTTTTAACACTTAACATTCTGCCTAGATCTTCTCCTGCAAGCAGGGACATATACCCACACGTTCAGTGAATAAGAGCCGCCGTGTCGGTCCATGGATGTCAGAGAAAAGGATTTTACGGTGAGTACAAAAATCCCATTTTTTCTGAGGAACTATGTAGATCATTTTTACAGCTTATCACTTATTTCTTTTTGCATCTCAAAATGACCAAAGACAAATAGAAAATCAACAAAGCTGTGCAGGAAACAGGTTTACAGCAACATTTTCTGAAAGATAGACCTGGTGTGCTTAGGCTGCCTATTTTATATAGCTTTAAACTCAACTGGCCATTTCAATGTGAGCCCCAAAGTGCAGGGCCCAGAGATTTAGCCATACAGCAGGAGCATTTGACAAATAATTGTGGATAAACAAACTCTTTATACTTGTGTAAGATGTATATGCAGCTAGTACATTGTTGGTAGTTTTAGAATGCCTTAGCAGTTGTATTGCCTAAGATCTTGTCTAGACTGCATTCATTTTGTAGTAGGACCTTGTGTTGTAACACAAGAAAGACAACAGCGCCAATCTAAGTGAAGCAGTAATTACAACGTATTTAATTTGATAGTAATGCACTCACTCAGAACAGGATAAAAGTAGGCACATCTTTGTAAATGTCAAATGGACACCAGGGATCCAGAACGATCATCCATTCAGCGCTTTGGTGTCTTGCTCGGTGGCGCCAGTGGTTTCCAGTGTCCTGAGCTAAAGCATACAGGGCGCAGGAGGAAGCCGTCACCCGGGAGGTCCTTGGTCTCAGTGGGAGGAAGCTATGACATGCACGCCATTGGCTCCCGCTGCGGTCAATCAAATCCAATGACGCGGCCGCGTCATACACACTCCGTCTATGGACGCCGACTGTATGACACGGGAGCACGCCCACAAGGTAACCCCCTCGGGATACAGCTTCCCAGAGGTGGTTAGCTATTCCGGGGAGGAGCCGCCGAGGGACCCCAGAACAGGAGGATCGGTGCAAAACAAACTGCACAGTGGAGGCAAGTATAACATGTTTGTTATTTTAAAAAAATAAACCTTTACAACCACTTTAAAGTAGTACAAGCCCGTATGCTATGGGTAGATCAATCTTATCTACTTTTTTTTTTTTTTATTTGAATTCACCACACATTTTACACTCAGCTTGAAACCCAGTACCTCCCCAGGCCATGGGATATTGTTCAATTTACCCTAGGAAATTGCATGGCGCTCACTAGAATAGGTTGTAATCAGACAGCATTGCAGTAGACCTGTAGACTAATCGTGCATGGCTTCTATGTTTGTACGAAGGCTTCGAATATATTTCACTAAAGAGCTGATGTTCAGGAGTTTTGAATTTTTGTTCTGTACTTTTATCTGGTACAACAGAAAGTGTGCACTAGGTGTTAAGTAGTAAATAAAAATCTGATTAAAATGTTCGCATGGCAACATGAACAAATAATTTTTTGACAAATTCATTAGATTGTGAAGTACGTTTTCAGAACCCTTAGGGCAGTGGTCTCCAAACTGCGGTCCTGGTCTTGCCTTTATCTGGCCCTTGGGGCACTATGCCTCCCACTGATAGCAGACACAATTCTGTGAACTGACATTAACAGTGGGGCACTGTTCCTCCCAGTGATACCATCTCTCCCGGCGGGAGATAGACGGATGGGAAGGCCGAGGGGCCTCCTTACCTTAGGAGGCAGATGACGAGTCCACCGGTATGACGCTGATCTCCCCTTCTCCTTCCTCCACTGTCCAAGCCAGAGTGCTGGCTGTGGGTGAGCCATCCATGGAGACCTCGCTTTGGGGCTGTTCTTTCTCCTCCTGGCCGAACAGGAAGTGGGTCCTGAGACTCCCTGGCCAATCGGTTCTCAGGACCTGCAGCTGCTTCCTGATTGGCCTGGAGGAGAATTAGGAAGACAATAGGGAATAATAATTTGCTATTGTCACACAAGTGGGTAGACTGCACTGCGCCCCGAGCCCACGCTTTTTTAAGACCATTAGAGACTCAGGCTCTAATCATTGTGCTTCCAAAAAAAAAAAAACCCTATTGGAATCCATGCGTCCAAGTGCCCTGCATGTAGATTAGGGGGCGGCGCCCCATATGGATGGGCTGCCACTGGGTGGGGCACTATTCCCCCTAATCCCAAATGTGGCAATGTTTTATTTCCACTGATGCCAGGAAAATTTCTACTCCTGCTTGCCACAGTCTGGTCCCCTAAAGCCAGAAGAACAAAAAAATGGCCCTTTGTTTAGAAAGATTGGAGACCCCTGTCCTAGGGTTTCTTTTTCAGAAAATGGATTTTCTTGTAATAAAATCTGTCCTATTCCTTACCTAGCTGAAAAGCATTTGTGGAGGCATTCTGTTTGGGCCACAAGTAAGTTCCATGGCATCTTATCAGTTGGTGCAAAGCCAGAGAGGGTGCTGCATTGCAGAAGTATAATGTGGTTAGGCATTGTAGGATTTCCACTGGAATGGGAAGTTTCTCAGCTCAGCCTCCCATTGAGAAGACAGGTTCCCTTTAGTTAACCTCCCTGGTGGTAATCCTGAGTCTGGCCCGGGGTGAGTTTTTACTACCAAAAGCGGTAACCCCGAGCCAGACTCGGGCTGCATCGCAGTATCCAGGGAGAGTTACTTACTAGAGCTGCACGATTAATCGTTTGAGAATCGCGATCTCGATTCACCCCCCCCCACGATCTCCAGGCTGGATGACCGCGATTTTCTTAAATCCCCGCCAGTTCCACGTAACCAGCGTGGAACGCAAATTGATCATAGAGTGATAGATGTGATATCATCATGTGATAGACAGAATGCGGGTCCAATCAATGCTGGGATGTGTTCTGTCTATCACAGCGCAGGGTTAGGAGGAGGCAGGGTTGTGTGCGAGCAGAGGAGAGACAATTTCAACATACCGGCGGCGGTGAGTTTCTATAAGAAAATGTGTGCTGCTGTCCGTCCTCCCTTCTCCCCCCTCTCTCCCCCCCCCCCCACATACCACACTTGGCTGGCTGTCTTCGGGATTCCGTCCCCCCCCCCCCCCCCCCCGGCCGCCGAGTCTGTCCTCCGTCTGTCTCCTGTCCCTGCCGCCTATGTTCACAGTGAGAGAAGAGACCTGTGCTCTTCCCATCTCAGCTGTGACAGGAGTACTAGGACTCCTGTTTTTGGAAGTGAGAGGGTCAATAAAGAGAACCTCCAATTGGTATCACACAGTGAATTGTTTTCTCCTGTGTGATGGCAATAAAGTGGAAAAAAAATGATAAAAAAAAATAATTAAATTAATAAAATAAAGAAATTAAAAAGTAAATAATAATAAAAATAAGAAAGTTTTGCAAAAAAAAAAAAAGACAAGCAAATTTTTAATTTTTTTTTAAATTTACCATTTTAAAGAATCGTGAGAGAATCGTGATCTTTGTTCTAATCAAAAGAATCGTGATTCTCATTTTTCCCAAAATCGTGCAGCTCTATTACTTACCTTGTTCCCTGGATCCTGCGATGTCTCCCCACAGTGTGTGCGAGCCGTGTCTCGCTCGATTCACACTGCCGAGTGCCAAGCTCCGTTCCTTGTGACGGAGTTCGGTGCCAAATTCAAACAGTGAAAAACACACAATACATACAGTATACTGTAATCTTACTGATTACAGTACTGTATCAAATAATTACACATCCCCTTTGTCCCTAGTGGTTTGTCCAGTGCCCTGCATGCAGTTTTATATTATAAAAACTGTTCTTTCTGCCTGGAGATTGTCCATGGCAACCAAAAAGTGTCCCTTTATGTCAAAAGTGGTTTTAGACCAGCTAGAAAACAGCGCTAATAAATTAGAATCATTTGCAGAATTGAGCGATAGCGATTTGTGGGAAAATTCGTCATCAAACACTAAATCTAATGACAGCGACAATTCTGCAACTGAGCAAATTTCAGTGTTTTTGATTTAATTACATTATTGAATAATTTTTATTATTATTTGTTATTATTTATAGTTATTTATTATATTATAATTTATGATTTTGTGTTTCAAACTTTATCATACCCAGGATGTCTACTAGACTCTGGTTTGTACAGATTTAAGTGAGTTATTCCTAAGAATTGCAGGCCTACAATATAAAACGCCAAATTTCCATGCAAAATAATTGTACCGCTTTCAGCACCTAAAATCTGACAGAATCATACCGCCAGGGAGGTTAAACTCTTTCTGCTTTTATCAGTGACTAGCATAATTCAACATGGTACCTTACCTCCCAACTTTTAGAGATGGGAACGAGGGACACCTATTAACAAAAGTATGTAGGCATAAGACACACACCCTTGACACGTGCCCCCCCCCCAAGTTTTCCAATCAAATGTGAAAAATAAACATTTGGGCTATTCTTTTCTTGAAGTCCATTGAGGGGATCCAGAAATTTAGATGTGGTCGGGTGTTACTACTGCCGCCAGGAAGATAAAATTGGACACTAGGAAACCAAAAAATTTGAGCCACCTTCTCCCTTCCAGGATGATAATATACAAGTTGCAGCACCAGAAATTAGACTTCTTGAGCTGTGAAAAAGTGTAAACCATCACCTTCATTAAAGAAAACTAGAAGAATGGATCCCACAAGTACAGAAATGTAGAATGTGTGTTGAATATACTGTATAAATCTTATGATACTTTAGTATCAGGAGTGACAGTTAAGAGAAACCTCCACTATGCCTTATGTGAATGGCAACTCATCAAATAGAGGGTAATAAGAGGTCAATACAAGCTTATGTTGAATCAATCCACAACTTTAGATCATCCCCCAAGGCTTGTGTTATAGAAGCTATCCACAAACTTCTTAAAGGAAATCTATGGTCACAACATACAATTTCATTTCTCTTTTCGTCCATGGACAGACACAGCTTCCATAATTCTTGACTTGTGGGTTATGTTCCGTCTAATAGGAGAGGACTAGGCAGACATGTTATAGATATTAAATACATGTAACTTTAGCAAAGCTGAAACAGCCCCGCCCAGGGGGCGGTCCCTCCGGTCGTAACCCCTCACCCTGCAGTTAGCAGATCAGTTTTTTTCTGCCTAGTAGAGAAGGACCTGGCTCCCTTTGGGCCCATGGTCCTGATGTACTTTTGTTTTAGTTTTTTCTATTTTGATCCTGAGATCTTCTATCAACTGCCGGCTGGGTGACAGGCTGGATAATATAGATCCTTGTAGTCTCCCCAGTCCGGCCATCAAGCGTGAGCAGGCCATAGCTATGCGCTGGGAAGGCCACGACATACACCATGGCTCCAGGGGTGGCCGGTGAGCTATATGCTCCGGGGTTCACATATGACTGGGCTACTGCTGTCTAAGTCACAGTGAACCAGGCCGACAGCTACTCCGTACTGCTCGGATGTAGGTCTGTCAGGAACGCACCAGCAAGTCCTCGCATGGACGGGTAAGTACTGTTTCTCCTGCCTCGGCAGGCTGAAACAGCTGGGCATTCCTGGGGGGGTCGATTAGGGGGTCTCTTGTCCTCCCTTTATTCTCCCCCCATTCCCCTTTTTCCCTCCTCCCCATGCCTGCGGGGCCTGCTGTGTGACCAGGGTGTACCTGTAGGGGGACTCTGGGGGTGATCTGTCATTTGGGAAGCCTCCGCTCTGTGTCTCCACGGCCTTCTCGTCCACCTCAGCGTGTTTGGGCGCCATTTTCTTGTGGCCTGCTGCTGTGTTGTATTTCCCATTGGCGGCCATTTTCTTGTGGCCGCGCTGTAGCATGGGTCTCTATTGCGGGCGGCCCTTTTCTTGTGGCCAGCGTCTTTTTTTATATCTGAGGCGCGCGGCGGCCATTTTGGTGTGGGTTTTTTCTGTACAGGATTGGCCTCTAGCGCTGGATGGCTCACCTCAGAAGACACCTCAGGCACACACTGTGTGTGAGAGAGAGCGGACAGCGGCGCTGAACAGCCTTGTACCTGGGTGGTGAGTTCTTTGGGTAACCCCCTGGTCAGAGCAGCAAGGAGGGTGGGAATTTTTTTGTGCAAGTGGCTTGACTTAGTCCCTGAGGGCTGTCAGTGGGTCAGCATAGCATCAGAAGCTGGCGCTTCTTCCCCAGACATTCCAGTGGTAGCAACCGGTGTCCCTGCACCTGCGGTGCCTATGGATGCTTTGTCGGCAGTCCTGGAGTCATTTGTTGCCAGAGTGGAAGCAGCGTAAGGGGGGTAAAAAGCGCCACCCTCCCCCCACCATCTTCTGGGGAATGCTCTGACTCAGACTCGGGCCTGACTGCGGAGAGTCAGAGGATGCAGACCAGGACCATTCGGACAGTGAGGAGGACTCCTCGTCTGGGTCAGCACAGGACAGAGCACTTATCACCGCAGTGCGGGACACTCTTAAACTGGAGGATATGGCTGGGGCATCCACTGAGGTGTCGGTCCCTTTGGGGTCCCACAAGCCGTCCCGCTCTGCTAAGGTTTTTCCTTATGTGACTTACTTTGACAAGTTCATTGATAAGGAATGGGAACGGCCGCAGAGGTCCTTTGCGGTCCCTAAGCGCATGGCGGTCCGTTACCCGTTTGAAGAGAGCCTTTTGAAAAAATGGGCATCTCCCCCGGTATCAAGGTTAAATAAGGTAACCACTATTCCGGTTGAGGGGACCCCTGCATTTAAGGACCCTGCAGATAGGAGGTCCGAGGCGGTGAGCCGTTCCATGTTCACCATGCTGGGGTCAGCATTGCGACCTGTTTTGGCAGTGGCCCTGGTGTCGCAGACACTCACTGAATGGGTAAAAATGTTGCACCTGGAGTTGGGGGAGCATCACGTCTCCCCAGACTGCGTGGAACTGGCCGACCAGTTGGTACAGGGCCTCAAGTATGTCTGCGATGCAGCCCCTTTGATCTCCAGGGCCTCAGTATCTGTGGTTGTATTGCGCCGCCTGATCTGGTTAAAATGCTGGTCTGCAGACCAGGCTTCCAAGAAGGCTCTGGCGGACTTGCACTTCAAGGGTGGGAGGCTCTTTGGTGCCTCGTTGGATGACATTATTAAAGATGTCACTGGAGGTAAGAGCACGCTCCTCTCTCAGTCCGGAAAAGGTAAGGGGCCGCGCCGTAAGACCGGGCCTGTCTTCAGTGCAGAAGCGTTTTTTTTCGTCAGTCAGGGCCCGCTGGCGGACCTTCCCAGGCCAACAAGGGTCCAGCTGGGGGACAGAATCGTCCCTGGGTTCGCAAGCCAGCAAACAAACCTGCTACCGCATGAAGTTTTGCCCCCGCCCGATCTCTTGGGTGGGGGGATGTCTTCGCGAGTTTGTAGCTCAGTGGACCTCCCTGCTTTCCGACCAGTGGGTTTGCGAAGTAGTCGCATCAGGGCACAAGATAGAATTTCTTTCTTGTCCGCCGAACAGATTCTTTCCCTCAAACCTTCCTCTCCTTCCGGCTCGTCGGAATGCCCTGACTGGGGCAGTACATGACTTGTTGAAATGCGGGGTGATCATACCTGTGCTGCTGCAGGAAAGGTTTCAGGGATTCTACTCTAACCTGTTTGTGGTCCCAAAAAAGGAGGGGGTTCACCCGATCCTGGACCTAAAGGCACTCAATGCCTTTGTGAAGGTTCGGAAGTTCAGGATGGAATCAATTCGCTCTATGGTCGCGGCACTCCATCCGGGGGATTTTCTGGCGTCTTTGGACATTAAGGACGCATACGTGCATGTCCCCATCTGCGTCAGGCATCAGAGGTTCCTGCGCTTTGCGGTCGGGGAAAACCACTATCAATTTGTGGCTCTTTCTTTTGGCCTGGCGTTGGCACCAAGGGTTTTCACCAAGGTGCTCGCCCCGATTCTGGCCTTGCTGAGACAGCGTGGCATCGCTATCGTGGGCTACATGGACGATCTTCTTCTGAGAGCTGCTTCAAGCTCAGAGTTAGAGGAGGATGTGGCGATAGCCTGTCAGATCCTCCGAGAATTTGGTTGGGTGCTGAACCTCCAGAAGTCGGTGTTAGTACCGACTCAGCGCCTAGAATACCTGGGGTTGATTCTGGACTCCTCGGAAGCTCGAGCGTTTCTCCCTTTGGAGAAATTACAGACCCTTCGGGCCGCGATGAGAATGTTGCCATCCCGCAAATGGTCGTCGGTCAGGTTTTGCATGCGAGTCTTGGGCCTCATGGTAGCTTCCTTCGAGGCGGTACCGTATCCTTAATTCCACACTCGAGTCTTGCAGAAAGAGATTCTATCCAAATGGAACAAATCCCCATTGTCCCTGGATTATCAAATCCAGGTGAGCCACCTAGTCAGGGCTTCCCTGATTTGGTGGATGAGATCTCCGGCCCTTCAGTCCGGGAAGTCGTTCCTTCCTTCACGACGGACGCCAGCCTGACCGGTTGGGGGGGGGGGGGAGTCTGAGGTGTTCAGTCGGCACAAGGTCGCTGGACATGGGAAGAATCCCGCCTGCCAATCAATGTGCTAGAGCTCCGGGCGATCAGACTGAGCCCCTCCATATGGTCGCAGAAGCTACAGGGTCATCCAGTTAGGATACAGTCAGACAAACGCCACGGCGGTGGTGTATGTCAATCATCGGGGAGGAACAAGAAGTGCGGCTGCAGCATCGGAGGTCGCCCACATCCTGAGGTGGGCAGAAAGGAGCATACCGGCTCCGTCGGCCGTATACATTCCGGGTGTAGACAACTGGCAAGCAGACTACCTAAGTCGCCAGATGTTGGACCAAAGAGAATGGTCGCTGCACCCGGAGGCGTTTCAACTCCTTTGCCAGAAATGGGGCACGCCAGACGTGGATCTCCTGGCGTCTCGACTCAATCGGAAGGTATTGAGGTCTGTGGCCAGGTCCAGGGATCCCTGGGCAGACGCGTTGGTGGCTCCATGGGGTCATTATCGGCTAATTTATGCCTTCCCCCCCACTAAAACTTCTTCCTTGTCTACTCCGCAGAATGGAGGCCGAGGGGATTCCAGTGATCCTAATTGCCCCAGATTGGCCTCGGCGTCCCTGGTATGCCGATCTAGTACATGCGCCTTGGCGACTACCGATGCGGGAGGACCTTCTCTCGCAAGGTCCCATACTTCATCCTGCTTTACAGTCGCTGGCTTTAACGGCATGGCTATTGAAGCCAGGTACTAAGGGACCGAGGCCTGTCGGATTCGGTCATTTCCACTATGCTGAGGGCACAGAAGTCATCTTCTCGGAAGATCTACCATCACACGTGGAGGGCCTACATCTCTATGTGTGAGGAGATGGAGTGGCGTCCACGGGTATATTCGGTTTCCAGGATCCTGCTGTTTTTACAGCGTGGAGTGGATCAGAAACTTGCTTTAAGCACCATTAAGGGATAGATTTCAGCCTTGGCTGTTTTCTTTCAATGACCCTTGGCAGCTCATTCACTGGTGAGTACGTTTGTACAGGGAGTCCGACACGTGGCTCCCCTGGTTCGCCACCACTTCCTCCATGGGATTTGAATCTGGTACTCTTGGTACTTCAGGAACATCCCTTTGAGAACATCAGGGAGATTCCTCTCTTGACACTCCCAGAAGGTTGCCTTTCTGGTTGCCATTACATCTGTCAGAAGGGTTTCTGAGTTGGCGGCCTTGTCTTGCAAGTCTCCATACTTGATCCTCCATAAGGATAAGGCGGTGCTACGTCCGCAGCCTTTGTTCCTTCCGAAGGTGGTTTCGGCTTTTCACTTGAATGGAGGACATTATGCTTCCATCCTTGTGTCCTCGGCCCTCGCACTCAAAAGAGGCTGCTCTACATTCCTTGGACGTGGTACGAGCTCTACGAGTGTACTTGTCTGCTACTGCTCCGTTCCGGAGGTCAGACTCACGGTTTGTGTCGGTGTCTGGTCCAAAGAAGGGCCTGGCGGCCTCGTCGGCCACCATTTCACGGTGAATCAGACAGACCGTAATTCAGGCCTATGCCCTCAAGGGGCGGGCGCCTCCCTTTCCTGTCACGGCGCATTCGACCAGGGCAATTGGTGCCTCTTGGGCGTTCCGACATCAAGCGTCTGTCTCACATGTGTGTAAGGCGGTGAATTGGTCGTCCGTTCACACCTTCTCCAAGTTTTACAAGGTTGATGTGAGTGCATCTTCGAATGCTTCTTTTGGCCGCAAGGTTTTGCAGGCGGCCGTTTAAGGTTACAACTCCTCCATTGAGGAGCTCTGGTTCTTTTGGGGTGAAGTTTGTTTAATGCTGTTCCCACCCCTCGTTTTTTTTTTTACACTGCTTGGGGACGTCCCACGAGTCAAGAATTATGGAAGCTGTGTCCGTCCATGGACGAAAAGAGAAAATAGGATTTTTGTACTCACTGTAAAATCCTCTTCTGTCGTCCATGGACGGACACAGCACCCACCCCTCCTTTTAAGTTTGTACTGCTTTTTGACAAACTTTTTTTTTTTTTTTTTCCCCTCCTCTCCTGCCATCTCTAAGGGATTCTATTTCTGCTCGATAGGAATTTGGAATTTGTCTTTTTCATATGAAGCCAAATTACTTATACAACATTAGACATCCTGGTTTCTAGTAACCAGATGTTCTTAACAGTAAGCGTTTTCACTAATCCAATGTTATCAATTGAATAATAGGTGCACGCCTCCACAGTGTCCGTCAGGTTCGTTCTATACCTTTTTCCCTGTCTCCTAGGTCAGTATACATTTTAGGTCTTCTCCGAGTTCCTTTACAAAAGAGTTAACATATCTTCCCTTTCTCTATAAGGGTTTCTAAATGTATTATAGCATTATTGAATGCATGATGACAAATTACAAACTCATGATATATGTTGTATGTTTAAATATATTTCCTGTTTAGTTCACATGACACGCTCCTGAAGAAGCGTCACTGGACGCGGAACTTGTCGAGCGAGAGTGAAATTATTACATCTATTCCTACGACTTATGCCGTTCCAACCATACCTCAACTTTTGGGAATGCATCTAACTGGCCTATGGATGAATACTGGCCCTATATGATCTGCATTGGAGCTATGGTGTTGTACTATATCGGTATTGTTGTATCGTCTCTTTCAGAACTTGTGAACAATTTTTATACAGAAATATTGATATGTTAGATTATTATACAATAAAATTATTTTTTATATAAATCGTGTATGGTGCCTAAAAAGTCCAAGTCCCTCCATCTAGCTTCTTCTATATTCAAATGTTAGGACGTGGCACGCCAGGTACTCTTTGTTGATATCCACAGTTACCACTCTGTGGCTGATACAACATATTCTCTCTCTCCGAAACTGAGCTGCTAACTGCAGGGTGAGGAGTTAAGACCGGAGGGACCGCCCCCCGGGCGGGGCAGTTTCAGCTTTGCTAAAGTTACATGTATTTAATATATATAACATGTCTGCCTAGTCCTCTCCTATTAGACGGAACATAACCCACAAGTCAAGAATTATGGAAGCTGTGACTGTCCATGGGCAACAGAGAAAAGGCTTTTATGGTGAGTACAAAAATCCTATTTCTCTTACCGTCCATGGACTGACACATCATCTTCAATCTTGACAAAGTGGGTTATGTTCCTGCTCATAGGAAAAGACTAGGCAGAATGTTAGATGTTTTAACATGCATTCCATAACCAGAGCTGAACAGCCGCACCCAGGGGGCAGTCCCTCCGGACATAACCCTCCTCCCTGCAGCCAGCTGCCTCCGTTTTTTTCGGCCTAGCAGAGGAGAGGACGTGGCTCTCTTCGGAGCCAGTCTCCTGAAGATTTTTTTTTATTCTTTTTGAATTTTATTATTTTATTTTTGAGATTCTTCTATCAACAGTCGGCTGGGCAACAGGTTGGGTAGTTGCTATCCTTGTAGTCTTCCCATTCCAACCATCGAGCGTGCCGATCCTTGCTCTGCGTGAGATCAGTCCATGACATACCCCACTGCTCCAGGGGTGGCCGGTGAGCTTTTGCTCCAGGGCCCACATATGACTGAACAGTTCTGCTGTATCTTTCACAGTTGACCGGGCCGACAGCTACTCAGTACTGCACTGTGATAGGTCTGTCAGGAACACACTAGTGGGTCCTTGCTGGACGGGTAAGTACTGTTCCTCCTGCCTCAGCGGGTGAGTACATACTATGTGTTCCTATGCTAGGGGGGTTTCCCTGTCCCCCCTTTTTTCCTACTCTCTGTCACCTTGCTCTGTCTAATCATGCTGCCTGGGGGTCGCGCTGTCCCGGGGGACCGTGAGGTGTTGGGGGCCTGTTTTTTTGGTCATTATGTGAGGTGGCCTGTTTATTTTGTCAGCCTGTGCTAGATTCATCCACACTGCGCTGTCGGGTGCCATTTTTTGGGGTATTTTTCTTATGTATCTTGCCGTGGCCGCGCTATGGCGCAGTTATTATTAGCAGCGACCATTTTACTGTAGTCGCGCGCTCTTTTGTACCTATGCTGTACTGGCGGTGGGATTCGGCCTCTAGTGCTGACATTAGCGGCGATTCTCCTCACAGTTTTTCCTTTACGGTTTCACTTCCGTGGACAGACTGACAGACAGGCAGTGGTCCTGAGCTGGGTCGGTAAGTCCCCTGGGTAAACCCCCACCCCCACGGTCAGTGCAGCAGGAGGTTGGACTTTTTCTTTCTTGACTAAGTCACAGAGGGGGTGTGTTTTTCTATGGAGTCAGTATCACCTGCTTCTGCTACCATGTCTGAGGCAATTGGCAGTGTCCAGGCACCTGCGGTCTCCATGGAGGCAATCCTGGATACCAAGATGGAAGCGGCGTGCGAGCGCAAGGGGGGTTAAAAGCGCCCCCTTCCCCCGCATCTCCTAGGGAGTGCTCTGATTCAGATATGAGCTTTGCTGCGGCACAGGACCCTAGCTCTGAGCTTTTGTTTGTTTTTTGACCAGGACATTCCTTGTGAGGAAGACTCCTTATGGTTCAGTATAATGACAGGACACTTGTTAGTGAACTCATTGATGCTGTGAGGGACACTCTCAAGCTGGATGCTGCGGCTGAAGAGCCCGTGGTGGAGTATTTCTCCTTTGGTTCCTTCAGGGCTAACCCATCTAAGAAGATTTTTCCCTATACGCCTTTCTTTGACAGGTTCATTGACCAGGTATGGGAAACACTGCATAAGAACTTCACGGTCTATCAGCGTCTGGAGATTAAGTACCCTTTTGAGGAGAGCCTGATTAAAAAATGGGCCTCTCCTTCGGTGGTCGACCCCCCGGTCGCTCGGTTGGACAAGGCAACAACTCTCCCAGTCAAGGGGACTCCTGCTTTTAAGGATCCTCCTGATAGGAGGTCCGAAGTGGTAAGCAGGGCCAGGTTCACCATGCTGGATTCCGCGCTGCAGCCTATTGTAACGGCGATCCTGGTGTCTCAGACACTCACAGAATGGGCGAACAATTTTGCACCAGACTGTGCAGGAGCATAACCTTCCTCTGGATTGTATCAAGCTGGCCGACCTAATGGTGCAGGCCTGGTATATGTTTGTGATGCCACTATGGACGCAGCCCCCTTAATTTCTAGGGCTTCAGTGTCTGCGGTGGTATTGCGTCGCCTTATCTGGCTCATGACGGATTTACCTTTTAAGGGCGGAAGTCTGTTTGGTGCTTCCCTGGATGACATTTTTAATACTGTCACGGGAGGTAAGGGCACTCTTCTTCCTCAGCCTACTCAGGGAAAGGAGCCACGCTGTAAACCGGTCCTTCTTTTCCCACACAGGATAGGTTTTTTCGTCCGTCAGAGCCCAGTAAATTCTCCCAGACTGATAAGAGTGCGGCTGGAGGACAGAAGCGTCGCTGGGTGCGTAAGCCTAAAAAGCCACCGCATGGAGTCTTGTCCCCACCCGACTCTGGGGTGGGGGTACGACTTCGCAGGTTCATGGATCGGTTGACCTCCCGGTTCTCCGATCGGTGGATATATGAGGTGTTCACCTCTGGGTACAGGATAGAGTTTCTTTCCTGGCCACCAGACGGATTCTTTCCCTCAAATCTCTCTCTCCTTTCAGCACATCGGGCTGCCCTATTGGGGGCAGTGTAGGACTTGCTGGGGTATGGGGTGCTTTTGCCAGTACTTTCAAAGGAGAGGTTTCAGCGATTTTATTAAAATCTTTTTGTGGTCCCAAAGGAGGACGGAGTCCGTCCAATTCTGGACCTCAAGGCCCTAATTGCCTTTGTAAAGGTTCGAAAATTCCAAATGGAATCCATTCGCTTGGTGATTGCTGCACTCCACCCGGGGGATTTTCTGGAGTCCTTGGACATCAAGGACGCCTACTTGCATGTTCCAATCTGTGCGGGTCACCAGAAGTTTATGCGCTTTGCGATAGGCGGAGTCCACTATCAACTAGTGGCTCTTCCCTTCGGTTTGGCGGCAGCACCACGGGTTTTCACCTAAGTGCTTGCCCCGATTCTTACTTTGCTGTGTCAGCGAGGCATTGCTATCGTGGGCTATGTGGATGATCTTCTACTGAGAGCAGACTCTGACTCGGAATTAGAGGTAAATGTGTTGATAGCCAGTCAGGCCCTCCGAGAATTCGGTTGGCTGCTGAACATTCAGAAGTCGGTCCTGGTTCCGACTTGGCGTGGAGTACCTAGGATTGATCCTGGACTCCTCGGAGGCAAGGGTCTTTCTACCCTTGGAAAAATTACAGACTCTTCAATCTGCGGTAAGGGTGCTGATGTGCCGCAAATGGTCGTCACTCCGTTTTTGCATGAGGGTCCTGGGTCTCATGGTGGCTTCCTTCGAGGCTGTACTGTGTGCCCAATTCCACACTCGAGCCTTATAAAAGAAGATCCTATCCAGCCGGGACAGGTCTCCATTATCACTGGATCGTCAGATCCAGGTGAGTCACCTGGTCAGGGCATCCCTGACATGGTGGCTGAGATCCCCGGCCCTTTGGTCGGGGAAGTCGTTCCTTCCTGTCCAGTGGACTGTGGTCACGTCGGACGCCAGTCTTACGGGCTGGGGCGGAGTCTGGGGAGTTCTATCAGCCCAAGGGCTTTGGACTCCGAACGAATCCTGTCTGCCGATCAATGTCCTGGAACTCCGGGCGATCAGACTGTGTCTCTTCTCGTGGCCATGGAGACAACAGGGGCGCTCAGTCAGAATCCAATCGGACAACGCCACGGCTGTGGCTAATTATCAACCATCAGGGGGGAACGCGGAGCTCGGCTGCATCCTGTAATGGGCGAAAAGAAGCGTGCCGGCTCGGTCGGCCGTTTACATTCCAGGCGGTGGGCCACGCCGGATGTGGACTTACTGGCCTCTCGACTCAATCGCAAGGTGTCGAGATTTGTTGACAGGTCCAGGGATCCCTGGGCAGATGCGTTAGTGGTCCCGTGGGGTCGGCATCGGCTGATTTATGCCTATCCTCCACTGAAGTTGCTTCCTCGACTACTTCGCAGGGTGGGGGCCGAGGGGATCCCGGTGATCCTCATCGCTCCAGGTTGGTCTCGGTGTCCTTGGAACGCCGATCTTGTGCGCCTGGTGGCGGACGTTCCATGGCGACTACCGCTGCGGGAGGACCTTCTGTCTCAAGGTCCCATTCTTCATCATGTTTTACAGTCATTGGCTTTGACGGCATGGCTATTTAAGCCAGGTGCTGAGGGACCGAGGTCTCTCGGATTCAGTCATCTCGACCATGCTGAGGGCACGGAAATCTTCCTCCAGGAAGATATACTACTGTACCTGAAAGGCCTACATCGCTATGTGCGAGGTGCTGGATGGCGTCCATGAACGTATTGCGTTTCCAGGATCCTGCTGTTTTTACAGCGTGGTGTGGACGAAAAGCTTGCTTTAAGCACCATTACGGGTCAGATTTCAGCTTTGGCTGTTTTCTTTCTGCGGCCGCTAGCGGGCCGTCCTTTGATTAGTACCTTCATACAGGGGGTCCGCCATGTGCTCCCCCCTATTAAACCACTTCTTCCTCCTTGGGATTTGAATTTGGTGCTCTCGATTCTTCAAGAACCTCCTTTTGAAAACTCAGAAGGTGGCTTTTCTAGTAGCCATTACTTCTGTCAGGAGGGTTCCGAATTGGCGGCTTAGTCTTGCACACCGCCATACTTGGTCCTCCTTACGGATAAGGCGGTGCTACGCCCACAGCCTTCTTTTCTCCCGAAGGTGGTCTCGGCCTTCTGCCTTAATGAGGACATGTACTTCCGTCTTTATGTCCTCGTCCATCGCATGCCAGAGAATTTGCGCTTCACTCTTTAGACGTGGTACGTGCTTTGCAGGTGTACCTGTCTGCTACCGCTTCTTTCAGAAGTCTGACTCGCTGTTTGTGTCTGTATCTGGTCCAAAACAGGGCCAAGCGGTTTCGTCTGCCACCATTTCTCGGTGGATCAGGCAGACCGCCATAAAGGCCTATGCCCTTAAGGGGCGGGCGCCTCCCTTTCCGGCGCACTGAACCAGGGCACTTGGGGCTTCCTGGGATTTCCGACATCAAGCCTCTGTTTCACACGTGTGCAAGGCGGCGACCTGATCGGCCGCACATACCTGTTCAAAGTTTTATAAGGTTGATGTAGAGGCATCTTCTGATGCGTCCTTCGGCCGCAAGGTTTTGCAGGCGGCTGTTTTAAGTTGCAACTCCTCCGTTGAGGAGCTCTGCTTGTTTGTGGTGAAGTTTGGTTTTTTCCTTGATACTGTTCCCACCCCTCGTTCTTTGACACTGCTTTGGGACGTCCCACTTTGTCAAGATTGAAGATGCTGTGTCAGTCCATGGACGGTAAGAGAAAATAGGATTTTTTGTACTCACCGTAAAATCCTTAGTTGCCTTCTTTTTTTTATATACAAAAGTAGCTCACACGGAGCAACAGGCTTCACAACAAATGTTGCATGAATGCTAACGTTTCCTTTTTTTTTTTTTTTGTGGTGTGAGGTTTCTCTACACACACACACACACACACACACACGGCTGTTAATTGGTTAAGGCTATTCTTGTAGCTCTGTGGCCACCAAAGAACTGGGCTTTTCCACAGCTCGTCCTAAGGGACCTCACAAATGTTCTTGTTGTAGTCACAACCTACCCATCTGTGCTCACCTGATGCTGATAAAAAAAAAAAAACGGGCACATTGTCACAAAGAAGAAAAAATGTAAAGATCTGCAGGAATCCAGACCAAAACTGGTATGACGGCATTCCTACCTCTGTGTTTCTGCAAGACAGCCATGTTTGACCACATTTAATAGAGTGAAAAAAGGAATAGTAGTTTCGGTGGGACCCGTCTTATCTCAGAATCAACATAAACCAGTAATTCCAAAACAAGCATGTACTGCAGTGTTATTTATAGGGTAAGGCTCCATGTACACAGAAGCTCAAAAACGGTCGTTTTTAAAGCAGCAGAAAAAGCTAGCTTTTATCAACGTTTTTCAGTGTAGCGTTTTTTCGTTGTTTTTTTAAAAAAAAAAAATATTTTTTTTTTCAATGGACCAAAAAACGCTCGCGGCCAGCGTTTTGCGTTTTTTTTCTGCCGAAAAACGGCACTTTGAACGCGAATTTCTTGCATTCAGAAAAAAGCCCATTAACTCCACTGCTCATTAAAGCTAAAAAACGTTGTGTGTACATGAACACATAGGCTAACATAGAGTGCAGTTAATGGGCTTTTTTTAAAAACGCCAATAAACTGCAGTTTATCAGCTTCTGTGTACATGGAGCCTTAGAATTGTTTTTTTGTTTGTTTGTTCTGAAGACTCAAATATCAGTCTTTTGTTTACCAAAAAAAAAACAAAAAAACATATTAACCACTTAACGACCGCTCACTGTATATATACGTTGGCAGAATGGCACCGGCAGGCACAATCACGTAGAGCATACGTGATTGCCTTTGTATAGTTGAGGGGTCCAATCGAACCCCCCTCCTATACAGTGAGCGGTGGCTAAGTGTCCGGGAGCGTTCCGGGATGAGGGGGCAGCCATTCGTTTCTGGCCACCCCCTCGCGATCGCTCCCGGCGAATGGAAATGCCCCCTCTGTCTGTGTCAGACAGAGGGAGCAGGAGGAAGTGATGACATCTCTGGTGCGGCGCTCACATATACCGAGCGCCGTACAAGAGAAGACATCAGGTCAGTGCACACAACACTACACTGACACCAGGACACATAGGGACATAAATCGCCCCCCCAGATCACCCCCCAGATCACCCCCCCAGTCACAGTGTCACTGATTGCAGTGACCATTTATTTAGTGATCACTGCAATCAGTGACATTTGTGACTGTAAAAGTGTCACCAAAGTTTAGTCTTAGGTCCAGTGTAGCCCCCTAACCCCCCCTAATAAAGGTTTAACCCCTTGATCACCCCCCAGATAACCCTTTCACCGCCTATCACCACTGTTGCTAAGCGATAATTTTTCTGATCGCTGTCTTAGCGTCAGTGATGCCGATCGGCAGCCAGTAATTTTTTTTAGGTTTGCCGCATGTTTTTATAGCGTCAGGTACCCCAATATATTATCTAATAAAGGTTTAACCCCCTTGATCGCCCCCCAGGTAACCCTTTCACCCCCATCACCACTGTCGCTAAGCAATCGTTTTTCTAAACGCTGTCTTAGTGTCGGTGATGCAGATCGGTATCTGGTAATTTTTTTTAGGTTCACCGCAGGTTTTTATAGCGTCAGGTACCCCCATATATTATCTAATAAAGGTTTTAACCCCCTGATTGCCCTTAGTTAACCCTTTCACCAGTGATCACCATATAAGTGTTACGGGTGACGCTGGTTAGTTAGTTTGCTTTTTATGGTGTCAGGGCACCCGCCGTGTATATAACCCAATAAAGGTTTAACCCCCTGATCGCCCGGCGGGTGATATCAATTAGGTTTTAGCGTCAGAGAGGGTCTGAGTCACACCCCAGGCAGTGTCAGGTTAGTGCCAGTAAAAAAATTACAAAAAGTTGTCACTAAATGATATATTGCTCAAACATGCCATGGGCATATGTGGAATTACACCCCAAAATACATTCTGTTGCTTCTCCTGAGTACGGGGATACCACATGTGTGAGACTTTTTGGGAGCCTAGCCACGTACGGGACCCCAAAAACCAAGCACCGCCTTCAGGCTTTCTAAGGGTGTAAATTTTTGATTTCACTTCTCACTGCCTATCACAGTTTCGGAGGCCATGGAATGCCCAGATAGCACAAAACCCCCCCAAATGACCCCATTTTGGAAAGTAGACACCCCAAGCTATTTGCTGAGAGGTATTGTGAGTATTTTGCAGATCTCGCTTTTTGTCACAAAGTTTTGAAAATTTAAAAAAAAAATATATATATATATATATATTTTCTTTCTTCATTTTCAAAAACAAATGAGAGCTGTAAAATACTCACCATTCCTCTCAGCAAATAGCTTGGGGTGTCTATATTCCAAAATGGGGTCATTTGGGGGGGTTTTGTGCTATCTGGGCATTCCATGGCCTCCGAAACTGTGATAGGCAGTGAGAAGTGAAATCAAAAATTTACACCCTTAGAAAGCCTGAAGGCGGTGCTTGGTTTTTGGGGTCCCGTACGTGGCTAGGCTCCCAAAAAGTCTCACACATGTGGTATCCCCGTACTCAGGAGAAGCAACAGAATGTATTTTGGGGTGAAATTCCACATATAACCATGGCATGTGTGAGCAATATATCATTTAGTGACAACTTTTTGTAATTTTTTTTTTTTTTTTTTAGTCATTATTCAATCACATGGGACAAAAAAAAAAAATTCAATGGGCTCAACATGCCTCTCAGCAATTTCCTTGGGGTGTCTACTTTCCAAAATGGGGTCATTTGGGGGGGGGGTTTTGTGCTATTTTGGCATTTTATGGCCTTCGAAACTGTGATAGGTAGTGAGGAGTGAAATCAAAAATTTGCGCCCTTAGAAATCCTGAAGGCGGTGCTTGTTTTCCGGGGTCCCGTACGCGGCTAGGCTCCCAAAAAGTCCCACACATGTGGTATCCCCGTACTCAGGAGAAGCAGCAAAATGTATTTTGGGGTGAAATTCCACATATAACCATGGCATGTGTGAACAATATATCATTTAGTGACAACTTTTTGTAATTTTTTTTTTTAGTCATTATTCAATCACTTGGGACAAAAAAAATAAAAATTCAATGGGCTCAACATGCCTCTCAGCAATTTCCTTGGGGTGTCTACTTTCCAAAATGGGGTCATTTGGGGGGGTTTTGTACTGCCCTGTCATTTTAGCACCTCAAGAAATGAGATAGGCAGTCATAAATTTAAAGCTGTGTAAATTTCAGAAAATGTACCCTAGTTTGTAAACTCTATAACTTTTGCGCAAACCAATAAATATACGCTTATTGACATTTTTTTTACTAAAAACATGTGGCTGAATACATTTTGGCCTAAATGTATGACTACAATTGAGTTTATTCGATTTTTCTTATAACAAAAAGTAGAAAATATCATTTTTTTTCAAAATTTTCGGTCTTTTTCCGTTTATATCGCAAAAAATAGAAATCGCAGAGGCAATCAAATACCATTAAAAGAAAGCTCTATTTGTGGGAAGAAAAGGACGCAAATTTTGTTTGGGTACAACATTGCATGTCCGCACAATTTACAGTTAAAGCAGCGCAGTGCAAAATTCTAAATTCACCTCTGGTCCTTTAGCTACCAAATGGTCCGGGGCTTAAGTGGTTAAAGGCTCTTTCAAGCTATTGAAATGCAGAGCAGTAAATGTAAAGTTATGTCCTGGCACTGAAAACGAGGAATATAATGGTCTGAATCCTGTATGGTCCTGCCCCAAAGCAACAATGAGAAAATTGTCCAGAATGCTCTTAAAGTGATCGTAAATCCATTTAAAAGGAAAAAAAAAAAAAAAAAACCCTGCAAGACAAAGGCATAATGAGCTAATATGATTGGCATACTAGCTCATTATGCATTACTTACCTTAGATTGAAGCCCCCGAATCCATCCTCATTTCCCCCTCGAGCCGCAGCCATCTCTCCCGGCGATTACTTCTGGGTATCACCGCTCTGGCGCTGTGATTGGTCGGAGCGGCGATGATGTCACTCAGCGCATTCTGTGATTGACCGTAAAAGCCGGCGTTATTTATAAAACCGGCATTTACAGTGCACCTGCACCGTATACACATCGGTGTACTCTTTTTTGCAAATATCTCCTAAACCTTGTAGGTTTAGGAGATATTGCAAACACCTACAGGTAAGCCTTAATCTAGGGTTACCTGTAGGTGCAAGTTTCAAGAGTGTGTTTACAACCACTTTAATGGCAGATGTGCTCTTTGGGTTAACAGGCTGTCTTTACAATAGAGAAAGCAAAAAATTTATTGTGAAGTTTTAAGCAGTGGGCAGTCTGTAATTGCCTTTGTGCAAATATTAGCGGCAATTGTTTAAGGGCCTGTGTTGACAGGTTTTTGTGAACACCAGACCAATTTTGCATAACAGGTTACATGTTAGTGTTGAAACCCCCCCCCCCCCCCCCCATTGTGACAGCGAGGATCACCTCCCCGCACTCGCTGTCAATTTCTTTTTTTTTAAATACGGGTCTCCACCCACCCCGCTGCAGCATTTATTCACAGAGTTCTGTAAATGTAAGAACTGCAAGTACTGAGAGCCTTTGCGACTGTCAGCTTGAAGTTCTCAATGAAATACTAGGACGGTGTTAGGCACTCAAGGTAGTTCATTGATGCTTCCTGTCAGTGTGTACTGAGGTATGAGCAGACCAGGGCTGGACTGGGACAAAAATTTGGCCATGGACTTCATCCCGACCGGCCCACTTTAATTTTGCAAACACGCACAAAAACGAGTGAACAAGTGAAGTGGGAGGGCTAATGTCATGCAGGAATTTTGCTACAGCCTCATTGGCTAGAATTTTAGAAGCCGCATTGCTGCACAGCCATTGGCTGCCTTTCAGCAATGCAGCAGTGCTGAGGCTGAGCCGGGTTGTGCGCTATGAAGTGAGGTGATGGGCAGTGCAGATGACAGGTCTCTCCTGTGCTTGCCGGACATGGCCACCCAAGCCCCCCCCCCCCCCCCCTTCACTGTCCATTAGCCGTTCTGCTTAATTTCTATTATAGGCAGTACACAGCGGTGACTCTAGGAACAATATATATGGGGGACACATGAGATACCACAGTCAAAACTGGGGGGGGGGGGGGGTCAATGATAATTTTTCATGGTATAACTACTTGACGTCCAGTGTATATATTGTAGGAATGTGGAGAAAAAAAAAAACCTTGGCTAAAAATGTGGCCACACACAAGGACAAAACTGGGCTAAACTAACTAGATCAAGCCATTCTAGATCTAAGCTAAATTAATAAGGCCCTCACCCTTCACCATTACAAATTGGCAGCATTGCTATAAATCTCAATGTATATACCGAAAATAATGATTACATTAAATATCATGAATAGAAGTCTCCCTGAAAAGCTCCACAGAAATAACCTTCCGCATCTACCAAGAATCAGTTTAGCAGCAATCCATCAATATAATGTACATACTGTATCATCCAGCACTGGGCATATATAGAGGTGCTCTCATGTCAGTGTACATGGTCTGAGGAAAATAAAATTAGTTCATGCTAATACTGCTCTTATTAGACTTGTCAGTAGAAAGAAGATACTTTATTCCTGTTCTTATATCAATTTACTGCAACCTAACATGACAGCATGGAGTAATAGATCATTGGAGAAATAAATAGCTTAACCACTTGCAGCCCGCCCTATATTGGATTGACGCCGGCAAAGTGGTTTTAAAATCCTGACTGGACGTCATATGATGTCCTCAGGATTTTGAGGCGCGCATTGCGGCGATCGTCGTTGCGGGATGTCAGTCTGACACCCCGCAACACCGATCTAGGTAAAGAGTCTCCGACGGAGACTCTTCACCATGTGATCAGCCGTGTCCAATCACGGCTGATCACGATGTAAACAGGAAAAGCCGGTGATCGGCTTTTCCTCACTCGCGTCTGTCAGACGCGAGTAGAGGAGAGCCGATCGGCTGCTCCTCTGACGGGGAGGGGTTTGTGCTGACTGATTATCAGCGCAACCCCCCCAAGGATGCCCCCACTGGGCCACCAGGGATGCCCACCACCAGGTATGCCACCCTAGACCACCAGAGATGCTAATCAGTGCCCCTAATGGATGCCAATCAGTGCCCACAATGGGCATCACTGATTGGCAGGCATTGTTTGGCACTGGCATCCATTAGTACAACAGATTACAGTGCCACCTATCAGTGCCCATCCATGCCGCCTATCTGTGCCCATTCGTGCCGCCTATCGGTGCCCATCCGTGCCGCCTATCGGTGCCCATCCGTGCCGCCTTATCAGTGCAGCCCCATCAATGCCCATCAGTGAAGGAGAAAACTTACTTATTTACAAAGTTTTGTAACAAACAAAAAAAATATATGTGGTTTTTTTCAAAGTTTTCTGTCTTTTTTTTTTTTTTTTTTTTAGCAGAAAATAAAAATCGCAGAGGTGATCAAATACCACCAAAAGAAAGCTCTATTTGTGGGAACAAAATGATAAAAATTTAGTTTGGGTACAGTGTAGCACAACCGCGCAATTGTCATTCAAAGTGCAGCAGCGCTGAAAGCTGAAAATTGGTCTGGGCAGGAAGGTGTATAAGTGCCCAGTATGGAAGTGGTTAAACATATAGCACATCCATAAATAGCCAGGCAATGCGGTTTGTGACTTGACTAGAGTCCAGATGTGTTTCTTATCAATGGCATAAGAGACTGTGGCTCTACTATAGTGATAAAATAATGTTATCTCTCCACATTTCAAACACATCCTAAATACTGACCCTCAGGTAATGATTCTGGACACTCAGGTCAGCCACACCAGAGCATGAAGTTAAAGCCACAATACAGCAAAACCTGCAAACTAAGATAAGGGGAGAGAGAAGCTGCCAAAGACTCTTATCTTAAATCAGAGGTACAAACTAACCCCTTCAGTCACTATGGAGGGTAACTGACTGACCTATTACTAAGTTAACCCCTATGGGCTCACAGCTTTCAGAACTAGTTTTGTTTAAAACCACGGTATAAGAATAAAACAGTTCAGTCTCTGTGATATTAAAATACACAAAACAGCGCTTAAAAATCAATAATGATAGACTCGTGGAAAAAACACTGAATAAAGAAAGTCTTAGATGTAGTCAAGGTGATGTAAACAATCCAAAGTGCTGAATGGTGTCTTAGTAATAATCCTAGCGTGCACCTTCCACCAGAGAGAAATAATAATCTCAATCCACCGTGTGATGCAATCTCCCCAAGGGGGTTAAACTCACCAGAAGATTAAAAAATTAGAGCCAAAGCCCAGGTTCACACTGGGCTGCGGGAGTGAAGCCGTGCGAGTTCAGCTGAACTCGCACAATTTCACTCCCGCTGGCAGTCCCGATTTCAGCCGCGATTTCAAAGACATCTGAAACAGATGTCAATGTAAATCGTGTCCGAAATCGTAAAAAGTAGTACAGAAACTACTTTTTGAAATCGGTGCAGATGCGGCGTCGCACCAATTAGGACGGTGCCATTGCCGGCAATTTGCGGCAAATATCACCAATTTGACATGTCAAATCGCACCAGTGTGAACCAGGGCTTAAGCAGATACACCAGCCACTTTTCCACGGACCATCACCAGCAGGCGGGGACAGCAGGCACAGGAGCTCCACACAAGGTCATAAAAACAAGGAACAGCAATATAGTGTAATCCTGTTTAATATTCCCAAGTAGCCCATACACTGAAAGCCCCCTTAAACCTATCTACATACATCAAATCACAAAAAATTTGCATAAAAGTGACCCCAGAGGGCGCTATCACCAGATCTAGCCGTTCATGGAGAGCAGGCGAATACTTGCAGACACCGCAGCAACTTCCTAGTAGGAGAGCGGAGTGTGTGAAGCGCACACGTCACTTCCGGGTTAGCGGGGATGTTGTGGGTCACACTCTGACGCAGCGTTTCGTCAGACTTCAACAGAGAGCGTCATTTTGTTTAATGTTACAGAGCTTACCACTAAAGCCAATCCTCACTCTTCACTGATCCATTACCTTGTACATTGATGTCATCTGGTGTTGCTGATGTCCCCTCAGATTCACTTGTCATATTTCCCGCTGCTTTCTGTTTGTTTCCCCATTGGTCAATACTGTGCTGTAGTTCGGGAGCTAGTATGGGCATGCCTGATGTCACCTGACATAGTAACAGCTGCCTGCATATCCCGAACACCAACAGGTAACAGGGAAAACAGCAGTGGAAACACAACGGGCATAGGAAGTTCTGCTCTCTCTCTTGGGTCCCTCAGGCAGTGCGGAAAAGTCGGGCACGGGCAGAAGAGGATCACACACAGCACTCCCTCTCTGAGAGCATGTCACCGAAGAGGAGCGAGTGGGTGGAGCTAAGCACTCGGTGCGGAGGAGGAGAAAGTTAAGTCGTGCTCCGCTGTGAATGCCGGGCCGCCTCAGCCTCCTTCTGTGTCTGTGTGCCTGACGTCACTGGTTGTCAGACGCCAGGCGGCAGGTGTGGCTAGCAACCATCTCGGAAATCTAGCTTGAGAGACCCAATTTGTGCCTGTATCAGCTCCACGTTGGCCGGGTGAAGATGTGGGGCCGTGGGCACCCGCTACACAAAAAGAAAACGAGGCATTTCTGTCACTGCCATCAGCCCACCGGGAATCTCCCGGTAGCCCCGATGGCCAGTCCATCCCTGGAGCAGACCGCTTACCCTGACAGTCTGCAGAAGTCCTGCATTGCACCCATGATCTGCTAATCACAGGTGCAATGCTTTGCAGGCTTAGTAAAAATAATAATAATAAAAATGCAAATTTTTTTTACCTGCAAAAAGATGTGCATTTTTTTATTTTTTTTTCAAAAGGTGAGCTTATCCTTTAACCACTTCAGATCTGGAAGGTTTGCCCCCCTTCATGACCAGGCCATTTTTTGAGATCTGGCACTGCCTTACTTTAACTGACAATTACGCAATTGTGTGACGCTGTACCCAAATAAAATTTAGGCTTTTTTCCCCACAAATAGTTTTCTTTTGGTGACATTTGATCACCACTGCGGTTTATCATTTATTTTTTTTTGCACTATAGACAAAAGAAAATGACCGACAATTTTGAAAAAATATATATATTTTACTTTCTGCTATAAAACATATCCAATAATTTTTATTTATTTTTATAATATAAAAATTTCTTCGTCAATTTAGGCCAATATGTATTCTGCTACATGTTTTTGGTAAAAAATAAATAAAGTGTATTGGTTTGCGCAAAAAAGTTAGTGTCTACAAACTATGGGATATTTTTATGTAATTTTTTTATTTATTTTTTTTACTAGTAATGGCGGCGATCAGCGACTTTTAGCGGGACTGCAACATTGCGGCAGACAAATCTGACACCAAGTGACACTTTTTGGGGGCCAGCTACACCAATACAGTGATCAGTGCTTTTAAACAAAAAATAAATAAATTGAACTGTCACCACTGTACTAATGCCACTGGTAGGGTAGGTTAACATCAGGGGAGGTTAAATGTGTTCCCTGAGAGTGCTTGCCAACTGTGTGTGGGGGGGGGGGGGGGAGACAGAGATTCATGTTCCTGCTAAACAGAAACACGGATGTCCATCTTCCCTTTGACAGACCAGCGGTCTGCCTTGTTTACATAGGCAGAACGACGGTCTGCCTCTCTCGGGAACGATCGCCGGCAAACATCGGGTCTGCCAGACCCGCTGATTGGCTCCCGCTGTGTTCAATCATGTGTGCCCCAGACCTGTAAATCTAATTGACTTACAGGTACACGATTTCATGCTGAAGGGCCGCCCTGCCGTTGTACATACACGTCAAATTCCCCAATATAAAACTTTATCACACTAAAATCTTAGTGTCTGGTTACCTTTGCAATACATGATCGATTAGCTAAAATTTGAGTCATGGGTGGCACTGTCAGCGCCACTTCACTTAACAAAAGTCAACTGAAAAAAAAAAAGTCTGGTTGCTAATTGGCAGCTGAACTGTCCAATCAGATACAGTATGCCGACAGCCATAGGGCCCGTACAGCTTCCGAATATGATAGACGGTGGAAATAGTTGTTCATGGGCGATGTTTAGTGTGGATGAGGGAGTCTATAGGAGTTCTATCTATATACAGTACTTAAACCAGGATCTGGATGAAGGAGCACCTTCGAACATCAGCATTGTCAGTTTGGAAGGGGGGGGGGTGTTAGATGTACTAACAGATTTAAATACACTAACAAATTGAAGCTGAATTCTAGCCAACACTTTTTAAGCAGTTACGGCAAACTATTTTTTTTTTTCCCTCTTGGGATAAAGGTTTTACATAAATAAGTAAAAGGTGATCATTGTAAGCAACCCTGCTAGGGTTAGGTGGTTTGTCCCATCTCTAGAACCACTACATTCTGCTGGAGAGCTTGTTATTTTGAAAAACAGACTTACGGGCTGGATCATCAGATTAAAAGAAAGAAAAAAAGGCAGCCATCATATATAAACCTATAAAAATCGGTAAACTGCAATATAATAAAATTTGCTGTTGGGTTAAATACTGCTTTAAAAATTGTCTTTTTTGTAAATGCTTTTTCCAATGTAATCTGGTCTCCCACAGCACACAGAACATGGAAATGCAATTATTTTAGTAAATATAAACTGATAAATACATTTTCTCATCAACAGTATATAGCAGTCTTGTGACTTCTATCAGTGTCTGGCTGAGCACTGGGTAAAGAACGAGCAACCCCCGCTCCTGAACTATACCAGGTCACATGCCCTCAACATGTTGGGGTTCTTTGGTGCAGGGGGGGGTCTGCCCCCATCCCAAAGCACTTTGTCCCTATGTTGAGGAGGACAAGAGTTTCTTCCCAAACAACCCTGGGGGCAGTTGTGGGGGTCTGCAGGCTTATTGGAATCTGGAACAAGGGGGCCCCCCAAATCCCTGCCCCCTCCCTATGTGGCACCACCCCCTCATGATGTCACCAACTGGTGCATACTGGGTCAGTGACCTCACTAGGGGCAGTGGCCCCACCCCTTACCCATTTAATAGCTGTCAAGCGGTGGAACAGGAATTCGGTGGTTAGCCTTCGTTGCAGGCAGAGCGTTTTTCTTTTTTTTGGGTCCTGCAGCCGTAGTGATTGACCATGAATCTACAATTGGGGGAAATTGTTTGTTTTTTTAATAAAAGGAATTGTCAAAAACTGCAACCCCCACACACACACACACACACACACACACACACACACACACACACACACACACACACACAAAAGGGGGCTTCCAGATTTCAATAAGCCCCCTACCCCCGCAGTCCCCCCACAACCGCCCAGGGTTGTTGGTTGGGAAGAGGCCCCCAAAGCACCCCCTCCCCATGTTGAGGGCATGTGGCATGGTTCAGGGGGGTGTTGGCATGGTTGTTCCCCTTTTTCTTGACCTGCATGATCGGATAAGGGTCTGGTATGGGTTTTGGGAGCACCAAGCCCCCCCCCCCCCCAAGCAGTTTTTTTTTTCACTTTTCTTCTATTGCCAGCTATTTATTTTTTTCATTCAGCCAGCAGCGGGGAAGCCCGTTGACAGCTGATGACTCATCTGTTAAGGACGCAGCAGTTGGCTTCCCGGCCTGCTCCTCAACAACCAGCTATGCACTAGTAAAAAGGCGATATTTGGGACGACCTTTTGCTCTGCTTGAACTGTTCGCCCAACTCTAAAAGTGATGTATACCCGATTTTTTTTTTGATTTACAAAAAGGGAAACTACAGGTACAAAATGTTGTTTGTACCTGTAGTACAGCCAAGAAACAATAGTGTGCATTTTTTTGGTCACCTCCAAAACACCACCACAGACACTGATCTTAACCACTTCACGCCCGCCGTACGACTATATACGGCCACAAGGTGGCTCTACAATGCCGGGAGGCGGTCTTTATACGGCCTCGGCTCCTCCGGCCACTGGGGGGGGGGGGGGGTCACTGAGATGCCGATGCGCGTGCCTGGCGGTTGTGATGTCCGCCAGGTACCCGTGATCGGCTGTTACACAGACAAGGACGTGGATCTCCGTGTGTAAACACAGAGATCCACATCCTGTCAGGGAGAGGAGACCGATGCTGTGTCCCTTGTACATAGGGACACAGATCTTGTCACCGCCCCCAGTCAGTCCCCTCCCCCCACAGTAAGAATCACTGCCAGGGCACACATTTAACCCCTTCCTTGCCCCCTAGTGTTAACCCCTTCCCTGCCAGTCACATTTATACAGTAATCAGTGCCTATTTATAGCACTGTTCGCTGTATAAATGTGAATGGCCCCAAAAATGTGTCAAAAGTGTCCGATGTGTCCGCCATAATATCGTAGTCCTGACAAAAATCACAGATAACCGCCATTACTAGTAGAAAAAAAAAAAAAAAAAAAAAAAGATTTCTATCCCCTATTTTGTGGCCGCTATAACTTTTGCGCAAACCAATCACTATACGCTTATTGCAATTTTTTTTTACCAAAAAAATATGTAGAAGACTACGTATCGGCCTAAAACTGAGGAAAAAAGTAAAAAAAAAAAAAAAAATTGGGATATTTATTATAGCAAAAAACAAAGTGTTTTTTTCAAAATTGTCGCTCTTTTTTTGTTTATAGCGCAAAAAATAAAAACCGCAGGAGGTGATAAAATACCACCAAAAGAAATCTCTATTTGTGGTGAAAAAAAGGACGTCAATTTTGTTTGGGAGCCACGTCGCACAACCGCGCAATTGTCATTCAAAGTGTGACAGTGCCGAAAGCTGAAATTTCGCCTGGGCGGGAAGAGGGTATATGTGCCCAGTAAGCAAGTGGTTAAATAAAATTATTATAATATACCGACCCGGACCTTTGACCCACACTCTAACCCTGGGGCACTGACCTTGGTATTTACAAGCCATTTTAACAGAGAATGAAACTCTGAAAGAAATATTCCAACAACCCCCATTATTGGAACCACCCAACCTCAGACACAAACCAATCAGCAGGAAACTTCACTCTGATTATGAAGTCACAAATAATGGAAGCAAACCCTGCAATAAAAAAAAAAAAAAAAAAGCTGCAAACTGTGCAACCAGATCAATCTATCCAAAAGTGTCAGACACACAAATGGGACCTTCAATATCATGGGATCTTAAAACTGTACCTCCAGTAATGTTATGTACCTCATCCAATGCAAAAGGTGTAGCAAAAGGGTCTTATGTTTGTGGAACAGGACAGAAGTTGCAAGCGAGGATGAATTTGCACAGACATACCATCAAGGAACATAAAGAAGACAGTTTCTGCCCACCTGTGGGACATCACTTCTCACAACCGGACCACACTATAGAAGACCTCAATGTTTTAGTTGTTCAAAAAAGAGAATTTCAGAACTATCCAGGAAAGGAAAAATAGTTTGAACTAAGAATGATACTTTGACACAAAAAATAATGGCCTAAATTTAGATATTGGTTTCCTTACCCATTATACTAGTTTTACGATCCCCCCCCCCCCCCCCAGTCTATAGCTCTCCCTCCGTCTCATCTCACTAGCTCCGCTGCTAGCTTTATTACCATTGATTTGTATGAGTTTGTTTCCCCCCCCCCCCCCCCCCCCCTTTGCCCTCAGAGATTTTTTTTTTTTTTTTTTTAACATTCTGCTAAAACATTAGTGAATCAGTACCGCTTGTACCTGGAAGACAAGAACATACCCTGAAAACTTGTCTTGAAAAATTGTATGTTAGTGCAAATAAAAAAAAAAAATTATATAAATATATATATATATATATATATATATATATATATATATATATATATATATATATAATTACGGACCGTAGTCAATCTCCAGTTATTTTAGAAAGGATACTTGCCAGTGCTCCAACCCAACAGGAGGCCCCCCGCATTCTTCCTCCTAAAAACTACTAACAGATACTACACTTGATCTTAGCCACAGGACGAGAAGCTAATCAGGCTATCACAGTGATCAGGGGACCCAAAATCGTGAGTTTCGGTTATCGATCGCTCGCACAGGACCCATAGCTCTCGGTGCACTCCCAGGACAAAGACAATATATGCGGCCCCATGGCAAAATGCCCAGTCCAGTGAGGCTGCATATATGAAGCGTGATGGGTTATGTCAGCGGGATGGGGTTAAGCAAAACATTTTTTGTAAAATGTTTCTTATATTGGGATCCTTCCAGCAGCAGCTTTTCCTGTTGCAGCCCGTCAACGCCAAGCCACTGCCTTGTAAAAAGCTGTTGTGAGCTTGCCATGTGCATGCCCTTCAGTTGGCTATTGGGACTGCATATCTGATAGACCCGCTTGGTTGCCAAATGCCCAACTTAAAGTGGAGCTCCACCCTAAATAGCAACTTTTGCTATTTGGAACCCTCCCCCCCTCCGGTGTCACAATTGACACCTTTCAGGGGGGAGGGGGGTGAAGATACCTGTCTAAGACAGGTATTTTCACCCACATCCGGGAGTCCTCTCTCCGGGAATCTGCGGGAGTGACGTCACTTCCCGCAGACTTCCCTTGGTGTTCTGGGAGACACTCGGCTCCCAGAACACAGGAGCACCAATCAGAACGGCGCAGCGCAACTCGCGCATGCGCCGTAGGGAACCGGGCATGAAGCTGCAGGGCTTCACTTCCTGGTTCCCTCAGGGAGGATGGCGGAGGGAGCAGCAGAGCGACGAGCGATGGCTCGTCCTCTGCTGCGGACGTCGCTGGACTCCAGGACAGGTAAGTGTCCAAATATTAAAAGCCAGCAGCTGCTGTCTTTTAATATTTTTTTTTCCGGCGGAGCTCCGCTTTAAGTAGTGCACATGGCAGGTTGCCATTTGTGAGGCAGTGTTTTAGGGTTGTCATCTTTCAGAAGTGCCGTTACCGATGGGATCTTCAGGAAGACTGCAAAAGAGTCACAAAAATGATTTGCATAAGAAAACAATTGTGTATGACCGTGCTCAAAATAGCAAGTGGTAAAACTACCTAAAAACAAGAAAGTGTGTTAAAATACTACTACTGGTATATAAAATGCATCAACAAAATATTGTGCAGCTCAGTTCAAACACAATGGGGTACATTTAGAGTGCTTTCACACTCAGTGCCTGGGCATCGGCGGTAAAATGCTGTTATTTTTAGCAACGCTTTACCGTTGTTTTTGCAGCGCTTTTCAGCTGCTAGTGGGGCGCTTTTAACCACCCGCTAGCAGCCGAAAAAGGGTTAAAAGCGCCGCTGCAGGGACGGTGCTGCCCATTGATTTCAAAGGGCAGGGGACGCTTTAGGAGCGGTGTATTCACCGCTCCTAATGCGCTGCAAAGAAGCTGCTGGCAGGACTTTTTCTGACGCCCTGCCAGCGCACCGCTCCAGTGTGAAAGCCATCAGGCTTTCACACTGGAGCGAATAGAGCGGCTCTTTCGCTTTGCAGGCGCTATATATAGCGCCTGCAAAGCGCCTCAGTGTGAAAGGGGTCTTACTAAAACTGGTGCACTCAGAATCTGGTGCACCTGTGCATGGTATCCAATCAGCTTCTAACAGCTCGTTCAAATAAGCTTTGGCAAGAAAACCTGGAATCTGATTGGCTTCTATTCAGAGTTGCACCAGATTTTGCACTCTCCAGCTTTAGTAAAATAACCCCCCCCCCCCCCCCCCCCACTGTGTCCATAATAATTATTCCAGAACACTGTATGCTTGAGACATAATGCCAACATATTGAAAAACATTGCTTTATCTTCAGGCATATATTTGCAGGTTCTTTAGCTCTCTGGACATAAAATATACTATGCTCCCTAGATGCCAGAATTTAAACTTTCCCTGACAGATCAAAAACATTTTTTTAGTTTACATGACATCCCATGAAATGGGTCCTTTGGTTTTTGCTCTAGGCATAACTATAATGTACTAGGGCAGCCCATTCTTACAACCGCTTTGTTGCTGGTAATCTGCAATTCTGTAAACACTACTTTCTGAGTCTGATGAATGTGCAGACCAGGCATTCTCAACCCTGTCAATTGCACTATATAAAGAAAACGTTTTACACCCAGTCAAATCAGAGACACGAGAAAAGTCCAATCATTTACACACAGATTTTATTTAGAAAAATCACAGCATACAAAAAAAAAAAACTTAAATGCAACCATTTCTTAAAAAAAAATTAAAATATTGCAAAATGGCAACTAACATTTATCCAGCTCAGTGTGAATGCTTTGCAGTGACCCTTTACAGCCTAATGAGATTAGAGTGGGCAGACAAGTGAACAATGATTTCTGATTGGTTGCTGCAGGTTACTGCTTTGATTTAATAAGACCAATAATTTTAAAGTATTTTATTTATTTTGGAAATATGAAGTTGACTTCATTCTCTAATGAACACTGACCACACAAAAGAAAAGAAGAGAAGAAAAGAAGAGAAAAGAAAAGAAAAGAAGAGAAAAGAAGAGAAGAAAAGAAGAGAAAAGAAAAGAAAAGAAAAGAAGAGAAAAGAAGAGAAGAGAAGAGAAAAGAAGAGAAAAGAAGAGAAAGAAAAAAACGAATCTACACAGCACATTGCTGAAATATACAAAAAGTATAATATAATATATTAATGCCCCCATTTTATATAGACAATGTGCAGAGAAGGAAGAATTAAGGTCCAATGTTTAATGCCATCAGAGTCAATCAAGTACAGCAGAGTGAGAGAAAAATGCTATTGCCGTCAAGTAGAAAAACAAAAAAGGGCTTCAAGTTATGTTTAGAATGCTGAAGCACGCTCTTCAGACCACCAACATCCTATAAGAAACTGCAGTTTTCATGGCAATATATTTTTTTAATCTTCCCATTATGAAAAGAAAGTTTGTTATATTTACAAGTTTTAATTCGCCTCCCCCCTTCATCAGTCACGCAGTACCCCTACAGACTGTTGTCACCTTTTCTGAGCCAAGCCAAAAATGGTGAAAATTAGAAGCTCAGAGGAACTTGTGACAAAACTGAGGCATTAAACTAAGGCCTCATTCCTCAGAGGACGCACTAGTTCCCAACCATCTTCTCTTCTGTTGGCTCAACTCACAAAATGACAACCTCCACTATTTTACATGGCTGATCCCTTTAAAGATTCATGCATTATCTCTTATTAACCATGAAACTATGACAAAGACACAGAATTCAGTAATAGGCAAGAGAATCCTCAAACTTGTGGGTTGGCGGAGTAACGTTCTGAGACGCTGAGGGCTGTGGCATACTCGACACCTCCTTCCGCTTTGTGAGGCACAGTGTGAGAGGTCTGAGTTTCATGTTGTTTGGGCAGCGAATCGGTCGCTGGAGTCCTGTCCGGATAACAAACGACAAAACACTCATTGAAAAAATGCAGATTTTTTTTTTAGCAATGGCTGAAGTTATATGGATTATAAATCAAATAGGAGTTTATGTTACTGATGCTGAAAGTAAATGTGTGGGCATAAGTAGTTGTGTGGTCTGTATTAGCAGAGGAGCCAATAGAGGCTGGCAGCCACCAACTACTTTTGCTACAGGTTTACCAAAATGTAACCATCCAGAAATGTGTTTATTTGAACTGTACATGCGACTTCCCCATGCAAAGCAAAACAAGTTCACCTTAATTCCGTCCCTATCTGCACCTTATACTTTCTATTGCACAGCTCACTGGAGTATCAAGGAGAAAAAAGAAAAAAGGGGGTTCTGTATAAGCTATAAGGTCACAACTAGGAGTTTAACGAGGGTTGAGGACCTCTCTAGCCCCTTTAACATTGCCAGATACATGAGCAGCCAAAATCGCCAACACTGCCACATGAGGGAAGAGAGGAAGATTTGGGTATGTGGTGTAAATTTTTTTGGATCACAAAAAGTGTATGGGTGGCAAGTGCACCCCTTGAATGCCTGTGATCAAGTTATCATTAGCACAAAGCTAATCTTTTTTTTTATTATTTCTTTTTATTAAAAGCACAGAGCTAATCTAAGTAGTTCTGTGCCTTGTGATTGCAGTGAGCCTATTACAGCAATAAAAAGTGTAAACATAAAATGTAAACAAGCTGAAAATTATATAATGTTTGGTACAGTGTTGCATGGCTAATTGGAAGTCAAACTATCACAGCACAGAAAAAAAAAAAAAAAAAAAAAAAAAAAAAAAAAAATGGCCTGGCAATAGAGTATATATGGGCTACTACTGTTTGTTTCTCTAAATAGGCAATTATATAGTATACCAAGCCTTCAACACTTGTTAACCTGGTGTTCCATATAAAAAGCAGTTTTGAAACACTATAAAAATGCAGTCAGATACTCTCCTCATGTCAATGCCACCCCTCAACCCCATACAGTCTGCTTGCTTACTGGTTTCCTTTTAACCCCACCATATTTCTCCAGCACCCTTTGATACATCAATACCATGCAAGTATGCTGACATTCCTAGCAGAAAAAAATAAAATAATGTGAGGATGGGCTATAAAGCCAATGCGCATACACATGGGTAAAAAAATTTCTAGGCTTTTTTTTTTTTTTTTTTCCCCCAATCAAGGGAGTGTGGTGTACATACGCACATGAAAATACTGACCAGCAACGCAGGTTTTATTAAAAAAAAAAAAAATGTAAGGATCTATATGCATGGCAAGTTTATACATATATATATATATATAATAAAAAAAAAAAAAAAAAAAAACCACAAACAAACTTTGGAATACAGTGTAAAAATAAATTAAATATCAATAAAACGGTTTTAAATAATTAGCATACAAATATATATATATATATATATATATATATAAAGAAAAAGTCATCATCATTTACCACTGTGTACACACCCACATGTGTGACACTATAGTCACATGGACTGCTCAGATGCAATAATGAGGAAATGCCCAGCATAGAAACTTACTGAGAAACGGAGCATTTGCAGAGTTGCCACCACAACTGCAAAATCCTTAACTGAATTAAGGACATGAATAGAAGGTGGAGATAGAGAGCAGCAGGATCAACCAGGTTTTTTGCAGACTACAGAAAACAAATCTCATAGTGACTGAGTGAATATGAACAGCATGTAATACACCATTTATTGATAGTGTCACTAAACCCACATCATAGGGGGGGGGGGGGGGTCGCGTCCGGATGGCAGAGGGAGCAGACGTGTGAGACTTCAGCTCTGTCTTCCGAGTGGCATCCTGCAGGCATCCCAAGTCCGATTTGCACCGGACCAACTTCTAAATACTCCCCACGGTAGTGGGAACATTCCAGGCTCTCATCCATGGTGAAATATGGGCCACCCGCACCAGCATCCACAGCGGGACTTCTGGCCCGATTCAGATGGCTCCAGGACACAGGCAGAGCAGCATGGCATGCTGTTGCATCCACCCATCTCCACTCCTCACAAGAAATCACAGGCTCTGGTGAGTGAATCTGCCCCTGCTCCCCATGGTGCACAGCCAGACCCCCTGCAGTCTCAGGACTCCCCCATAGACAGGGAGGATGGCTCAGGCCCTGATTACCCTCCTGCTGAGCCCACCCTGGCATCCATCATGCATGCTATACAGGACTGCAAGGCCTCTCTCACTGCACAGATTGCATCAGTCCGCATGGACTTCTCTCCTGAAGCAAGATGTGCAAAATTTAAGGGACAGCTGGGGAGGCTGAAGAACGTATCAGCTCCCTTGAGGATGTTGTTCACCCCTGAGCCATCATGGTGAGGGATTATATGGGGGAAATGGCGGCCCTCCGCGCCAAAATCGACAATTTGGAAAATCGTTCGAGGAGGAACAACCTCAGCTTCGTTGGTTTCCCTGAAAGGGCGGAGGGCTCCCACCCAGAAAAATTCCTATATAATTGTCTGAGAGACATTTTTGGGACTGACGCACCATCCTTTTCACGTCATTGAGCGTGCCCCTCCGCATCCCCCACCTTCTGGAGCACCCCCACGGTCCATTATAGCAAGGATCCTCAACTTCCAAGACAAAGTTGCTATTCTGCGCCTGGCCCGGGAGAAGGGTGCACTTAAATACAATGGCAACACCATCTCAGTGTACCCCGATTTTTCAGCAGATGTCCAGCGACAACGTACCTTCTTTGCGGCAGTGAAGGCCCGCCTGCGTACAGAGGGCCTCTCCTACGCCATGCTTTTTCCCCGCCAAGCTGCGCATCATTTATGAGGGTAAAGCGCACTTCTACAACAACCCCAAGGAGGCTATGGCCTGGCTCAAGGATTGATACAGAGTTCTTCCTAGGCACAGGGCTGCCTAATATCTGCGGTCCTAGGCCCCTGCATTCTCCTCTATGTTTGCCTTGAACTGATTATGGATATGTCCATCCTTCCATTTTGGAGGAGAACTCTTTTACCTTGACTGCACTTTCTGATCTGGATTTTCATGAAGGCATGGTACGCCTCCCTGCAATAGGCCTAAGAACTTTCACCCTGCCATCTTTAATCCTAGTAGACTGAACTTCCACCTTATTAACAGGCCTATCCCACCTACAACTTCTGCCGGTTGTTTACTCTGCAATCTACTGCATCCGCTGTTGGACTGTGATGCTTTTCACCCCTACAATGCTGCTCGAGAGTCATTCTGGACTCCACTACACCCCCCGTACCAGTTAGTGGCAAGGCCACGGTACGGCTCTCCCTTAGTTTAAGGAGGGGGTTTTCGTTTTACAGTTCAGGGATCCGAAGCTCGCTATGTTGTGGTTGGCCGAGCGGGAAGGGGGGCAAGGGATTTTATCTGGACTTTGTCGCTGTTTTTTTTCTCTTTGTCCTGATGGCGGATCCTTTCTCACGATGTCCTGATGGCGGATCCACGCACTTTTTTTACTCATGTGCATGTATGTGCTTCAGGTGGCGCGACCTGTCTGGTCATTTATATTCTTGTATGCATGTTACTTTGTGCTCATTTACTACTGTATGTTTTACAATGGTGAAGCCCCCAAGGGTAGTCTCATGGAATACTAGAGGTCTGAATGCACCCCAGAAGAGATCTCTGGTCTTTTCAGTATTAAAAAAAAAGTCACCCTCATATCATCTGCCTCCAAGAGACTCACCTTACAGGCTCTAAAACAAGGGCCCTAAAATGCTGGTGGTTGTCCAACTCCTATCATGCCACTCATACTAATTACTCCAGGGGGCAGTGGCGGCTGGTGCTCAAATTTTTTGGGGGGGCGCAAACAGAAAAAAAAAACCACATCAATTGCCGCCACTGTGCCCAAACGCCGCCACTGTGCCCAAACGCCGCCACTGTGCCCCCCATAAATGCAGCCAGCTTGCCCCCCATAAATGCAGCCAGCTTGCCCCCCATAAATGCAGCCAGCTTGCCCCCATAAATGCAGCCAGCTTGTCCCCCCCAGCCCTGCACTTACCTTCCACGGGTCAGCGCCGTCCTTCCGTCCTCGATGTCTTCTCCCGCCCTCGATGTCACTTCAGCCAATCAGGTTACCGGTAACTAGACCCGGTGAACCTGATTGGCCAGGGAACGCACCCCCCGTGCGTCCTCTCATTAGCTATTTAGAAGCAGATTACAGCCCTCAGGCTGTAGTCGGGAAGCCTATCAGAGCCGCTGGCTCTGATAGGCACTTCTAAAGGCCAACCAGCCGCTGTTATTCAGATGGCCGGCGCTCAAGGGGCCGGCCATCTGAATAGTGGGCAGCAGCGGCGGCGACAATACATAGGTTCATGCATTGCATGAACCTATGTATTGTTGTGACGGGCGCAGAAGCGAGCGGGGCGGCGCTTCTGCGCCCACTATGGACGCACCGCCAGGACATTTATAATAAAAAAATAAAAAAAAGTTTTTTTAAAACTCTTAAAAAAGGGCCTTTTTTTTTTTGTGACTACAGAAGGGGGGGGGGGGGCGGCGCCCGGGCGCCCCCTATGGACGGGCCGCCACTGCCAGGGGAGTATCCATCCTTCTAGCCAAATCTCTCCCGGCTGAGACGGTACAAGTTAAAACCGACCCAGACGGGCGGTTTATTGTTCTTACTTTGCAAATTTCTACATTTGTACTGTGACCTTTACCCTGGTGAACATGTGCCCCCCCCCCCCGTTTTCGGTGGAGGTACTCTCTAGACTGTCACTTTAGCTGCTGACTAGACCCCCTGGCCCCTTACTTTATGTGGGGGACTTTAATGCTAGATTAGATCAAACTATGGACCGCCTGGGTGGTGAAGGTAGACCCCTTTCCCTCTTTTCTAGACTGGGCGCAGGTTCATGGCCTTACAGAGGTGTGGCAATGGAAACATCCAGATGTATGCCACTTTTCCTGCCACTCGGATTCTTTCCACACCATGTTCAGACTGGATATGGCGTTTGCTCCGGCTGAGACCCTCCCTGTTGTCTCTGCCGTTTCATACCTGCCTAGAGGGGTTTCTGATCATGATGATCATCATCATTATCTCTTTGTGGATCTCCTCCTCCCAGGTTCGGGGCCTGCCATTTGGCGCCTGAACTCCTACTGGTTAGAGGACGAGATGCAGGGAGAATGCAGGACAGGCATCAAAAACTATTGGAGAGATAATCTGGGAAAAAGTAGACCCTTCCACTGAATGGGATGCGTTTAAGACAACTCTGAGGGGCACTTTCATTTCCATCACAGGGATCTTGGGCAAAAATAACCGGATGCTTACAGAAGAACTTGAGACTGTTATGGTACGTGCTGAGTCTGCTTATGCCTCTAACCCTGCCTCCGACATGAGGGAGGCATGGTTACAGAGCCGTAGGGAGTATGAACTCAGTCTGTTAGATCTCACGCAAAAACGCATGTTTCATGCCACACAAAAATCATTTGAACATGGTAATAAAGCCGGCATATCCGACTAGACCTGACCATTCTCCAATTTCCATCCCACGTATCCTTACTGCTCAAGGCCCCATCAGTGACAACCCAGGGGATATCCTAGACTCCTTTTTATGCTTTTACAAAGACCTGTATACCTCTAGGGTTGACTACGATTACTCCCAATTGAATGACTACTTGGCTGACATATCTCTCCCCTCCTTGTCAACGGAGGGGCGTAATGTGCTGGATGCACCCATCTCGGTTGAGGAAATTGCTGCAGCCAAATGCCTGCACATAATACTCCGGGCCTAGACGGTTTCCTGACAATGGTATTCACAATTTAAAGACCTTTTGTGCCCCCTTCTTTTGCGAACCTATAACAAAGCTCTAGATGTCGGGGTCCTCCCCCCCCCCAACGATGCAAGAGGCTTTGATTGTACTTCTATTAAAACCCCGTAAGGACCCACTTAAGAGAAATTGGATGGTAAGATTCGTATTTATCAGTGTACACGTTAAGATTCTGGCCAAAATATTAGCAAACCGTTTGAACACTGTACTCACGTCCTTGGTCAATAGTAACCAAGGGGGCTTTATGCCTGGCAGGTCCACCAACCTGCAATATCCACATGACTGTCCTCCCACTCGTACTATTGTGTCTTTGGACACTTGCAAGGCATTTGACGGTGTGGAATGGCCATATCTGTTTCGGGTGTTACAGATGTATGGCTTTGGCCCACCGTGTTGTAGCATGGATAAAACTCCTTTACACCTCCCCAGTAGCTCGGGTGCGGGTCAATTCCTCCATCACTGACCCCTTTCCGATTACTAGGGGCACACGACAGGGGTGCCCGTTGTCACCCCTCGTTTGCCCTGGCCATGGAGCCGCTTGTGGTTCGCATTCGCTCCTCCCCAATTGCTAATATAGGAGGAGCGCATTTCACTTTATGCGGATGACACATTGGTGTATCTGGCTGATACGAATGACTCACTTCAGGCCCTGTTGGGAGGAGATTAAATACCTTTGGAGACTATTCTGGCTTCCGGGTGAATTGGGATAAGTCTAGTCTTTTCCTCCTAGACGTGGCTGAGCCTCCCCCGATTCACCCGGATTCCAAGCTTCAAGTGGTATCCTCCTTTAGGCACCTTGGTGTTCTGGTGCAGACCCCTTTATCTTGATATGTTGCCAATAACTTAGATCCTCTATTGGTCTGCCTTCAGGAGAAGACCAAGCAGTGGATGGATCTGCCTCTGGATCTTGTGGGGAGGGCCAACGTCCTCAAAATGATCTACCTAAGGAAAAATTACTCTATATCCTTGCCAATTCCCCTTGCAAAATACCTAAATCTATTTTTAAAACGCATAGATTCAATATGTACTATTTTCCTGTGGAAGGGTGGCTCCCCCAAGGTAGCACTTGAAACACTACGGTTGCCAGCACACTTGGCAGGCCTGGCATTTCCCAACTTCTTTCTATATTTGGCATCCTAGTTGGTGCACATCCACAATTGGCTGTGCCCAGTTCCGGCCAATGCCTGTACCTCAACGGAGGGAGCCATCACATCTTCCCTGGAAACCCTACATAATCTCTACAGAGGCCGGGTCCCCGATCGCCCCAGAACCTCCCTACTTGCCACTTCCTCTTTCCGTTATATTGTCACAAAAGTATCCAGGTACACCTGGCTGAAATCTCCCAACAACCCCCTGTGGTTTAACCCTAATCTGCAGGAACTATACTCCCTTCCCAATCGCTGGTACTTGTACAACGCTCAGGGCTTTAAATTTTTCTCAGCTACGTTTAGACTTTGATCTACCAAGATCGTACCCATTTTATTACTACCAGCTTAGGTACGCTATTTGTGCCCAGTTTGGCTCCCTGGATGATCCCACTGACCTGCCGCCGTTGGAAAAACTGCTCAGACAGCCAGATCCCACTAAACACTTGTCTCCACCTATTATGCAGCCCTAATGACTGACTTTAACCCCAGGTTTCACAAAGCTCAGGTAAAATGGACCTCTCTGGACATCTCCCTGGTAGATGAGGACTGGTCAAAATTTAGCGATACGTATAAAACCTCTTATTGCTTCCCGGGACCGCATCATACAGGTCAACATTTTTCATCAAACCCACCTCACATCGGCTAGGTTACACAAAATGGGTCTCCTGCCCTTGGCTGCCTGTTTCCGTGGCTGTGGCCAAGAGGCCGATTTCTTACACTGCTTCTGGTCATGCCCGGTAGTCCGGGACTTCTGGGAAGAAGTGGGTGCTTTCATCTCATAGGCACTAGGCCTCCCAAACCTAATCCACCCCAAGAACTGTCTATTGGGCATTTTTGGCGAATTACACTTATCATCACATGCCAAGAAACTACTCCGTATACTCTTCTATGTTAAAAAAGCTATTTTACGGTCCTGGAAGGGCGCACAGACCTCTCTGAAATCCCTCTGGTTAAAAAAACGTATTAATGACGCTATCCCACTGTATAAAAACGTACTTTTGAACTCCAGAAACGGAACAAAACCTTCCACAAAATTTGGGGTAGATGGTTGGCTAGTCCGCTAACCCTCTCCCAGCACTGATTGTACTACTCTTGCTTGACCATTGATGGGCCGTGCCCCAGGGATCTCCAATGTCTGGACCTCCACTTTTGCTATATCCCGGTATTATACCTGAGCCTTTTACCATTGTATCTACTTTATATTTTGCACGGATGTCAGTTTATTTTTCTATGTTTGAGTGTATTGCCTAATGTTTATGACCAGGTTGTCTGGTGGTATTGTTTTTTGTATGTTTCTGTTTGTTGGTTTGTCTTAAACCTAATAAAAATATCTTTAACCACTTCAATACAGGGCTTTTTATACCAATTCCATACCGGGCCTATTCTAGCACTTCTCTGCTACATGTACAAATCATCATTCTTTTGCTAGAAAATTACTCAGAACCACCAAAGATTATATATGTTTTTTAGCAGACACCCTAGGGAATAAAATGACGGTCATTGCAACTTTTTTTCTTGCACAGTATTTGCGCAATAATTTTTCAAAACGCCTTTTTTTAAAAAAAAAATGGTTTCATGAATTAAAAAAAAAAAAAAGAACAAAACCGTAAAAGGTAGCCCAATTTTTTGGGAAAATATGAAAGAGGATGTTACGCCGAGTAAATAGATACCTAACATATCTTTAAAATTGTGCACACTAGTGGAATGGCGCCAAACTTAGGTACTTAAAAATCTCCATAGGCGACGCTTACATTTTTTTTTACAGGTTACCAGGTTAGAGTTACAGAGGAGGTCTAGTGCTAGAATTGTTGCACGCGGCGATACCTCACATATGTGGTTTGAACTGCGTTTACATATGTGGACGGGACTTACGTGTGCATTCGCTTCTGATCGCGAGCTACCGGGGACAGGGGCGTTTTAATTTTTTTTTTTTTTTTTTTTTTATTATTATTTTTTTTTATTTATTTTTTTTACACTTATTTTACTTTTTTTTTTTGATCACTTTTATTCCTGTTACAAGAAATGTAAACATCCCTTGTAATAGGAATGTGTGCAACAGGTCCTCTTTATTGAGAGATACAGGGTCAATAAGACCCCACATCTCTCCTCCAGGCTGGAAAACATGAGATAGTGTTTTTTTTTTTTCACTGATCTCATGTTTACTAGCCGCATTGGTGGCTTTGTTTACATCTGAGGACCCGGGCGTGACATCATCACATCGTGCCCAGGCCTCCGACGGTCATAGAGATGACTGGTGACCATCTGGTCACCAGTCATCTCTATGCTCGTCACGTGACCCACCACCGGTGCCGGACGATTCTCTCGGGGTCCCCGATGGCACGGGAGAGCCCGGAGAAGCACCAGATGGCGGCGGGAGGGGGGGGGGGACGTCCCCTCCCACCACCTATAAGAACGATCAAGCGGCGGAACCGCCGCTATGATAGTTCTTATGGTGCACAGAATCGCCGGCAACAAAAGGATATCTGAATGATGCCCCTAGCTGCAGGCATCATTCAGATATCCCCCTTCAAACCCAGGATGTCATATGACGTCCACCCAGGATGGGAGATCCCATCTGTGGACGTCATATTACTATGGCTAGATATTGAAGTGGTTAAACAAAAAAAAAAAACACCCCACATCATAAAACAAAACAGTATGAAAACAACATTCTGCCATGAAAAAACACTGTCCATGGCAAAAACTACTTACATAAGATTGGTGATAACAGCTGCCACGAGACCTGCTAGGACAAAGAAAGTCAGCACGCTGAGGATTGAGGTGATGACGATCATACCACCGCTCCTTCCTCCAGGCCACAAATCAATGCTTCCAGGATCTTGAGCTATGAATACAGACAGAGATGTGAACCAATAGAAGAGAGGAATAGAAATGGGATGAAAAAAATAAAAAAAAATAAAAAACACACACACACACACACACACACACACACACACACACACACACACACACACACACACACACACACACACCATTTTAACTATAGCCAGTCAGTGAAGAAAGAAATGTGGGACCCTCTTTGGGAACCACTTAGTCCAGTCTGTGAATTATAAATGTGTGCTTCAGAACTGAGAGGTGGCTTCCTCTAGAAGCCAGGAACAAAGTAAAACTGAAATATTAGATTGGGGGTGATCTAAAAGCAAGGCCGACTTCTAGAACCTCCTTACCTCGGTTTGTAGTAATGGGAGGTGACCAGTCAGTCTCATTCTTTAGATTAGTTCCAGTGTAATATGCATACTTAAAGCTAAAAACAGAAAAGAATGTCATTATTAGTTTAGCACTAAAGGCATTTCCAAAAGTAAAATTTAAAACCTCCATCTAAAAATCTAGGATTTTGTATAAAGATTAAAGGGGATAGGGTGGTTGTGAAGCTTTTTTTTCCTCCCTGTTGGCATCAGCCCTCTTAGATAATTAAGACCCACTACTATGATGCTCCCTTGTTGGTTTTGCGTTTGTTTGAAGTCAGATGCGCCCATGTTATAGCAGAACTGAAGTCCCACTGTAAAAAGAATGAGCAGCAATATCTCTTCTGCAATGAAAGGCCTCTACCTACCTGCTTGCCGTCTTCTCTGGCACTGTAAATTAAGCTACGTACCCACAGCTCAGCTTACAATGCCAGTCTCTGTATGCTGACCATCATACAAAGAATAATAATGGTTTATCTAATAGTGAAATGGGACTTTTGAGGCACAGCATTTTACATAAAACATACTACACAGGAGAATCTTGTCAATCTCAAGGCAGCTGGGACCATAGTCCACAAGAAAAAAAAAAAAAAATTGTTAACACACTACGCTGTAAAGGACTGAAATCCTGCAGCGCCCGCAAGGTCCCCCTGCTCAAAAATGCACATGTACAGGCCCGCCTGAAGTTTGCTAATGAACATCTGAATGTTGAAGAGAAGAACTGGGTGAAAGTGTTGTGGTCAGAGGAGACAAAAATCAAGCTCTTTGGCATCAACTCAACTTACCGTGTTTGGAGGAGGAGGAGGAATGCTGCCTATGATCCCAAGAACACCATCCCCATCATGAAAAATGGGAGGTGGAAACATTATGCTTTGGGGTTGTTTTTCTGCGAAGGGGACAGGACAACTTCACTGCATCAAAAAGGGATGATGGACAGGGCCATGTATGGTCAAATCTTGGGTGAGAACCTCCTTCCCTCAGCCAGGGCATTGAAATGGGTTGTGGATGGGTATTCCAGCATGGAAAAAAAAAAAAAGACCCAAAACACACAGCCAAGGCAAAAAAGGAGTGGCTCAAGAAGTAACACATTAAGGTCCTGGAAAGGCCTAGACAGTCTCCAGACCTTAATCCCATAAAAGAAATTATATATATATATATATATATATATATATATATATATATATATATATATATATATATATATATATATATATATATATATATATATATAATCGTCAGCCTCAAAACCTTAATGACTTGGGAGAGGATCTGCAATGAGGAGGAGTGGGACAAAATCCCTCCTGAGAGGTGTGCAAACCTGGTGGCCAACTACAAGAAACATCTGACCTCCGACTGCCTACAAGGGTTTTGCCACCAAGTACTAAGTAATGTTTTGCAAAGGGGTCCAATACTTATGTAGCGGGGTGTCACTTTATGGTGTTCATAAGAGACTATATTCCATCAAGTGAGTCCCGATCCCCTCTGGTTTCCTATTGAGTAATATGTTGACTATGAGAAGGGAAGTGCATGGTGGGATTTGTGGTACCTGGAGAGTTGGACTCCAAGGGCAAGGGTATTACACAGACTACCATACCCACAGTGCAACGGAACTTCCATCGTGCATTGCCCGGCGCAAGGTCTGCTGGGGATGGACTATTTAAGGGAAGGAGGAGCAACGCGCGGTCTCTTTGGACATCGCCCGCCCAGCAACTTGGATCCTGTTGGGGCCTATCGTGTTGGTTTAGGCCGGAGAGTCTGGGCCTACCGAGGGAGAGAAAGCCTGCTGGTCGGAGAGGGAGAGACCTCATCCAGAGAGCCTGAGGACATCTAGGAGTTCCTGAGGGTCGAGCCACCTTCACCTTCCCCATTGGTTGTCCGGAAGATCAGAGACTGCGGGTGACCGGGAGATAGTATGCTGAAGCCCAGCAGCAGGATCGGTTGACGGATTGGTCCGGTCGGGTGAGAGAACACTTGCTCAGGAATTCTTAACTGTTGCTAGGCCTGAGATCCTTTGCATAGGGCCCACCGCCATCACAGCAGTGTGCCGCGCACCCAGTGATAGTGTGCTGCGCAGCTAAAGTTGGGCGTCTAAACTACAGTAGGATTACAACTCACGGTGTTACCCCTTGGATTACAAATGTAAAAGTGCACCAACGTTGCTAGCGAAGATCTTTTTTTTTTTTAATGGGAGTGACTAAGGCCCCTATCACACTGGGGCGGGCAAATGCGGTGGAGCGGCGCGATTTTCAGCGCTGCTATACCGTCGTGTTTACCACGATATTCGGCCACTAGCGGTGCGGTTTTAACCCCCGCTAGCGGCCGAAAAAGGGTTAATACCGCCCGCAAACCGCGGCTACAGCCGCGGTTTGTGGGTGGTATTACCGTGGTGTCCCATTGATTTCAATGGCAAGGAGCGGTATACACACCGCTCCAAAGATGCGGCTTGCAGGAGATTTGTCTCCTGCCAGCACACCGCCTCAGTGTGAAAGCCCTCAGGCTTTCACATTGAGAATGCTGGGGCAGGAGTATTTCAGGCGTTATTTATGCGCTATTTTTAGCGCAAAAACGCCTGAAATACGCCTCAGTGTGAAAGGGGCCTAACTCACGGAGACATTGTTCGGGCACCATATTGCCCACGAGGGGGAAGCTCGCGAGCGCAGTTCTATTAAAGACATTTTAGTGTGCATAAGATTGGTATATCTAGATATTGGTTACATTGTGCATAACTTCGACTTTGCAGGGCCCTGCATGTTTAAATGCCTGTCTGTTAACCTAACTGTTTTTATATCTAGTAAAGATATTGTATGGTTAAGCAATCACGGTGTGTGGAGTGTTAACTGTTCCAGAGAGACGGCCAGCACAGGTACTCTAGTCCTAAACAGTGAATGTATACTGCATTGCAGTTTTCATTACTCGTACGTTACAGAATCTCATTTGTTTAACCGCTGTGCCAGCGGAGGGTCAGAGCCAGTTTATTGGGGGTTGACAGCAGTAAGGTACAGACAGTGGAGGGCTGGGCCAGGGGGCAGGGTGGCAATTGCCTCCCAGGCCGCCCTAACTTATGTTCAAAATGGCCGGCAGCTACCATTTTCTTTTTTATTCTAGTCTAGGAAGTCGGGCCGGGGGCATGGACATGGTGGCCGACCACTAGCTGTTGCATTCCGGGAGTTGTAGTCTGCAATCAAGCTTCTGGTGGGTAAAAAACACAGCAGCGCAGACTACAACTCCCTGGGACCGGATTCTTGGAAGCAGGCAGGGGCAGGGCGTGCCAGGGAGTCGGGATGCAGGGCTGGGCGCTGGCTGCAACTTAACCCCAGGATCAGGAGCATTACCCCCCCAGGAAACCGTGGCGTTTAAGGACCTGCTGAGCTGAGATCGCTGAGGTAAGAGATCCTGACACCCCTAGCTGACCCCCCCATTCCCCCCCCCCCCCATACACCCCATGTAACCTGCCCCAGTGATCAGGCTTCATTGATGGGCACTGGTGAGGCTGCATTGAAAAACCAGGTGGGCCATGGATGGTGAGCCGATTCGGCGGTTCAATGGGCCACTTGACTGGACTTGCCCCCCAGGCCTAAGGCCGCCAGCCCTCCCCTGGGTACAGGCCCAAATTAATACCAGCAGCTCACTTAACTGGGGGTAGTGCTACACTTATTTCACTCATTAAAATGCAAATCAATTCATAAAAAACTTTTTTGAAATGCATTTTTCTGGATATTTTGGTTATTCCGTCTCTCACTGTTAAAGTAAACCTACCATTAAAATTATAGACTGATCATTTGTCAGTGGGCAAATGTACAAAATCAGCAGGGGATCAAATACTTCCCCCCCCCCCCCCTCAATGTAGTTTATTTGGGCCAAGCTGACCCAAGCAAACTCTTTCCTACACCAACATATGCATCCACGGGGAAAGCTGTATAAAAAAAAAATTGTATGTAGCCTCAGCTACATACAGTACACAGCACTGTGTTCTGGGTGTGAGACAACACCTTCCCACCTTACACCAGAATAATCTCCCATCAAAATAGATTTGAGCTGAGCGGCGCCCACATATTCCTAGGTAACTTTGTATTCTTATCAAGGATTCTGAGATCATTGACGTCATCAGCCCACCTCTCCTGCCAATGAGAGGAAGCTTTGTATTCATTGATAGAACACAAACATGCCTGTTAATGGCTGAGCCATGCTTTCTCCGGATGTGAGCGACACAGTGGTCTAGTCTCGAATCCGGAACATACATACATCCCTGGCCTTCTTTCACCATCTCGGCGCTATGGGGCTGGGAGGAGTGTCTCTACAATGGGCACCAGCATTGTTTAAATATACTGATCAAAGTGGTCAATCACAATTTTTTTTATTAAAAAACACATTAATATAAAAAAAACATAAAAAACAAACAGCAGCCGCTTAAAAAAGGCACTAAATGAAAAAACACAATAAAAACAAAATTAGTAAAATGTCCACAAGTACTTTCAGTAAGTACTAAAAATTACTGAAGCAGTGCTTCCATCACTTTCCTATCGTGACATTCTATCTTCTGAAAAATACCAATAAAGAGAAGGAGGTAGAAGACAGTTGGTGAATAACAAAGTCCGAATGAGCCCAAACGATGTTCCTAAAAGGACGGTGAAGTAGTGCACCTCACACCAAAATGTTGAGCTCATCAGGCCTTGTATTGTATATCAACCACTCGTTATTCACGTCCTGGAGTACATCCCCGATAGTACTCGATATCCCAACAGAACTATTACCGTTTTCTTTTATTAAATCATTCGGCAAACTCTATAAAAACTGACATTCGGTTTGTATCAGTATAAATAAATAGCGCCGTCCACCTTACAGGAGACCATAAAGAATTTTGTGCTATGAGAAGTCAGCATCCCACGATCAAGAAGTGCGAACCGGACGTTGCGGTGAATGCACACTACGTCACTTCCTGGATGCCGTAAGGACCTTATGGTCTCCTGTAAGGTGGACAGCACTATTATTTATACCGATACAAACCGAATGTCAGTTTTTATGGAGTTTGCCGAATGATTTAATAAAAGAAAGAAAAAAAAATAAAAACGGTAATACACTATCAAGTCTCTTTCATCCAATTTCCGGTGGGATAATGAGTACCAAATCGTGATATACTCCAGGACATGGATAACGAGTGGTTGATATACAATACAAGGCCTGATGAGCTCAACCTTTTGGTGAGTGAGAACCCCGAAGGGGTGTGTGGAGCACACCTTCACCATCTTTTAGGAACATCTTTTGGGCTCATTCGGACTGTTATTCATTCACCAACTGTCTTCTACCTCCTTCTCTTATGGCTATTTTTCACAAGATAGAATGTCACAATAGAAAAGTGACGAAAGCGCTGCTTTAGTACTTACTCCAAGTACTTGGACATTTACTAATTTTGTTTTATTGTATACCTCTATGTATCTGAGGCTACCTACAGTTTATACAGTGTGGCCAGCAGACACAACTGTTAGTATAGGAAATATTTTTTGGGCTAAGCAGGCCCAAACAAACAAAATAAAGCGACAGTAAAAGCTTGACATCAGCTTTAAAGGTAAGGTGACCAGATTTTTAAAATGAAATCCGGGGACATTTTACTAGTAATGGCAGCAATCAGCGACTTATAGCTGGATTGCGATATTGCAGCGGACAAGTCGGACACCAAGTGACACTTTGTGCGAACCAGTGACACTAATACAGTGATCAGTGCTAAAAAATATGCACTCACTGTACTGACACTGGCTGGGAAGGGGATAAAATCTAGGGCAATCAAAGGGTTAAATATGTTCATAGCCTGTGCTTTCTCACTGTGGGGGGGAGGTGCTTTGACAAAGGGAAGGCATAGATCCCTGTACCTGCTTTACATCATTAGCATTATGATAACTCACAGGCAGCATGCACTCTATCATGGCTCAAACTTATGACCAATAAGTTACCAAAATCAGCACCCATGTTATGTTACACACTGTGACAGAGCCAGCCAGAGCCATGATAGAGTGACTGCTGCCTGGGAGTTATGATACCATCCATTATGCCAGAAAGACAGACAAAGTGCAATGTAGTCTATTCACAGACATCCCCAAAGCATGCCTGTGTTGAAGCCTTGAAGGCGCTGGCAGCCCCACAATCGAATCCATTTCCCCTCTGTTCCTGCTGCTGGACACCATCAGCTGAGCTCAGCGGCCTCTCTCTGCCGCCGCCACCTCACAGCCTCTCAAAGTCTCACTCCCTGGGCCCTGGCTACTACTGGGTGGGGAGCAGTGGAAGATCACTCCTCCGGGGAAGACAAGGGGATAAACAGGCAGGTGGCTGGCCGGGATTTGAGCCAGCAACCATCGCCAGCGTCCGATTTACATGGTGCAGGAATACCTAGGGGCAAGATCAGACTTGGATACATTTCCAACCGAAAATCCACTGGGTCTTGAAGATGGATCACTGGCCAGAGCTTGCACAGTATGCAATTGAGCTACTGGCCTATCCTGCATCCAGCGTTCTTTCGGAACGCACGTTCAGTGCTGCTGGTGGCTTTGTAACCGTTCAGAGTGCGCCTGTACACAGACTCAGTTGATAGTCTCACCTTCATAAAAATTAATCAGTCTTGGTTTCCAGCTACCAAGCACCTGATGCTGATGTAAGCAAGTAATTTTTTTATGAATGAGATCCCTTCAAGACTGCCTATGCTGATGGCCGAGTGACTATCCTGTTATGCTGAGCGACTATCCTATTCCTCCTCAATGTTTATATTTCTGGTTCTAGGCACCAGCACCTAAAGCACAATTTTTCTGCCCCTGTTAAACAGGGGAGTGTAGAATTTACATTTTTGCTGTAATATTTTGCAGCAGGGCTCATTCCTGCGCTCAAATAGAGTATCTGTGAGGGGTTGCAGTGTTGTGGCACCAGTGCCTAAGGCCCAATTTTTCTGCCCCCTTTAACAGGGGCATATAATTACAATTCTTGATATAGTTTACAGCAGGGCCTGTTCCAGCGCCCACCAAGAGTAACTGTGAGGGCTTACAGGTGTTCTGGTACCACCAACACTAAAAACATACATTTATATATATATATATATATATATATATATATATATATATATATATATATATATATATATATATATACACACACATACACACACACACACACACACACACACACACACACATATATACACATACACACACACACACACAGTCCCCTACTTTCAGACAACTCCTACTTACAAAGGGAGGGAGCTAACAGGAAGAGAGGAAATCTACCCCTGGGAAGGAAAATTCTCTCCTGTAAGTGTTAATATGGGAAAAAAGGTGTCTCCACTGATGCTTTATCACCAATCCAGGGGCACCGACAGCAAAACAAATGTTACTGGGGTGATGATAACCCTTCCCTAGGATATCCAAAAAGCTTAAAAATAGATTTTTTGGCTGGAGCTAAACTTACAAAAATGTACCTGTTCCAAATAACAGATTAAAAAAACAAAACAAAAACAAAAACAAAAACAAAAAAAAAAACCCTCTGTATACTGCTGTAAAGAGTATATAGGGCCTGGGGGCCCCACGCCTTTTATTTTTTTAATTTGGGTGTGGGGTTCCCCTTAATATCCATACAACAAACAAAAAGGGCCTGGTAATGGGCTTGGGGGGAGGGAGTACCCATGCCACTTTTCTGAATTCTCATCCATATTGCCGGGACCAGACATTACTTTAAAGCCGCAAGCAGTTTTAAATGACTTTTATTCCTTTAGAAATTTCATTTTGTGCAGGAACCGTTCTAAACACGGGAAACACGCCACTTCACAGGCATACTATAGAAACCCCCAGGAATAGTTCACTTTTATTTTTTTCACTTTAAGCATCATTAAAATCACTGCTCCCGAAAAAACTTCAGTTTTTAAAACTTTTTTTTTGCATGGATACATGTCCCCTGGGGCAGGACCCGGGTCCCCAAACCCTTTTTAGGACAATAACTTGCATATTAGGCTTTAAAATTCGCACTTTTGATTTCTCACATTCGAGTCCCATAGACTTTAACGGTGTTCGAAAGTTTGTGCAAACTTTCGGTCCGTTCGCATGTTCTGGATGCAAAACCCAAGTGTTCAGCTCATCCCTAGTTACAAGCATGACTACCACAGGCAGAGGCATGATGGGACTTGTAGTTTCGCAACAGCTGAAGGGCCACCAGTTTGAGACCTCTGCTTTAGAGACTTCATTTTATATTTGTTATACATGTAGGGTTCGCCCTTAAAGTTCCCTTTGCTTCAGCTACACTCTCATGGGAAAAATTTAGAGAGCGTTCATGTGTAGCGTAGCCAGCTGTAACCTTGGTTGCTGGGCATGTACTTCGCCCCAGTTAAGTAAATTGTGATCCAACTTTATCTCCTAACTGTACAAAAGTGGTTGTAGGTTACTGAAGAGAAACGAGAACTCTCGCAAACATTCTGTGTAAAAGTGTTGGTTTCCTCTTGTGTACAGGCTTTTATATTATAATATAATATAATATAATATAATATAATATATATATATATATATATATATATATATATATATATATATATATATATATATATATATATAGGCTGTGGAAATTAACTATTAAATTCCTCGATTAATCGATTAAGTTTTTTGATCTATCAAAATTCCGGGTCTTCAGGGAGTCTTGCCGTGTCCATCTGAAGGACTCCTTTGCTGTGCCTTCATATCTGCATGTCGGCGGGACCTTACTATCTGCCACACGCAAGGGCTGTTGCACTTCCCTCTATCAACCTGGGATTCTACAGCCATCCACTGGGAGTTGTGATAGTTCCCTTCACGGGACATCTACATGCCGACGGACTGATGTTAACCCCTCATCTGGATTCAGCAGTGGTATCGTTGTACACATTTTTAAACCAGTATCATACTTAGCTACATGTTTTTATGACTGCTTTTGCTACCGTTTGGTATCACTCGCACCATTTTTACAGTTTATGTAGCTACATCGATTCCATCTCCAGTGCAATATTTATTTTGTTACGTACTTGAAGACTATAAAAGTTTAAATGCTATTCCGATCGAGCGCTGCCTTTGTGTGTTTTTTGTATCCTGCTAATCATTTTTCCAGTGGTTGGTAGCTGCACTGGGAATCAGCCTGCAAGGAGATCAGCTAAAAGTAGTTGGATCTGTGTGCGTTATAATTAATCGAAATTAGTCGATTAATCGATATAAAAAAAATAATAAAAAAAATTGATTAATCGAACACGAAAATTTTAATCAGTAACAGCCCTATTTATATATACACACACACACACACACACCACACACACACAAATTTGAGTATCGTGCAAAAGTTCATTTATTTCACTAATGCAACTTAAAAAAGTTGCAACTAATATACGAGATAGACTCATTACATGCAAAGCAAGATAGTTCAAGCCGTGATTTGTCATAAATTGTGACGATCATGGCTTACAGCTCATGAAAACCCCAAAAACACAATCTCAGAAAACTAGAATATTGTGAAAAGGCTCAAAGTGTCCCACTCTAATCAGCTAATTAAGCCATAACACCTGCAAAGGGTTCCCGAGCCTTTAAATGGTCTCAGTCTGGTTCAGTAGGAATCACAATCATGGGAAAGACTGCTAACCTCACAGTTGTGCAGAAAACCATCATTGACACCCTCCATAGAGGAGGGAAAGCCTCAAAAAGGTAATTGCAAAAGTTGGATGTTCCCCAAGTGCTGTATCAAAGCACATTAATAGAAAAGTTATGTAGAAGGGAAAAGTGTGGAAGAAAAGGGTGCACAAGCAGCAGGGATGACCACAGCCTGGAGAGGATTGTCAGGAAAAGGCCATTCAAAAGTGTTGGGGACTGTCACAAGGAGTGGACTGAGGCCGGAGTCAGTTCATCAAGAGCCACCACACACAGATGGATCCTGGACATGGGCTTCAAATGTTGTATTCCTCTTGTCAAGCCACTCCTGAACAACAAACAACGTCAGAAGCGTCTTACCTGGGCTAAAGAAAAACAGACCTGGTCTGTTGCTCAGTGGTCCAAAGTCCTCTTTTCTGAGGAGAGCAAATTTTGCATCTCATTTGGAAACCAAGTACCCAGAGTATGGAGGAAGAATGGAGAGGCACACACTGCAAGATGCTTGAAGTTTCCACAGTCTGTGTTGATTTAGGGAGGCATGTCATCTGCTGGTGTTGGTTCACTGTGCTTCAAGTCCAGGGTCAACGCAGCCATCTACCAGGAGATTTTGGAGCACTTCAGGCTTCCTTCCGCAGACAAGCTCTATGGGGATCTCTCCCTCTCCCTCTCCCATAAGACGCCCAACTTTAACTGCGCAACTCTGCTGTAATGGCGGTGGGCCCTATGCAAGGGGTCTCGGGCCTAGCAAACAGTTAAGAATCCTGAGCAAGTGCTCTCTCACCCGACCGGACCAATCCGTATAACCGATCCCGCTGCTAGGCTCCAGCATACGATCTCCCGGTCACCCGTAGTCTCCGATCTTCCAGACAACCGAAAGGGAAGGTGACTCGACTCTTGGATGCTCCGAGATGTCAGCAGGCTCTCTGGATAAAGGCTCTCTCCTTCTCTGGCAAGCAGGCTTTTCCAGGTTCGGTAGGCCCAGACTCTCCGGCCTACACGAGCACGATGGAACCTGTGTTGGGGCCTAAGTTGCTGGGCGGGCGATGTCCAAAGAGACCGCACGTTGCTCCTCCTCCCCTTAAATAACCAATCCCCAGCAGACCTTGCACCGGGCAATGCACAATGGGTGTACAGTTGCACTGTGGGTACAGTAGTCTGTAGTATCCACGCCATTGAGTCCAATTCTCCCTGTACCACAAATCCCACCATGCACCTTCCTACTCATAGTCAAGCAGTAGTCAGCATATTATCCAATAGAGAACCAGGGGAGATCCGGGTTCACTTGATGAAATATAGTCTCTATGAACACCATAAAGTGACACCCCGCTACATTATATTATATATATTTTTTTATTATTAGTTTAAAGAAACATGCTTACAAAACAAGGGAAAAAAAAAAAAAAAAAAAAAAAAAAAAAAAAAAAAAGCTGTACACAGTTTCATAGGTGTCCAAGACTAAAAATTTTATATAATGCAGCTTACCAGTTCTTAGATGTGGTGGCTGCGTTCATTTACATTTTGTTTTTTTAACCTTTTTTCACTTTATTTTATCCTAATGAGCCTACCGGTTCCACACTTCCTGTCCTATGCCGATACTCGCTCACCATGTTGTATCCAAGGAAAAAACCAGTGCTCACAAAAATAGTTTGTCGTTATGTAGCGCCCTCTACCATAGGTAGGTGTTAGGAGGTGAGGTTTTTTTTGTGATAGCTGCCAGGCAGGTAAATTTGGGCAGGCCTATGCTGCATGCTAGGCCTGCTTGTTTTGATCTGGGGGGCAGAGAGTGGTTAGTGTAGCAGTGGGTGTGACCACCTGTCCTTCAGTTCTCAGGCGCCTCCCTTGCTTCCAGGGAGAATGTTCTAGAAGAGGGGCAGGGCTGGGAATTGGAGTGACAGGGAGCTCATGTGAGGAGCCCTGACCAATCCCCTAATTGGAATTGGCAGGGGGCAGGCCTCCTACATAAGCTCAGGTCCAGCCCACTGGAGGGGAGTTGTCGGCTGGGTGAAGTGAAGAATGGAGTGTTAGGCTGCAGCAGGAGGCCCATCCCCATCTGGCCTCTCCTTACACAGTCTTGGAGGAGGTGTCCTGGAACAGAGGAGCTGGAGAAGCAGTCGGTACGCATGTCCGGGAAAATTCTTCATCAAGGACTTGGAGAGGTTTGGTGAGTGTGGCACAGTGGATATCTGGAGGAGGCATGCCAGGGGAGCAAGGCCAGAGGAGAGACTGGGGTTTTGTGTCAAATCAATGTGGCCTGCGGGCACAGGATTTGCAAGTCGGACTAGCTGGGATCAGTAGTCCACCAACTATCCAATGCTGCTAAACAATTAGGCCATCAAGAAGGGGTACTGCAGGCCCCTGGCCTATCAAAACTCAGCAAAGTTCAGCAACCATCAGGGAGTGTTCAGAGCAATCCCTGTTGCAGTGTAAATAAAGATGATGGGGTGGAAAGACTAACATTGTACAGTAAAGTTTGTGCAGGAGCAGAAGAGTCCTGGGAGCAACAGTCTGCAGGAGTTGGTGCAGAGGAAGAGTAACAGTCTGCAGGAATTGTGCAGAGGAGAGGTGAAGTTGAGACTAAATGTTAGAGTCCATCTATAATTCTAAGTGTAACTAATTCAACAATTCTTTAACGATGGCAAAAAGTGATCCGTTTTTTGGGCATCCCATACCCTTTCCCCAACCAAGTTATATCCCCCCAAATAAACAAAAAGCAAATGACTGTTCATAGTCTCTGGAGAGTTATATATGGAGGTCTGGCAGCAGGGTGACATGGTGGATAACATGGTGGTAACTAGTAGCAACCATACGCTACAGGTATTTTTGGTGAACTGTTCCTACACATGTTAAACATTTGTTACAAATATTGTACTTCTTTGCCAAGGAGAGAATATACTTCTGTCTTGGAAAGAAACAACAACAACAACAACAACATGTCCTACTCTGACCACTTGGATTCAGCTGATAAAATTTGTTTGCCTTTATATAAAAAAAAAAAAAAAAAAAAAAAAAAAAACACAAACACTTGCTTCTGAACTTGGAAAGAAATCTCCTCTCTTTGATAAACTATGGCATAAATGGGTGTCTAGCCCTCTTACTCTGACAACACTAGATTCAGGAAATTAGTATTTGCCTTTGGTTACTCTTGGCATTGTAATGCCATTTTGATTTGTCATTGCTTTTCCATTCATACATAACAAAAAAAACTTAAATATATACCACCATTCTCTGTACTATTATTTTTTGTCAAGACATGGGAGGCATAGTCGGGGTCTGTTTATGGTTTTCTTGTAGAACACTTAAACATTTTCAATAAGCATTTTTTTTTTTTTTTTGTAAAAAAGTACAGCCAAAAGCTTGTTTGGCTGTACTGCTTCTGTGGATCACAGGAGTGCATATCGATGACCGACAGTCACCAGCACTCTGCTTCATGAGCAATCAGCGGGTGTGGGACCGATGCTGCATCCACTTGAGCAAGTAGGATTCCAAAAAAACAAAAACCTATACCTCTTAATGCTGCCGGGGTTCCCCCTTAACAAGACATTAACCCTCAATTTGTCCTGGTGATCCTTGCCAAGAGAACAAACTACTTTTAAAGCCTCATGCACAAAGGATGTTTTTGCAGCTGCTCCTACTGTTGTCTGGCAGTCTTTGCTGCCTCTAAACCTTTTATCTTATCTTACTTAAAGCGGAGCTCCGCCGGAAAAAATTTTTTTTTAAAAGCCAGCAGCTACAGCTACAGCAGCTGCTGGCTTTTAATATTTGGACACTTACCTGTCCTGGAGTCCAGCGACGTCCGCAGCAGAGGACGAGCGACCGCTCGTCGCTCTGCTGCTCCCTCCGCCATCCTCGCTGAGGGAACCAGGAAGTGAAGCCCTGCGGCTTCATGCCCGGTTCCCTACGGCGCATGCGCGAGTCGCGCTGCACCGTTCTGATTGGTGCTCCTGTGTTCTGGGAGCCGAGTGTCTCCCAGAACACCAAGGGAAGTCTGCGGGAAGTGACGTAACTCCCGCAGATTCCCGGAGACAGGACTCCCGGATGTGGGTTAAAATACCTGTCTTAGACAGGTATCTTCACCCCCCTCCCCCCTGAAAGATGTCAATTGTGACACCGGAGGGGGGGGGGGGAGGGTTCCAAATAGCAAAAGTTGCTATTTAGGGTGGAGCTCCACTTTAACGATTAGAGGCAGGAAAAAAAAAAAAAAAAAAAAAAAAAGGGCTTGTAAATGAGCGTGAACGTTTAAGCATTAAATGTGCCCAACATTAATTGGTTTCCAATGGCCAGGTTTAATTCCCCCCCCCCCCCCACTTTTTAGACAAAATTAAACCTGGCCATTGGAAACCAATTAATGTTAGGCCCATTTAATGCTTAAATGTTCACACTCATTTACAAGCTTTTTTTTTTTTTTAGACAAAAACACCACACACCCAGTCCTATGTGCATAAGACCTTAGTGTTGTCATCTGACCAAAAGGTAGATCTTCCTTTACTAGTTTCCAGAGACAATTTTCCAAGAGGGGAACCCCCTCACTTCCTGTTGTCCGTCAGAGAGGAAGTGAGAGGAGATCTCCTGAATAGGTCACAGACAGAAAAACCAATCTGACAAGGGTTTTTAGTCAATGTCTATCCAAAAAGCTTCTTTAGTTTTTATAACATTACCCTTTACATCAATAGTTTGGTATGAAATGTACCCTGGGAGGTAGGAGACTGGAGCAGCAACAAGACCCAACTAAACAAAAAGACAGAGCTTGAGTAGGCTACAACTCCTACCACCCCCTCCCCCCAGGATTTTTCACAAAGGCTTAAAAGTGGATAAAAGTAAATACCTGTATGCTGTGTTACTTTTAAGAGGACCATTGCAAGGATCTTTATTAAAGCAGTTGGTGTCATTCCCCACCCGAACAACATAGTTATTCAGGGTATCCTGCACCTGGGAGAGGTCATAGATCTGAGATGATGTCGGAGGATTGGTGCAATCGGGATTGTTAAACTTGGCAGCCACATACGGTCCCGAGGCTCCAAAGTTTGTTGATGAGTACGTGCTTGTGTTTGAGAGTGCAAGGTTTGTGGCATCTGAAAAACAAAGAAATGCAAACCAATTCACTAAAATCTCATACTAAGTTTAAATTCATTATTGCGATTTCAAAAGTTGTGTAGCCACCCTGGCCGTATGATTACGTCAGATTTTTAGGTCTCAAAAGCAGTACATTGTTTTGCATAGAAATTTGGCATTTTATATTGTAAGCCTGTAATTCTTTAGGAATAACACACTTAAATCTGTCCAAACAAGAGAGTCTATCATACCTGGGATGTCTACTAAAGTTTGAAACAAAATATATAAATATTATAATAACTATTTGTAGCGGGGTCCTAAATTTAGGGGTAGTTATGCTCAAACACCTAAATTGTTAGGACATTATCAACCATTTTGTCTGCAGGGAGAGTATCAGTGTACCGTTCCCTGCGGGTGTCGCTGCCATGGTGGGCCAGGGTTGAACCGCTGATACAGTGCCTTGTGTGTCCCCTCTCGGCAACCATGCAGTGGGCGGCCTGCTGTGTATGCTGGGAGAGGATATAAAAAGGGAAGGACGCTGCCTGTTTTGTTGGTTCCTTGTCGGGGGTCCTACTCCCAGGGGGTGTGTGTGTGTGTGTGTGTGTGTGTGTGTGTGTGTGTGTGTGTGTGTGTGTGTGTGTGTGTGTTCCTGTCCGCCCTGGGCACCTTTGGCCCAGGGGCGGTGATCAGTGAATCAGTCCCAGGCACCTTTAGCCCTGGGGCTGCAACTGAAGGCCTGGGGCCCACCAAGGATCGAGGAATCTCAGGGTGCCGCCTTGCGAGGGGACCCGCATCTGAGATGAGGAGGCCGGGGGAGGACCATTCCGAGGGACTGGTGAGAAGTCACAGTGAAGGAAGGGGCCCGGTAACTCTCTGGAGGAATGTCTTCTCCTTACAAGAGGCCAAGCTTTGAAAACCAAGTTCACCAGTTTGTGTAGTGACTGTGCGTTTAGTTAGAGTACCATTTTGGCTGCTAGTCCCTATCTAGGGAGACTATCCAAATGGGCCAAGTCTGCTTGAGAAGCCAAGCAGTGAAGTGTATTACGTTTGTGCCTGGACCTCTCCCACACCTTATGTTCTCTCTCCAACCTTCCCTATCAGAGACTGTGCTTTAAGAGAAAAACTAGGTTGGAGTTACGGCTGGTGTGTACCTTGGAGTTATTGGGGGAAATAGAGACTTGTCTTTATTGAGCATAGAGAGAAGAGCCATTCTCTGGAGAACCTGGCTGTGGAGACCTGTTTCACAACACCGCACAACACAGGAGGGTACGGGCATGTAGCGGGGTGTGCCCTCTCTTCCTGCGAGGAGCCAAAGGCAGGTGACAGAGAGGGTCCCAGGCGCTATATATAAAAAAAAAAAAAATTAGAGAGAGATATATATATCTCTCTCTCTATCTCACACTGACCCCCTTTTACCTGCCTTGTTCTTCGACTCTTCGTAGGAAGAAGGGGCACACCATGCCACAAGCCCGTATCCTCCTATATTAAGAGGTTGAGCAGTGTTGTTGGTGGGTCATTTCACAGTCGAGCCAGAAAATGTTTTCTCACCTCTGTGGATAACAGATTTGAGTACTTGTTTCCCCCAGTGAATAGAATGTCCACACTTGCTATAACTCCAACAGAGAGTTTATTTCTTCTCTTATCAAATAACAGTCTCTTGATAGGAACAAAGGTTGGAGCAAGAAAAAGGACAGCACAAGATGTGGGGAGAGGTCCAGGCACAATCTCCGTCACTTCACTGTTCAGCTTCTCGAACAGACTCAGCTTCAAATGGATAGTCTATTTAGGACAAGACTAGCAGCCAAATGACACTCATGCTTTACTCAAGGCCTCTATCACAGACCTGGTGAACTCGACCTTGGCCTAGGGAGAAGACATTCCTCCGGAGAGTTACCGGGACCCTTTCCTTCACCATGACTACCGCATCAGTCCTAAGGAACGGTTCCTCACCCAGCCTCCTCTACTCAGATACGGGTCCCCTCGCAAGGCGGCACCCTGAGATTCCTCGATCCCCGATGGGCTCCAGCCAAAAGGTGCTGGGCCCAGGCCTTTGCTGCAATTCCCGAGTCCACACATCCAGGACGGACAGGAACAGCAGAGTAGTACCTCACCCTGGGACTAAAAGGTGCCCAGAATAGAACAGGAACAGAGAACAGCCCGCCCCTGGGCCTAGGACGGACTGGAACCAGAACCAGGGGTAGGACCCCACCGACTAACTCCAAACAGGCAGCGTCTGCCCCTTTTATCTCCTCTCCCCCAGCAGGTTAACTCCGCCCTACCACACGGTTGCCGAGAGGGGACACAAAAAGCACAGTCCTGTATTAGTGGTTCAACCCTAGCCTACTATGGCAGCGCCACCTGTAGGCCACAGGGAACTGTACACCAATACTCTCCCTGCGGATAAATTGGTTGCAAAACCCTGACAAATCAAGGTGTTTGAGTAAACTACCACTCAAACACTTACCTTAAATTGAGGACCCCGCTTCATATATTATAATAAACGCACTAAATGTATGTATGTATGTATGTATGTATGTATGTATGTATGTATGTATGTATGTATGTATGGCAGGGCTTTAAAATCTAAGAGAATGCTTGAGTGGTAGTTGTGCTCAAACACACTATTTGATAGGGTTCTGCAAAACCCATTTTGAACTACAGGTGGGATACTGGTGTATAGTCCCCCGTGTCCTTTTGGTGGCACTGCCATCGGAGGCCAGGGTTGAACCGCTGGTACAGTGCCGTGGATGTACCCTTTTGGCGGTGGGCGTGTCGGCCTGCTGTGCATCCCGGGAGGGGATATAAAAGGGGCAGACCCTGTCTGTCAGGGGCGAGTTCCCAGGGGTCCGACCCCGGGAGCGTGCGATTCTGTTCGTGGCCACCCCAGGTACCTTTAGCCCTGGGGTGGAGTTCCTGGTCCGGTACACTGGCGGATCAGTCCCAAGCACCTTTAGCCCTCGGGCTGCAACCGGAGGCTTTGGGTCCAGCACCTTCGGCTGGAGCCCACAGAGGGAGGAGGAGGAATCCCAGGGCGCTGCTTTGCGAGGAGACCCGCATCTAGATGGAGGCCCGGAGGAGGACCGTTCCGAAGGACTGGTGAGAGATCACAGTGAAGGAAGGGGCCCGGTAACTCTCTGGAGGGATGTCATTTTCCGCGTAACCACACTGACACTGCAAAAAGTTCCTTCAGAAGTACACAGCTCACGGTGCCAGAATCTTTCAGCCGTCCGGTAGCACCGTGAGGCAAACTGGCCAGGATGCGTCCTTCAAATGAGTCCAATTGTTCCGCTTCTTCCCGCAGGCAAGACCGCATAGGACCATCCCGGACTAGTAGGCCCCAGCAACTCCTGGGCCTACTTCTCAGTTGCAGAGCCTCGGGCCAGCAGGCTTGCACATCCGAGGCCAGGAGGGCCCTCAGGTCAGGATCCGGCAACGACCCCCGAAAGAGCGGTCTCTGCCTCTTAAGAACCCCCTCCCAGAATGCACAGCGGGTTGACCACTCCCCCATAGCCACTTCTGGGAAAGGAAGACCCAATACACCTAGCCTGCTGCATTTCCAACTCTGACCCGTGGTGATAGTGACACCTACTGTCAGGTGGAAAATGCGCAGCCCAGCTAGACAAACAGAGCCAGTAATTTACATAATTCTTTCTGGGCTGAACTACAGCTCAGATAACTAAAATTAACATATAGCGTATACCCAACAGGAGTAGGGCGCTACACATATAAACTAAAAATCCCTGTTTTTCATTGCAATTTGCTGGGAAGAGTACATAAAAGTGTAAGAGGGTCCATCCAAAATTGGTAGCGTTAACATAATGACACCACAAACGCACGTGGCAAATGTAATGTGTTTACCTGCATTGGATTGTATGTTATAGTACCATGAGATCCGGTTCCTGTGCGTCTCGTCACTCTTGGTGTGGTCCAAATTCAAATAGGCCGATATTGCACTGCACCTGGAATGCATGTAAATTGCACAGGAATGCACAGTGTGTTCCTGTGCGAGTCATAGGGTGGAGTCCTGAAGCCCAGTGCTGGAAAAAAAAAATTGCCACCTGGCTCCCTTAATGTGCCTGGCAGGGAGGCACTAGTGTGAGAAACTAGGGCTATTGTCCCGCATCTCTAGTGGGGTGCCCAGATGCAATCATTGTCCCCTGTGTAGCAGCCAGCATCTCATTGATTTAGGGGTGGGTAAGAGGATATTACATGTGCTAGGCAGGGGGCACTTTGGGAGAAGAAAAGACTTAGGGTTGGGGGGGGGGGGGGGGGGTATGGTCAGATTTCATATCCAACTTCCCTCCTAGCACAAGTGCCCTCTCCTCCCATAGTGCCCCCTGCCTAGCACATATAGTATCCTCTTACCCACCCCTTTCCCATTTTGCTGCAAGTACTCTTTTTGTCGGTTTGCCTCCCTCCCCCCCCAAATCATTGCAAGTCAAGGGGGCACTGCAAGTCAAGTAATCCTTTTTGTCAGCTTACACCCCCCGCGCAAGTGTCAGTGTGCAATGATCACATACCTCAGATCAGAGCCACAAATGTACATCGGTGTCTCTTCTCCTCCCTAGTCTGCGTAAGAGGAAGTCATCAGAGCCGAGAAAGAGGCTACGGCTTCAGTCCCCTCTGCCATGTGTCAGTGTGAAAGGCATACGGCGAGGAGAGATGCCGGCTGCCATACAGAGCCAATATTGTAGCGCGTGGGACACCGAACACCCCGCCCGGCAAGTCACTGCTCAAGCAGGCATGGTCCCGGCAGTATGGGTTTTTCCACCCCCACATGCTGGCACCCTCAGGCGGCTGCCCTATGGTGGCGCTGGCCCTGCACCTACTGAAGCATTGGAGAGAGCTGCGGATTTCTAACTTTAAACAAAGGGGTTTAAAAGGAGAAGTGTAACCAAAGCTCTTTTGGCCATACTTCTCCTGTGGATCACAGGAGTGCACTCAGTTCTAAACTCTTGTGACCTAGATTCAGCTGAGAGCAGGCTAAAGCCTACTGATGGCTTACATCACAGAGCCGGTCCAGGCTTTGCAGGGATCCCTACTATAATGCCAGGATCCTCTCAGATCCCTGAACAGCAGCTGGCTCAGCCTCTCAGCACACTGCTAAGAGCTTGAGCCAGCAGCTCCAGCGAGTGCTGGAGGAGCAGACAGTGGTGATTGAAACTGAAATAATGTTTTGGGTGGACCGACACTTCAAAAGATTTTTGGATAAAGTGGCAAACTATTAGCAGTTATTTGCTTTGTTATGTAGCGGGGCCCTGCCTATGGGGGGGGGTCGCTATGCTCAAATTTAGGGGTGACCTGAGCGGTAGTTGGCTCGGGCCTTCTAATTGTTTTGGACTCTACCTTGTTGCTGTGTCACCTGGCGTGCAGTTCTCCTTTAGGCGTATAGGTGGTACTGTCACTTATACCCGGGGTTGAACCACAGGTGATGGAGTGGCTATTAGATGTCCTCTCTCGGCTGCCGTGCAGTGGGCGGTTCCGGCCTGCTGTGCAGGCCGGGAGAGGGTATATATGGGGCAGACGCCATTGTTCGGGTACAGGTAACCAGGAACTACTCCTGGAGGAGTGTGCCCCTCTAAGGGGGGGGGTGCGCCCACCTTTCACTAAGGAGTGTCGGGCACCTTCGGCCCGAGGCTGCAGAGTTCCAGGTAGGCCCAGTACCTTCAACTGGGTCTACAACCAAGGGAAACCCAGGGAGCCCAGGTAAGGGCGACCGCACTGACAGAGAAAACCGGGGGAGGATAGGTCCCATACAGGAGGTGGGTAATACAAGATTGCTGTCTTGGGAGAGGCCTGGTGACCTGTCGGAGGGAAGGATTCCTTTCTTCACAGACTGCCCTTGCGGAGTGTAGCAACTTAAGGAGGGATCTCCTTGACTTTGTCCTTGGAGGAGACTAAGTCACCGTTCGAGCTTCATGCCGGCTGCTAGTGCTATTGAGTGACTATCCGGGTGAGCTGTACCCACTCGGGACCGAGTGGCGACAAAGCCAAGAGTGTGCCTGAATCCATTCCATTCTGCTAACCCCTTTCCTCTCCAACTTTCTGGTTACTGAAGCAAAGAAAAAATAAACTCTCATTGGAGTTGAAGTGTTGTGTGGACATTGACCTTCTTTGGGATAGGTAAAGACTCGCCTCTATAATCTAGAGGGGAGAACCAGTGAAAGGAAGCAACTCGCTGCGGGACCCAAATACATAACACCGTCCAACCTCTAATCCAGAGGACGCGGGCATGTGGCATGGTGTGTCTGATCCCCCTAAAAAGGAAGGTAAGGGGGAAAAAGGATCTGTGTGCTACATCTGGTTTCTTATAGCGACATACTGTACGTCCCTCTGGAAGGAAGGAACTGAAGGGAATGGTCCACACTCAAAAACAAAGAAAATCAGCCATTAACTGACCCCATACTACCTTAAATTTGCTTAAAGAGACTAAAACTGGAGAGTGCAAAACTGGTGCAGGTCTGCATAGAAATCAATCAGCTTCCAGATTTTATTGTCAAAGCCTAAATTGAACAAGCCAACGTTAAAAGCAGATTGGCTACAATGCACAGCTGCACCAGATTTTGCATTTTCAACCCCACTGCCACCAGATAGGCATAGCTCCCAACTGTCCCCGATTTCGAGGGACTGTCCCCGATTTGGAGAAATGTCCCTCTGTCCTCCTTATTTGTCCCTCATTTTGGTCTGATCTATATAGTTGTATATAAAATGCACTTTTTATCTTTCAAAAATAGTTTCCCCAATTCTAAATTGCTGCATTTGTAAACTTTAAAAGTCAATGTAGCGCCCTGCTCCCAATGAGTGTGTGCCATATGTTAAATTATAGTTATCTGAGCAATAGTTTGGCTCAGAGGGATTGTGTTATAAATTGCACTCTGTTTCAGTTCAGTTGGTTGTGCGATTTCCCTCTTGACAGTAGGTGTCGCTGCCACCGCTGGTCAGGATTGGAAAGGCTACAGGCTGGACGTATTGGGTACCTCTTCCCTAGCAAGCAGCCCAGGGGGCGTGGTGAACCCGCTGTGCATGATGGGAGGGGGTAAGTAACAGACGCCATTAGGGCAAGGAGAGATTCAGGGGTCATGTCTTCGGTCCCCACCTGAGGGCCATCATGGCCTTTGGGAAGTGTTGGCAGTTTCCGCCTCGGGGCCACGTTGGCCTGAGGCTTCGTTACTGACGGGTAGGCCCAGGAGTTACTGGGGCCTGCTGATCCAGGGATGATCCTGTGTCGCCTTGCCTGCTGGAAGGGACCAAGCAATTGAGGACTCAATTGGAGGATGCACCCGGATCCTAAATTTACCCCACAGTGCTGCGGGAATGGCTGAAAGATTCTAACACTGAGAGCTGTATTCTTCATTCAGAATATAACCCAAGTAATGGTTATTCCAAGTCTGAGGCAGAGACTATACGTGATCGAGCTGTACATCGGCTGCTATGCCAGTGAGATTGGGCCTCTCCGATGTCTGCCGAGTCCAGCGTGTAGGCAGTTATTCCTCTGGACCTAGGAGAATTCTTATGAGTCGCAATTAAGGTACCCGAGTCCTACCCATCCCTTCATCCCCTCTGTTGGAAACTGTATTTCAAATAAACCCTTGAAAGAGACGTTTGTGTCGGTGAAAACTTCTTCTAGACAACTCTTCAAGGAAAACCCCTGATACGGGCATACGAAACAGTGAGGCAACGTTCAAGGCCCAAAATTAAACTAGCGGCCCCTGCGGGGGTATTGCTAGATCAATATAAAAAGGAATTAGTAGTGGTAAAAAAGGCACTTGTGGATTTAATTAACCTTTTTTTTGTTAATTCTCCTTTAAGGGGGTGTGGCAGGGGGTGTCTTATGCCTACATACGTTTTCTAGTAGGTGTCCCTCATTCCCATCTCAAAAAGTTGGGAGGTATGAGACAGGGTGTTTGGAACAAAATGTATATTTACCTGTAGAGGCCTTTCTTGTGACATCCAAAAGCCTTGAGACTGCTGCTGGGTGCTGCCATCTCGGATATGATGTCAGCAACGTCACGCAATTTACACTCTATAGTGCATCTACCTAAAAGACTATATAGGAAGGTGAGGTGAGGGGGGGAGAGGCAGCTGGGCCAGCACAGACAGCAAATAGTCACTCCCAGGAGAGGAAAGGGCTATGAAGAGCAAAAGAGGAAGGGGGAAGTGGTAGGGTTTTGGCTCTTGGAGCTCTTTTCTTGCAAGTTTGCGTTGCAAGTGAATAAAAATAAATATGGTTTACCGAAAAGAAAAAAATGACTGTTCCTTTATCTGCAATTTTTTTTTTTGTACATTTTGTGATTAACTGTTGACAGATCATGAAATCCTGCAGAATATTAATGTATAGGTGGAATTTTCCTCCCATAGTGAAATATGCTGTGCCAATTTCAACATTTTCATCTAGTAGTTAAGCAGTACTTACCATTCCGGACCACATACAGAAATACAGTCTCGTTAGTCAGTCTGTAGCAGTAGGGCTTTTCCAAAGCAATGGTGGTCTGGGTTGGGTTAAACTGGAAGATTTTACCATTCGCCAACAATGGCACCACAGCTACAGCTGAAGAATGGAAGGATTGAAAGCAATTAAAGAACGCTAAATATATGCAAAGCATACTTAAACATATTGCATGGCAAAATAAAAAAAACCCACATGCATTTTATAAAAAGAAAAATTGTATAAAACATAAAAAAAAAAAATAATAATAAAAAAAAAAAAAGTTAAAAAACTACTAGAAGTTCCTGATCTAGCCTGTAATCTACAGTAGCACTCTGCAATAGGGATGAGCTTTGAGTTCGAGTTGAACTCACGCTCGACTCGAACATTGCCTGTTCGCCGAACAATTTGGGGTGTTCGCGGCAAATTCGAAAAGCCCCGGAACACCCTGTAAAAGTCTAAGGGAGAAATCAAAAGTGCTAATTTTAAAGGCTATATAAGCCTTTAAAGTTATTGTCATAAAAAGTGTTTGGGGACCCGGGTCCAAACCCAGGGGACATGTATCAATGGCAAATATTTTTTTTTAAATGGCCGTTTTTTCTAGAGCAGTGATTTTAAGAATGCTTAAAGTGAAACAATAAAAGTGAAATATTCCTTTAAATTTCGTAACTTGGGGGGGGGGGGGGGGGGCTATAGTATGCCTGTAAAGCAGCGCTTGTTTCCCGTGCTTAGAACTGTCCCTGCACAAAGTGTCATTTCTGAAGGAAAAAAAAGTCATTTAAAAAGCATTCGAGGCTATAATGAAATGTTGGCTCCCGGCAATACAGAGAAAAGTCATTGAAAAAAAAAAAAAAAAAAAAAAAAAAGTGTTGGGGTCCCCCCAAATTCAATTACCAGGCCCTTCAGATCACACGATCAGTTCAACCCTCCGTTCACCTCTATGGAGCAGCAGATGTAAACAGACTTGTGTCCATTTACACTTGCCTACCTCCAATCCGATCCACAATATTTTATATAATATATACATACACACACACACACACACACCTCCTGTTTGAATAACTTAAAGCGGAGTTCCGCTTTTTTTTTTTTTTTTTTCGGCGTAATGTTCCATTTTTGGGTGGAACTCCGCTTTAAAGGGGTTGTAAAAACCCTTGAGCGTTTTTTTTTTTTTTTAATTATGGGGGTAACCAGTGCATGTTTGAGCGGGGAGGGGAAGGTGTTCAAGGAAAGTGAGAGGTTGAAGCTGTAGGTTAGAGAGTTTAGGAAAGAGCAGGAAGGTGGTCCAAGTAATTGTGAGGGGACAGGGTCCAGAGAACAGGTGGCAAGGTGAGCTTTGGAAAGTAGTTTGGCAACTTCCTCAGTGGCAACAGGGTCAAAGGAGGAAAGTATTGAGTGCGGCGTTGAACCTGGTATGTTAGTTGGAGGAGAAAAGCTTGTCACTGGATATCCCCATCATGAATTATCTTGTTTTTGAAATGACTGGCAATCTCCAGGGCAGTAATTAAGTTGGTGGGTGGAGGCAGTGGGTGAAGTAGATAGTTAAGGGTAGAAAAGAGTTCACCAGGATTGGATGAGAGGGTTTGATGAGTGGTGTAGTAAGTTTGTTTTGCAGCATGAAGGCAGGAGTTGCATTTAAGTATAGCGGGTACCCCAAAATTGGGGTATCGCTATGTTCTAAATTTAGGGGTAATATGAGCTTATATTTATTATAGCAAAGTGTAAGAAATATTGCTTTTTTTTCAAAATTGTCGCTCTATTTTTGTTTATAGCGCAAAAAATAAAAACCGCGAGGTGATCAAATACCACCAAAAGAAAGCTCTATTTGTGCGAAAAAAAAGGACGTCAATTTTGTTTGGGAGCCACGTCGCACGACCGCGCAATTGTCATTCAAAGCGTGACAGCGCTGAAAGCTGAAATTTCGCCTGGGCAGGAAGGGGGTTATGTGCCCAGTAAGGAAGTGGTTAAGTGTTGTCTGGTGTACAGCTCCCCTTTGGCCTGTAGGTGACACTGTTTGCCCAGGGTCGAACCTCAGGTGACACAATAGCTAATTGGGTGTTCTCTCTCGGCTACCGTGTGGTGGGCGGGGCTTCGCCTGCTATGCATGCCGGGAGAGGATACATAAGGGGGAGACGCCATGATTGGGGGAGGAGTGCCAGGGAGAGGAGTACCCGGAGGAGTGTGCCCCATGGGGGTGGTGTGTCAAGGGGAGTCCAAGGACCCCTGATGGCGAAGTCGCACCCTATGGCCCTGCTGGCCGGGGGGTGCGTGAACTGGCCGAGGAGTCTCTGGCACCTTTAGCCAGAGGCTGCAATGTTCCAGGCAGGCCCAGTACCTTTAACTGGGTCTGCGATCAATATGCTGGAGTTCCAGGGAGCCCGTGTGAGGGGTGGCCCCCTCTGAAGGAGAGGAAACCAGGGGAGGACCTGTCTGATGGACCGGTGAGAGATGTCACGGTGGAAGAGAGGCCTGGTTGTCTATCAGAGGGAGGACTCATTACTCAGCAAGATAACCCTGTAAAGTGCCCATTGGCATCATCGGTTCTCTAAATTTTACAGAGGTTTAAGGAATGTTCTGGATTCAGGAATAACAGGATTCTGCTACTATTAGAGCAGGGATATGCAATTAGCGGACCTCCAGCTGTTGCAGAACTACAAGTCCCATTAGGCATAGCAAGACTCTGACAGCCACAAGCATGACACCCAGAGGCAGAGGGATGATGGGACTTGTAGTTTTGCAACAGCTGGAGGTCCGCTAATTGCATATCCCTGTATTAGAGGATCTCCTGAACCCGTCTCTGGAGGGGACAAAGTTACAGTATTATTCGAGCTCCACTCCGGCTGCTAGAACTGTGAGAGATATCTATCCGGGTGAGCTAAACCCACTCAGGATCGAGTGGCGACGAGTAAGCCAAGTGTTGTGTGCCTGAATCTACCTCCTTTCTCTTCAATTTTCCCGTTAACTGAAGCAAAAGAAAATAAACTCTTTGTTGGCGTTGAAGTTGTGTGGACATTGGCCTTCTTGGGGGAAGAATATAGACTTTTCCCTACATTCTAGGGACGAGAACCAGCGGAAAGAGGTAACTCGCTACAGGACCCAAATCTGTGAACACCGCCTGACCTCTGATAAGGCGGACACGGGCTTGTGGCATGGTGTGTCTTACACCCCCCCCCCCGCAGGTGAAGGTAAGCGGGGGCAAAAGGATCTGTGTGCTACATAAGGAGGACAGATTTGTAGAGGGTGAAGTTTTGCCCCACCCTTGCTCAAGACCATGACTACATCTCTTGATACTTCTGGTTTCATCTGTTTGCTAAAGCTTGGTTCTGCATGTAGAGAGAGGATTACAATACATAGAAGCTGGCAGAGCTAAAAGAAAATTCCAACATTTACAGTCATCTTAACTACTTCCGGACGGCCCGCCGTCGTTTTACGTTGGTACTTTCAAGAGGGATTGTGTTATGGCAGCAGCTAGCTGCCATAACCCCAGTATCTTCTTCAGCGGGCGGTCCGCTTCAAGATAAAAGTGGCCTCTGCGGCGGATTCGTCGCAAGATCACTTGTAATCGGTGGCGGGAGAGGGGGCCCCCCCTCCCGCCGCTCTCCGGTGCCCTCCACTGCTTACCGGAGCCGCCGGCAGCGGCTGAGGCGATCTCGTCTGCTCCCTGGCTTGGCATGGAGACGAGTGAGGGGGGGGGGGGGAGATAGCCCCCACCCGCCTCCATATCATTTCAGGGCGGAAGAGATGTCAAAATGTCACTTCCACCCGTAACACTTAAAGTCCCTTTTTTTATATTTATTTATATTGCATTTTAGTGCAAATATGAGATCCGAGGTCTTTTTGACCACAGATCTCATATTCAAGGAGGTCCTGTCATGCTTTTTTTCTATTACAAGGGATGTGTACATGTATGTCAAAACGGACCTAACGGCAGGGGGGTATTGCACACAATCAGACACAGGGATTGTGTGTGAATATGACAGGCAGACTCCTGCCTGTCAGGTGAGAGTATGAAGGCAGCCACATGATCGCTCACCCCCCCCCCCCCCCCACTCGCTCCTGCCATGCTTCCCGGGCTCCGTTTGCCCATCTGCTGGCCTGAGACAGTCATGGCGGGTGTCGGCGTGCAGAGGGGAAAGGAGAAGAGCAGATACACGTCCGCTCTCTTTCCCTTCTTTCAGTGACCCGGAAAGCGACGTCACTTCCTGGGTCAAGTCTTCTGTGTCCCTGCCTCGTTTTGCAGAGAAAGGATGTTTTGCAATGCGATCTGAAGTGGAATACAGGTTTTTTCTTTTATGACCCTGCATATCTCAATAAAGTGAACCTGTCAAAAAAAAACACATCATCACATAGGGGACTGTTAGGGGAATGTGATGCAAAAAAATAAAGTTACACCCAAGCACATAAACCCTCCCCAAAAAAAAAAATTAGGCCCCCCCACTGCCACATATACACACGCACGAACGTAAACGAATGCGTCGGGCACCTACACGTGAAAACGTTAATAGCGATACACGTTACATAGCGCCGCGTACACCGGAGTGAGAGCAATATTTCTAGCACCAGAGCTCCTCCGTAACACTTAACTGATACCTATAGGGGGCCTTTACAGCGTCACCTATAGAAAAAGTACCAGTTACGTAATGGTCTTTCTGGTAAGTCTTCCAGGACGGCACAATGAGAGATGACTAGTCCACCTGACAGGAAACACAATCAAAGAGGTTAAAAACCCCACCCCTCCCTGTGCTCCTCAGTTTGTGAAAAAAAGGACTCCACACTAGTGCACGAGAGTGAAAACAACATACCACAACAACTCTATCTATTAATATACTTAACCAGAGCGGTGGGAAGTAGGCCTGCCGTCCTGGAAGACTTACCAGAAAGACCATTACCGGTAAGTAACTGGTACTTTTCTCAAGACGTCTTCCAGGACGGCACAATGAGAGAGAAGCAAGTAATTTGCAGGCCTACCTTAGGGTGTGACGACCGCTTGCAGGACCTTCCTACCAAATGAGAGGTCCTGAGGCGACAGCAACTCCACTCTATAATGTTTCAAAAAAGTGTTCTGGCTTGACCATGTCGCAGCTTGGCAGATTTGTTCGACCGAAGCTTCGGCCCTTTCTGCCCAGGAGGTCGCCAGAGACCAAGTGGAATGTGCCTTAACCTTCGGGGCTGTCTTAGCAGCCTGGTCATAAGCTAGGGAGATTGCTTGTTTTATCCACCTAGCTATGGTTACTCTAGAAGCCTGTTGGCCCTTTTTCTGACCAGAAAAATGTATAAATAAGTGGCTGGATTTTCTGAAAACGCTAACTCTATCCAAATAAGAAAGCAGACATCGTCTGACATCCAAACAATGAAAGGAAGCCTCCCTTTCATTCTGGGGATTGGAACAAAAAGAAGGGAGTATTATTTCCTGTGTTCTATGAAATTTTGATACTACCTTGGGAAGGTACAGGGGGTCCTGCCTGAGAACAACCCTGTCCTCAAAGAAACGAAAAAACGGCTCTTTAATTGACAGAGCCTGCATATCACCTACTCTTTTGGCTGTCGTTATCGCCAGCAGAAAGGTAAACTTAACTGTGAGAAGTTTAATAGAAATACTGTCTAAAGGCTCGAACGGAGCCTTAGTTAACTGTTCTAGAACCAAGGAGAGATCCCAGGGTGGAACCCTAGAGATCTGTACTGGAGACATTCTGTCCCTAGCTGACAAGAATCTTTTAATCACTGGGTCCTGGGACAATCTTCTGTCCAGGAAGTAAGATAAGGCTGCTACCTGAACTCTTAGTGTCTTGGTAGCCAGCCCCAGATCAACTCCATCCTGGAGAAATTCCAGAATGACCGAAGTTTCCTGTTGGGAAACCTCTCTCTCTGAACACCAGCGAGAGAAGACCCCACACCTTAGCATAAATCAGCCTGGTGACCTCCTTTCTACTAGAGAGGAGAGTGGTGATCACTCTCTCTGAACAGCCCTTCTCCCGCAGGTTCTGCCTTTCAAGCACCAGGCCGTCAGTTTGAAGAAGCTGGGCTCTGGGTGGAAGACCGGACCCTGAAGAAGAAGGTCTGACCGAACTGGAAGATGGAGAGGGGGAGCTACAGACCAGTTCTCCAGAGTGGGAAACCAGGCTCTCTTGGGCCACCAGGGGGTGACCAAAATGAGACAGCGGAATCAGACCCAGGAGGGGGAAAGGCATAGGTCAGATGAAAATTCCACACCTGGGCCAGCGCATCCACTCCCTCTGAGCCCCATTCCCAGGTCAGGGAAAAGAATCTCTCTAGCTTTCGGTTTTCCCTGCGGGCGAAGAGGTCTATCTCCGGATTGCCGAACTGTTGGCACACCAGATCGAACACCTCCGAGTTCAACTCCCATTCTCCCTGAAGAATTGGGTGGCGACTTAAATAGTCCGCCTCTACGTTGTGAACCCCTTTTATGTGAACCGCTGTGATAGAGGGAATCCGGAGCTCTGCCCAGCTCAGGATCTCCAGAGACAAGGCCAGAAGGGTACGCGACCTGGTGCCTCCCTGATGGTTCAGGAATGCCACTGTGGTGGCATTGTCGGATAGAGTCTGGACCTCTCGGCCCTTGACTCTCTCCTCGAAGGCCCTTAGGGCCTCCCGGACCGCCAATAACTCCCGGAGGTTTGAGGAGGCGCCCCTCTGACCTCGGTTCCAGGAACCCTGAGCTCGCCTAAGTGAGCCCCCCAACCCCAGGCGCTTGTGTCTGTGGTTATCCTGAGAGGGTTTGACTGACTCCACAGACGACCCACCAGCAAATTCTGAGGAAGGAGCCACCACCTCAGAGAATCCTTTTCCACAACTGGGATGGGGACCCTGTAGTCTAGAGATTCCCTTGATCCGTCCCATGAGGATAGAAGGAATCTTTGGAGAGGTCTGGAGTGGAGCTGAGCCCACGGCACCGCTGGGATGCAAGAGGTCATTAGACCCAGCACCCGCATGATGCTTCTGAAGGAGGATTCCTCTGCCTCCAACATAGACCTGACAGTTGTCATAAGACCTTGGACCGGGGTAAAACAAGTTTCCTTTCTAAGGAATCCACTAGGAATCCCAAGTAGACTTTCCTCTGTTCTAGGACCATCGAGGATTTTTCTTTGTTGATGATCCACCCCAGGCTTTCCAAGGTGCTCACGACCCTGGCCAGGTCTGCAAGAAGGAGATCCGATTCAGATCGTCGAGGTAGGGGGACTACTGCTATACCCTGCAGGTGCAAGTAAGCAATCACCTCCGCCATGATCTTTGTAAAGACTCTTGGACTGGAGGACAGTCCGAAGGGAAGCGCAGAAGCTTCCTGAGAGTGTACACGCTCTCCATCCGAAACCTCTTGCGACGCAGATAAGCGTTCAAGGGTCTCAAGTTTATTATAAGCCGATGCTTCCCTGACGGCTTTGGAACAACGAAAACGTGGGAATAGACGCCCATACCTTGTTGTTCTGTAGGTACCGGGATAACTACTCCCTGCCTTTCCAGTTCTGAGACATTCTGTACCAGACCTGCAGCTTTTAAGGGGTCCCTGGGTAGATGTGTTACCAGAAACTTCGGGGGAGGGGAGTGAAGGAACTCTAGCTTGTAGCCCTCTTTTAAAATTTGGAGGACATGGGGGCTCTGAGATATGCTTTCCCATCTGGGGAGAAACTGGGAAAGCCTTCCCCCTACCCTTACGTCACTTAGAGTTCTTGTCATTAGGCTTTTGGCTGGAGAAAAGGATACCTCCCTTCTGTTTGTCCTTGCCAGCACTCCACCTCCTAGTATTGACAGGTCTTTTGTCTGAAGACCGGTTCTTACCCTGGGGGCCTCGAAAAAAAAATCTCCTTTTTAGGTTTGGTAGGAAATATCTTACCCTTTTCGGTGGACCTGGACAGGGCTTGGTCAAGTCCTGTACCGAAAAGAAGGGAGCCCTCAAATGGGAGACCACATAAACGGGTCTTGGATACACTATCACCATCCCAGGTTTTAACCCATACACAGAGGCGTTGCTAGGGGGGTGCGGTCCGCCCCCGGGTGACACCCGCTAGAGGGGTGACACCCTCCCTTTTTTTTTTTTTTTTTTTTTTAATTTTTAATTTTTTTTAATTTTTTTTTTTTTTTTTTTATTTTTTTTTACAGCTGACCCATTCATTGATTAATTTCACCCCGCTGGGCTGGAAGCCTGGAACAACACCTCCAGCGCCGCGGCCGCGCCTGGTGTGTGTCCTCCGGCTCCTTATTCTTCCTATTCCTAAATTCCAATCCTCCTCCCTACCCTACAGAGCCAGCGAGCGACTCAGCCTGTCACATCATCACACTGCACTGTGATGATGTGACGACACGCACTAGCGTTGCTAGCCAGGTGCGGGGGGGGGCAGGCCGCACCCGGGTGACACCCACCAGAGGGGTGACACCCGTGGGTAGCGCAGCGGCACCACACTGACATTGCCCGCTGCCCTGTGCCTTAGGCTCACGCTGCGGCTGTGTCCCTCAGCGGAGCGGAAGGAAGCCGCCGCCCCCTCTGCCTCCTCTCTGTTTACATCCACAGAGGAGGAGGAGGAGCCCGCGCTCGAGAGACACACCGCTGTGTGTATCTGCCGCTCTGTTCTGAGGTCTGTAAGGTAAGGGGGGCATCTTTACTGATGGGGGGAGGGGGTGTCTGTACTGCTGGGGTCTGCACTAGGGGGAGTTTGCACCAGGGGGGCTGTAACTGAGGGGGGTGTCTGTACTGAGGGGGGGGGGGGTGTCTGTACTGAGGGGGGGGGGGGTGTCTGTACTGAGGGGGGGGGTGTCTGTACTGAGGGGGGGGGGTGTCTGTACTGAGGGGGGGGGGTGTCTGTACTGAGGGGGGGGGGGTGTCTGTACTGAGGGGGGGGGGGTGTCTGTACTGAGGGGGGGGGTGTCTGTACTGAGGGGTGTCTGTAACTGAGGGGGGGTGTCTGTAACTGAGGGGGTCTGCACTGAGGTGGGGGTGTCTGTACTGATGGAGCGGTCTGCACTGAGGTGGGGGTTCATACTGAGGGAGGCGGGTCTATATTGATGGCGGAGAGTCTGTACTTAGTGGAGCGGGTTTGTACTGAGGGAAGGGATCTATACTGTGGGAGTGGGGTCTGTACTGAGGGGGGACTATAGTTGTTGGGGGGTGACACCATTTTTTTTCGCACCGGGTGACACCAACCCTAGTGACGCCACTGCCCATACAGCTCTTCTAGCAGAGTTTAAGAGGGCTCCAGTCTTTGCGGTGGTTCTTACGGTTTCTACCGCTGCGTCCGCTAGGTACGCCACCGCGCTACCTATTAGCTGCAACGACTCCAAGACTTCCTTGGATTTGGAAGTGCCTGAAACATGGTCCGTTAATTTTGAGATCCATGTATCTGCATTCCTGGCTACGCATGCTGAAGCCAGCGCCGGGCTCATGGCTGCCGCATTGGCTTCCCAGGCCCTCCGCAAGGTGGTTTCAGCACGCCGGTCCATCTGATCTTTGAGGTTACCAGTATCCTCAAAAGGAGAGGTCAGACTGTTTGGATACCTGGGCTAAGGAAGCATCCAATCTGGGTGTTTTGAAGAACCTATCTTCATCTTCCTCCTTAAAGGGGCACCTACGTTTCCACGTTTTTGGTCTTAAAAGCTTCCTTTCAGGATCCTTCCATTCTTGAAGGATAATGTCCTTCAGTGCCTGGTGGACGGGGAAGGTTCTGGGTTGAGACTTCAACAAACCCTGATACATTCTATCCTGTGCGGAAACCTGTTCCGCAGGCTCCTGGATCTCCTCAGAAGCATAAATTGCCCCAAGGAGGCCCTCCATATCATCGGCCGAGAAGATGTGCCTTCCTGGCCTGGAGCCCTCTTCCTCGTCCTCTGCCTGACTATCCACCAGACCCTCATCAGATACTTCTCGATCGGAGATATCTGAATCCTCCTCCGGCTCCGAACCCTGTGAAGGTAGGGATTTTAGAGGCTGCGGGCGTCTTTTAACCACCCTGGGAGTCAAGGAACTCTCCTGAGAGGAAGAGCCCCCCCCCCCCCCACTTGTCTGAGGTTCTGGTTCCCTAGACCTGAGTGAAGATTGAAATTCCTTAAGCGTAGTCAGCATCTGGGTCTGGACAGACAGGAAATCTTTCATGACCTGAGATGTTTCTTTTCCAGCCAATTTCTGAATGCATTTAAAGCAGAAAGGTCTGGAATAGTCTGGAGGCAACCTATCGTTGCAGTAGCCACATCTTTTGATGCGAGCAGGGGCTTTAGAGGGACGGCTGGTAGACCCCTGGGCAGTGACGTCCCCTCCTGCAGAAAAAACAAATATACACAGGGAATTTTTTTAGTACCAAACACCCCTCTGCAGAGCAAAAGGGGGAAGAGTCGGGGTACCTCCCCCATCATAACCCCTGCTGGCTGGGTAGGACTCACCTCCTGTGGCCTCCTCTGTAGCCTTGGCCGTACCGGGCCTTTCCTCATGCTCCATGCGCCGTCCGGGCTCGAACCGTGTCGCTAAGAGCAAACAGGAGGAATGGGCGCCTCTTTTCCTGCCATCTTTATAGTGGAAGCTGGCTGAAAAGACGCCGGCCGTCGCCATCTTGCCGTAGACCGGAAACCGGAAGTGGCGCGGCGCGACGTCATTCCGGGCGCTAGAGGAGGAAATCAATGAGTCCTCCAGGCCATGGGAAAATGGCGCCGCACATGCCTGAGCGGCGCCAATAGCCAGAACAGCGCTTCACCGCTGGGTTCACCACCGCATCTGCGGGAGACCTGCCAGCCCCCCCTCCGAAGTGGACACCCACCAGGTAGGGAGAAAAAAAAAAAAAAAGGGGAGGAAACATTTGGCCCCTGAAGCTTCCAGGTACCCTGTACCTTAGGGCTTCAGAAAACTCAGGGGGGTTCTTCAAGGCTATTCCTTCCCGCCTGAGCATGTTACAACAAAAGGGGGACCCCCCAGGAAGGATGAGCCCGTCCTGCTAGGTCCAGAGGCTTCCTAAGCATTCGACCTAGGTCCCAGGGGGGAGACCTCCAGCACCAGGCCTTTAGGTCTTTAGAAAATAACAAACGGTTTCGCTGTGGGGAAACACAATCAAAAAACTGAGGAGCACAGGTAGGGGTGGGGTTTTTAACCTCTTTGATTGTGTTTCCTGTCAGGTGGACTAGTCATCTCTCATTGTGCCGTCCTGGAAGAAGTCTTGAGAAATATAGGGTACTAAAGTGTGACTCAATTTTACGGGCGCAAAAAAGAAATTTAAGGTTTGCCATGTTGGGCATCTATGTACTCGGTTTACCCTCATCTTTTATATTTTATCAAAAATGTGGGTAATGTATTGCGTTTGTTTGCCCTAAAATTTACGTTAGTGTGTTTGTTACTGAAATATTGCGTTTCCTAGACCTTTGCGGTAATATCGCGTGACATAAAAAAAAAAAATTAGAACTACCGCCATTTTATTCTCTAGGTTGTCTGCTTTTAGAAAATATATGTTTGGGGTTATCAACACGTGATGAGAGCCGTAGGACCCAATAGGCGCCCAAAAAGGTGAACAGCAGGCGCCATGCTGGGCGCTCGCTGTTCACTCAGCGTTGTGTTAGCAAAGCAAAGGAATTCGCTTTGCCAACACTAAACTGCCTCTTAGCCAATCAGGTGATCGTGGCGGTTACCTGTCACCCGAATGGCTGAAACGTCAGGCGCTGTGATTGGACGCCTGATAGAGGAGGACAGAAGAAGACAGAGGACACCGCCACGAGACAGGTAAATGCCGGGCGATACACACTGGCAGCAATTGATTGTTTTTTCAGTTTGTTTGCCCCTGTCAGAGGGAAGACATCCGTCCAAGAGAGTTACCGGAGGCCTCTACGTCACCGGCAAATGCTGCGCCAGACTTTCCAGAGAAGTTCCGCTCACCGGCCTCCTCAATCTCAGACATGGACACCCAAGGAGTTGGGGCCCCCTCGGATTCCTCCACCCTCGCTGAACCCAGTCGAAGGTACCGAGTCCCAGGCTTCCGCATTAGTACCTCACCCCAGGCTAAAAAGGTGCCTGGGATGGACTCCATCTCCCGCTCCGGCCAGGTCAAGGGCACCTGTCCCCGGAACTCCAGCACCCAGGCTGAAGGTGTCTGGGCGCGGCTGCATCCTCCGACTCTGAACCCCAAGGTCAGGGCGTCCGCCCCTTTTATCTCCTCTCCCTTTGCGTCACAGCAGGTTCCCCGCCCCGCTGTACCAGCGCCAGGAAAGGACCAAAAAGTCAGTCTTGCAGTGAGTGTTCAGCCCCGGCCCAGGGCAACAGCGCCACCTGCAGGCCGCAGGGAACCTCACACCACCAGAGCCCTCCAAGAACCATAAAAGGGTCTCAGATTCCCTAACAATCAATGCATCTGGGTTACACTACCACCCAGATGCCTCCCCTAAATTCAAATACCCGCTACATTTATTTAACCGGCACTTCTGCTGTGTAAATGACACCAACACCAGTATACTTGACCCTTATGTGTTTACTCAGATTAGTGGGTAAGCAAAAGAACAACAGTGTACATATCATGTGCAGAGCCCTGCAATAAGACAGTGTTTAAATGAGCAGACAAACATACAGTACTATGCAACACTAACTGTCCCCGCTGCAGATATTCTCCCTCGTGGACAAGATGGCGCCCGCAATGTCTACGCTACCCAGTCAGGCCTGACTGAACGTCTTGCAGAGAAATCTTCGCTAGCAAACGGTGGTGCACTTTGAAGAATAAACTGTAATCCACAAGGGTAACATGGACACTGTATCTGAGCAGGTGCTTTCTCACCCAACCGGACCAGTCCGTGTCCGTTTCTTCCACTGCTGTGTCTAGGTACACAGGTCTCTCGACATCCGAGTCTTCGTTCCTCCTGGCAACTGTGCAGCAACAATGGAGAGAGGTTCCTCGGTGAGGGCGGAAGGCTCTTTGGAGAAGGGCCCAGGCTTCGGGCCTAAAGTCACAGCAAACTCATACAGGAGTTCCACTTGCTGGGCGGGCGCTGTCCGAAGAGAAAGATTTCCGCTCCGCCTTCTCTTATAAAGTCCACCCCAGCAGTCCCTGCATGGGTCAATGCACCCTGGGTGTCTCAAGGTCTACTGGGTAATGTAGTTTCTGCAGGATTGAAGGGCAATACACCGCTACACCTCTATTACTTTTCTGGGGACAACCTAAAATTTGGGGATTTTCTTCTTTCAATGATAATGGTAAACAGGACAAGTACAAAAGGTTGAATCTCTGTAACGGGGGCACAGAGAGCAATACAAACTGACAAGTGTTCTAATCTAGCTCTACTCTATCCAAAACAAAAATAAATAAAATAAAAAATGAAGTTTGGCCTTTAGTTGTACTTTAAGCCTGGACTTCAGAGGCAAAGAAAGATGAGGGCTTCTGGCAGATGTTTTACATTTCAAATTCTCATATTATTTTACTATTAGAGACGTTTGTTTTAACATTGCCTTGTTTACAAGAGAGAAGTGGGTGGGACAAGGGAAAATGTTTGAAAGCGTCAAGCAACAACTCCGAACCCCATTGTGTAGAAGTGAAATTAATGACCAGCATCAAATTTATTGCAGTAAGAAACATGAGAGATATTTCTGTTAAAAAAAAAAAAAAAAAAAAAAAAAAAATATGCATGAGAGAGAAGCTCACTCCCTCTGATTGGGTCAAGTGGCAAATCGGACACTCTGCGATCTTGAATAGGGTAAAAAAAAAAAAAAAAAAAAAAAAAAAACACACACAACCCCACACACTTTGTTAGCAAGTCTTAACCAAAATTATAATTGGCCAAATTTGGGAGGGACAGACGTGGGGTTTATTGTTCATTTCACTTTTTAGGTTGACTGACCCCTCAATTTGAAGTGCCCTGGGCCTCCCATAAGATCTAAATTAGGCACTGGATAGAAGGATTGCTTAGTGGCTGCGTCATCCAGGCTTTACCACCATCTAATGCTCATAGCAGGGCCGGCCCTACCATGGGACCTGATGGGACCATGGTCCCAGGCGGCACTTTAAGAGGGGCGGCAACAGGGGCGCACTGCCTGAGGACCTGGGTTTCCCTCCATCTAGTGTGCAGTGTCATACTGTACTGCATCGCCGGCGCTGCTGTCACTGGCCGCAGTGGCAAGACCCACTTCAAGGGTCTCTCCAGCGGCCCCTGCTTCACTGCCCAAACTGGTTGCTAGCCGCGGACCGCTTTGTGTCTAGCAACCAGTGACGTAAGGAGAGAGAGGCCCATCATACATTGCAGAGAGTATTTCACTTCCTCCTCCTCCGGCTAGCTCCACCCACCTCCTCCCTGTATGTAACAGCATGAGATCGGGCGGCTGTGTGTGTGTGTGGAGAGAGAGCAGCTGCGGGCTCTTCTCCCCCCTCCTTCTCCTCCTCATGCTGCTGTTCCCAGGACAGCCACCGCTATGTTTCTTCCCCCTTTTCCTCCCATTGGCCAGGGAAAAAAACTTAAAAGGAGAAAAGAGGATTATGGGATATGTAGTGCAAATGGCTGGCCCATTGCAATTCTAGGGGGGAAACTGCAGCCCCCAGCATGCCCATCTGAAGGGGAGGGAGAGAGAGCCAGGCTGAGTGACAGGCTGCATCTGGTGACAGGCATTGGTGACAAGTGACAGGCTGCATCTGGTGACAGGCATTGGTAACAAGTGACAGGCTGCATCTGGTGACAGGCATTGGTAACAAGTGACAGGCTGCATCTGGTGACAGGCATTGGTGACAAGTGACAGGCTGCATCTGGTGACAGGCAATGGTGACAAGTGACAGGCTGCATCTGGTGACAGGCATTGGTGACAAGCTGCATCTGGTGACAGGCATTGGTAACAAGTGACAGGCTGCATCTGGTGACAGGCATTGGTGACAAGTGACAGGCTGCATCTGGTGACAGGCATTGGTGACAAGTGACAGGCTGCATCTGGTGACAGGCATTGGTAACAAGTGACAGGCTGCATCTGGTGACAGGCATTGGTGACAAGTGACAGGCTGCATCTGGTGACAGGCAATGGTGACAAGTGACAGGCTGCATCTGGTGACAGGCATTGGTAACAAGTGACAGGCTGCATCTGGTGACAGGCATTGGTGACAAGTGACAGGCTGCATCTGGTGACAGGCATTGGTGACAAGTGACAGGCTGCATCTGGTGACAGGCATTGGTGACAAGTGACAGGCTGCATCTGGTGACAGGCATTGGTGACAAGTGACAGGCTGCATCTGGTGACAGGCATTGGTGACAAGTGACAGGCTGCATCTGGTGACAGGCATTGGTGACAAGTGACAGGCTGCATCTGGTGACAGGCATTGGTAACAAGTGACAGGCTGCATCTGGTGACAGGCATTGGTGACAAGTGACAGGCTGCATGTTGTGGCAGGCTATGGGTGGCAAGTGGCACAGCTGCATCTGGTGGCAGGCAACGGTGGCAAACGACAAGCTCAGGGTTCCCACTGATTCTGCATTATGGTGAGTTAAACTATTTCATTATATATTACAATGTAGTAATAGAAATAATGTGATTTGATCATCCTGACACCATATCGATCATAATGTTAGGATGATTTAAGTGCTAACACCAGCCATTCGCCCGACAAATCACCCGCTGCCAAATTCCCTGTCAGCGAGACTACACCCCCCCCCCTCATCTTTTTTTGGGAAGGAAGGGCGGTATCCCTGAATGGCAGTTTGGAAATGTGGTCAATGCAGCGCTGTTGTTGCGGCATGTTGCATTACTGAGCTGGGATCAGAGTGTAGCTGGTCGGTGGCAGTGGAGAGAAAGGGGGGAGCTTTTGTGGTGCTACACAATACTCTTTGCAGGAAGGAGCTAGGGTGACCACATTTTTAAACTACTATTCACGGACACCCCCCCCCCCCCCTTCCCAAACATCAGCTTGTTCTGTAACGAATCACAGCACAGTGATTGGACACAAGAGGTGGGATTTATGATTTCTCCAATCACATGCAGGGGGCGGGGATTGTGCTCCTCCAGGCATTCCCGGCCAGGACAAGTACTGTCAGTGAGTAAAGAGGTGATGTGGCAGCCTTTTTTGGGGGCATCAGATTGGCCTAGGGGGGTGGCTGTGTCAGTTTCATTCCGGGACACTGTTTTGTCCTGGAATGAATGTGCACGGGACAGACCTGCAAAATGCGTGGTCACCCTAGAAGGGGCATGTCTCTTTGCTGAATATATGGGATGTCTCTTGCTGAATATATTGGGCTGTCTCTTTGCTTTATGGAAACGTCTCTTTGCTGGATGGGCATAGGATTTTTTTTTGGGGGGGGGGGGGGCAGCATTTCATTCTTGGGCCCAGGCAGCACAATGTCTTGGGCCAGCCCTGGCTCATAGGCAGGCTAAAGCTGGTCACAAATTTTACAATTACATTTTAAAGAGATGGTAGAATCTAACAAAACCATGTAATGTGAGGGCCTACCCAAATAAACAATTCAACTTGCATCTAATCATGTAGGCCTTGTACTATATAGTTATTGGTAGATCTAAGGAGATTGTACAACCAGCTTAAAGCTGAATTCTGGGTATGGCTATTTTTTTCTTGTTAAAATTAGTCCAGCTTGGATCAATGTGCTTATGTATGTGCCATACCTGGAACGATCTTATTGGAAGCTGGAAATCACTGTAGTAGGCAACCACTGGGCTGTCCTGCCACTTAATGAACACAGGGGGGACCCTCAGAGAGGTGGGGAAGAGATGTCTCCACCTTGTCAAATCAGAGAATGCATTGCCCTTATTGAGAGAATGCAAATTGTTCTGTGAATTGCGCCAATGCCAAGCGAGTGACCTCCTGCGGTCATGAAGCAGCAATTCGATATAGGACCCACAGGACAGTAGCAACCACTGTTGCAGCGGTGCCTACTTCAGGGATTTTCAAGTTCCAGGGGAATCTCCAAGGTATTGCACATGCATAGTTACATTGGTCTACACTGGGCCAATGTGCCTATATTAAAAAAAAAAAAAAAAAAAAAAAAAAAGGAAGCACCCCCCCCACCACACACACACACACACACACACACACACAGTCCTTGGAAATTAAGGCTGGGTTCACACATGTGCGGTGCGAATTGAAGCGCCGTTTTTCACAGCAAATTGACAAAGTTATTTAGCGATTCAGGATTTTATCCTGTTCACACAGTAGCATTCCCATAGAAGTCAATGGGTTTAAATTAGCACCTGACCAGGACTGCACTGCTCAGAAAACTTATGTGAATTGGATGGGACTTTCTCTGCATCCAATTTTTTTTAATGACATCAGAGTGCGACCGGATCTCAATGGAGCCAGTTCACACATCTCCGGGGTGGACACAGAGCGCACAGGAGAAGGGTCCTGTGTGTCTTTGGCTCAGTTTCAGGACCTGAAACAGCGACGCACCAGACCTCCTGCTGCGAGCCGCACACAGTGTGAAACCGGCCCGATAGGACTCTTTTTCAATTCGCACTGAATCTGCACAGGCACAGCGTGTAGAATAAGATTGACCACAATCGGCAGCAGCAACACACACAGCAAGGTATTCACAAACAATTGAAATGATCTCTGACCATTGTGGATGTGACCAGTGGCGTCACTAGGGTTGGCGTCACCCGGTGCAAAAAAAAATGGTGTCACCCCCCAACAACTATAGTCCCCCCTCAGTACAGACCCCCCTCCACTAACTACAGATCCCCTCCCTCAGTACAAACCCGCTCCACTAAGTACAGACTCCCCGCCATCAATATAGACCCGCCTCCCTCAGTATGAACCTCCCCCTCAGTACAGACACCCCCACCTCAGTGCAGACTGCTCCATAAGTACAGACACCCCCACCTCAGTGCAGACCCCCTCAGTTACAGACACCCCCTCAGTTACAGACACCCCCCTCAGTACAGACACCCCCCTCAGTACAGACACCCCCCTCAGTACCAGACACCCCCCTCAGTACCAGACACCCCCCTCAGTTACAGCCCCCCCCCTGGTGCAAACTCCCTCTTGTGCAGACCCCAGCAGTACAGACACCCCCTCCCCCATCAGTAAAGATGCCCCCCTTACCTTTCAGACCTCAGAACAGAGCGGCAGATACACACAGCGGTGTGTCTCTCGAGCGCGGGCTCCTCCTCCTCCTCCTCTGTGGATGTAAACATAGAGGAGGCAGAGGGGGCAGCGGCTTCCTTCCGCTCCGCTGAGGGACACAGCCGCAGCGTGAGCCTAAGGCACAGGGCAGCGGGCGGGCGATGTCAGTGTGGCCGCTGCGCTACCCACGGGTGTCACCCCTCTGGTGGGTGTCACCCGGGTGCGGCCCCCCCCGCACCTGGCTAGCAACGCTAGTGGATGTGACCAGAATGTTCCAAAATCTGCCTGTGACCACTGTACAATTGTTCTGTTCTGAACCACAATAAGATATATATATATATATATATATATATATATATATAAATTATTTTTTCACTGGAGGGTTCTATGCTCCCCATATGAAAACTGGCAAACTTTTCACGGTCTAAGGGCCGGTTGACCCCACAATTTCTGCATGTCGGATGTGTTTCTGCATGATGCATGTCTTTGATGCCAGTCCATCAGAGACGCAGATTTCCAGTGTATTGCCCCCCCCCCTCTTTTTTTTTTATTACATCTCAATTGAGGGCATTTGCATTCTAGTGAGTTTTTGATAACTTTTGTTGTGTTCCATACACAGAAATAAATTAATAATAATTCTACTTCTGTTGACTGCACTGGAACACATTGCACTGGTGTGAACTAGGGCCATTGGAATCCATGTTAAACAAACACTGTTCATGCGTCTTGATGCAGAATAAAAAAACAAACACACTGGACTGCATCTGGTGTGAACCAGCACTGATAGTTCTCAGGGAGAGATCTGCTCATGTATGTCAAGCCTAAATCATCCCATGACCTAACGGTACAAAGCAATCCAGATTATTTTTAAAATATTTCTTAAAAAAAAATACTCACCCAGATTATCCTGCAGCAACCAAGCAAAGAGCAGTATATATGTCATTTTCCCCATGACTGCAGAGAAATGCACAGAGAGGACAACAATCCAGAACTCAGCAACTGAAACTCTCAACTCCAGTCCAGGACAAAATCACCTGCAGGTGTGACCCTTGGCTCCACCCTCTTCCATCCACCAATCAGAGTGCATCTAGAGGAGTTCTAAGAGGCTTTTCAGGTAAGGTGTGGTGAAGTTTCTGTTCATCTGTGCATATGTATACAAAACTGAGAATAGAAGTGTGATAAACACAACGTTTGGGTGAAAGGATACTTTTTTATTTATATATATACATGAGTTATTACATTACTTTTGGTAAGATGTATGATGGTAATTTGGAGCCCAGGCATGCAGGTGTAATAAAATACTGATATCTATGCAGTCTTGGTGGCTGGCTGCGTATAAAAAAAACAACTGCATGGAATAGACGGTAAAGTGCTTCTCTAATAAAGCTCACATTACAATCTAGTTGTACAATCTCCTTCAGATCCAGACATTTCATGCTTTGCCTAAAAGCATTCTATAAATTGCCCCGGGCATTCTATGCAATGCCTAATTTCACACATTGCCTGTAACAGATCCACCAACAAGTGTATAGTGTAAGGGCCTGTCTGATTGGATATAAATTGATTGGATAATTTAGGAAGTTCCTCGCATTGCATAGTTTTGGTAGAGCTATAGTTGACTGTACAAAGATTGGATGGCCAGATTGTAACCTGTATGGTGAAAAAATGTGCCTCTGAGTTCCAGCACACGGACCGCATTTTACTCTGCAAACATATAAACATTTGTGATAACGTTTACATGTGTACAGCGCAAATTCACATTCACATCTTAAAAAATTCTTCTTCCATTCCTCTCGCTCTGGTTTCAGTCCCATTATGTACATATATTTACAGGCATTAATGATGCAGCACTGACCGCAAAAACAGTATTTTCTACTTTGATTTTATGCAAACACAGAAGTACCATTCTTTTAGAGTCACACAGGGCTGGTCTGTACAAAATGTTGACTATATTAGGCAAATACCGTATTTATCGGCGTATAACACGCACAGGCATATAACACGCACTCTAACTTTCAGAGGGAAGTTTCAGAAAAAAAACTTTCCACGGCCCCCTGCGTATAACACGCAGGCACAGTTTACCCTCTATTTTCAGGGTAAAAAAGTGAGTGTTAAGCCCCGTACACACGGTCGGACTTTTGGCCAACAAACTTAATTTTGAGCAAGTTGGACCAACAATCCGACCGTGTGTACGCTCCATCGGACAAACTTTTTTTGTTTTTGTTTTTGTTTTCATCGGACAAATGTTGGGTCTGCAAACGGACAAACTTTTGCCCAACAAAAGTCCGATGGAGCAAAGTCTGACCGTGTGTATAGAAAACCATCTGACTTTTGTCCGATGGACAAAACAAATAATGTAACAATCAACCAACAATAGCAGAAGTTGACCAAAGGGTGGCGGTAAAGAGCAGAAAAGAGCAGAAAAACCACGTGATGTTGGAAAAAGTTTTGGGAAAGTTTGCAGAAAAGTCCTGTGGTGTGTATGCTATGGGTGTGCCCGGCCAACTCCATTCGGACAAAAATCCACGGAAAAGTCAGATGGAAGTCCAACCGTGTGTACGAGGCTTAATACGCCAATAAATACAGTAATCCGAGAAACCATGCAGATGCTATTACATGTGGTTTGTGCCATCGATAGAAAAATGGATGCACAACCAGACCATAGATATCTGCTGTCAATATGTTCATAGGGTAAAGCCCCGTAAGCAATTTTTAGTAACTCAATCTGGATACTAAAATTAATGGCTAGGGATGACAATCGGTAACTAAACTCTAATGCCGCGTACACACGATCGTTTTTCATGACGTTAAAAATGCCATTTTTAAAAATGGGCATTAAAAAACGATCGTGTGTAGGCTCAATAGCATTTTTAACTACGTGAAAAAAATGGGCTAAAAAAATTAGAACCTGCTCTATTTTTTCACGTCGTTTTTCACGTCGTTTTTTTTAACGTCGTGAAAAACGGTAGTGTGTATGCTTTTACGAGGGGAAAAAAAACGTGCATGCTCAGAATCAAGTATGAGACGGGAGCGCTCCTTCTGGTAAAACTAGCGTTTGTAATGGAGAAAGCACATTCGTCACGCTGTAACGGACTGAAAAGCACGAGACTGAAAAGCGCGAATCGCCGCTCAACAAACTTTACTAACATGAAGGGTGGCGCCATCCGAACGGAACTTCCCCTTTATAGTGCCGTCGTACGTGTTGTACGTCACTGCGCTTTGCTCGAGCGTTTTTTTTTAATGAACGTGTGTATGCAAGGCAGGCTTGAGAGGAAACATGAAAAATCACGTCGAGAAAAACGTAGTTTTTTTTAAATGACATTAAAAACGATCGTGTGTACGCGGCATAAGGCTGCTCTCACACTGAGGCACTTTGCAGGCACTATTGCGCTAAAAATAGCGCCTGCAATGCGCCCTGAAAGAGCCCCTCCTTTTTATCCAGTGTGAAAGTCTGAGGGCTTTCACACTGGAGCATTGCGCTGGCAGGACGCTAAAAAAAGTCCTACCAGCCGCATCTTTGAGGAGCGGTAAAAATACCGCCCCTATAGCGCCCCTACCCGTTGAAAACAATGGGGTCGCGCCTCCAACCCGCCCGCAAAACGCTGCAAAGTGGCGTTTTTGCAGGCGGGGGTTTAACCTTTTTTCGGCCGCTAGCGGGGGTTAAAACCACAACGCCAGCGGCCGAAAATTGCGGCAAACAACACGGTAAAACGCTGCTAAAAATAGCGGCGCTTTACTGCCAGCGCACTCAGCGCTTCAGTGTGAAAATAGCCTAAGACCCTTTTCACACTGAGGTGCTTTTCAGGCGCTTTTACGCAAAAAAAAAGCGTCTGAAAAGCTCACAAAAATGAATTTCTATTCAAATCAATAAATGTTTTCACACTGGGGTGGTGTGCTGGCGGGTCGGTGAAAAAAGTCCTACAAGCAGCATCTTTGAAGCATGTTTAAAAAGCGCTTCAAAAGCGCCCCTCTCCATTGAAATGAATGGGAAGTGCCTGAAAATCGCACGAAAAGCACCTCAAAATGGTTCTTTTGCGTCACATGACCTTCAAAAAGCGCACAGAAAAGCGCTCGCCGTTTTATGGTCAGTTTTCAAGCGCCTTAGTATGAAAGGGGTCTTAGAACAAATGGCTCTCTGTGGGGTAAACTACACCAATCACTGGAGCATTGTCTGATTACACCAGAATAAAGTAGAAACCCTAACTGGAGGACTTGTTTGCTAAAACACTGCGTATCATAAACAGTTGCCTTTTTTTCAATAAAAATATTTGGGCTCGCTTTTTTATTCATCCTTTTCTCAGAATCAGCTTTATTGACAACAAATATGTACAACATACAAGGAATTTGTCCTCAGTTTAAGGTTTAGAAGCCTAAAATAGCTCCCAGTGTACTTTGCCTGTAGATAAACATTTATGCATATGTGTGAACCTATGTGTTGTTGATCTCCTGCAACCTTTGTCAGCCACTTTATGTCTACACAGAAGTAGATGCAGATGCACGAACACAGTCACATGCCAAAATTCGTCAAAATCACCATGGAGGATGGAATGGGTCTCACCACCTGTCTGAATGAGCTCTAAAAGATTAAGGGGAACCTTCACAATAATAAAATAAAAATATATACACTTCTGCCTTCTCTAGGGTGACCACGTGTCCTGGATTGACCGGGACAGTCCCGGATTTTGCAGGTCTGTCCCGGGCACCTTCATTCCAGGACAATACAGTGTCCCGGAATGAAACTGACACAGCTACCTCCCCCCGGGCCAATCTGATGCCCCCAAAAAAGGCCTGCCACATCACTGCTTTACTCACTGACAGTACTTGTCCTGCCCGGGAATGCCTGGAGGAGCACAATCCCGCCCCCTGCTTGTGATTGGAGAAATTTATAAATCCCGCCTCTTGTGTCCAATCACTGTGCTGTGATTCATTACAGCACAAGCTGATTTTTGGGAAGGGGGGGGGGGGTGTCCCTGAATGGTCGTTTGGAAATGCGGTCACCCTAGCCTTCTCCCCTCTCTCCCACTTGGACATTTTTTTTTTCTTCCTAAGGTTTTTGTGCCAGGCAAGAATAATGTTGCCACCCACTTCCCGATTCTGCATGTGCACAGATGTGCCATAACTTTAAAGGGGTTGTAAAAGGTTTGTTTTTTATTTTCTAAATGGGTTCCTTTAAGCTAGTGCATTGTTGGTTCACTTACCTTTTCCTTTGATTTCCCTTCTAAATGTTTTTTTTCTTTGTCTGAATTTCTCACTTCCTGTTCCTCCTCAGTAAGCTTGCCCCCATCATCCGTCTCCCCGCAGGGATGTAGTCCCAAGGGAGGGGGCGAGCACGCTGACTAACCCCCATCCAGAACAGCTCGGATGATGGGGGCAAGCTTACTGAGGAGGAACAGGAAGTGAGAAATTCAGACAAAGAAAAAAACATTTAGAAGGGAAATTAAGGAAAAGGTAAGTGAACCAACAATGCACTAGCTTAAAGGAACCTATTTAGAAAATACAAAACAAACCTTTACAACCCCTTTAAGGCTTTGTGTTCAGCAGAGCCCTGTGATACTTGTGCGCATGCACATGTTTTTCATGCATGTGTGCAGACTGCATGAGTATAGAAGTCCCAAACCTGGCTGTGTCTGTGCATGCCAGTTCACACAGGCTGGCATTGGGGTTATGGCTTCCTCTGCAGCGGCCAGGAAGAAGAGCTCCCTCCCTCCCTGTCGCAGCATTTTGTGTGGTTGGGTCACCCCGGAATCTGGGGGGACGTATTCGTTGGTAATAAAGTTTAAGCTGCCTGAGTTCTGAAAACTGGGCAGAGACTATTTGTTGATGTGATGTTTATGTTATGCAAGTTGGTTTATTTATAATGGTTGTTTCTAAGCATTGTAAACCAATAAAATGCTGCGGTCATTTCTGCCAAAACATGGTGTGGCGTTAGGGTTGCCACCTTTTCTTCAAGTCAAACCCGAAAACGTTTGCGGCGCACAGCAATTGTTTTTTTATAGTATAAACTGTACATATATTTTGCTATAAAATAACATTTCTAATCATATGAAATTAACAACAAGAGTCCCCCCTTTACATCACAGTCCAAAGAGTCCCCCTTTACATCACAGTCTACAGAGTTCCCCTTTTACATCTGAACTCGCAGAGTTCCCTTTCACTGTAAGGGGGGACTCTGCAGACTCTGATGTAAGGGAGAACTCTGGGGCCTCTAACATAAGGCATGCTCTGGGAACCCTGATTTAAGGGGGAACACTGAGAACTCTGATGTACGGAGAGGATTCTGATGTAAGGGGGAACACTGTGGCCTCTGGTGTAAAGGGGAACTCTGATGTAAGGGGTGCTCTGAGAACCTTGATTTGCCTTAGTGTACTTAGAGAGAAGGGGGAGACTTCAGTCACAGACTGGGATGGATGGTGAGCTCAATCACCCCTTGGCAGTCAGCACCTCTCATCCAGATGTATCTAAAGCTGCTGGACTTCCGATTCCCGGCCCCCACTTTCCTTTTCTGAGGCACAGCGCCGGGGATTGAAGTGTGGGCAGACACAGAGGGGTAGTGGTGGGGGAAAGAGGTGCAGATCAAGCCCTCTCTCGTCTGTATGTGTTTAAGGGGGGGGGGGGGTTTGGTTTGTTAGTGCTGGCTTTGGGCAGAGTGAAAGAGTGTAACAGACACTCTCAGCCGAGACAACTGCAGTCAGCAACTCTGCTGGAAAGCCATAGTCCAGTCTAAATAATGTGTCCAGGTCTCAGACAGTCTGAAACCCGGACACATGATTCCAAACCCGAACTGTCCTGGTGAATCCTGGACAGGTGGCAACCCTACGTGGTGTTGGTATTTGTGGTTGTAACTCTGGAATAGGTGGGGGGCGGGTGTGGCCTACACAGTCCCAATAAAATCTCAGAAGTTTCTGTTTTCCCCATCTCTACTAAATAGAAACATTTTTATTTCCTCCTTTGCTGCCATTAGTTTCCCTCACTCTCTGTCTGGTAAATGTTTTTAACAGGACAGAATGTGAGGGGAAATCTCAGGCCTCTTTCACACAGGAATTCCAGTCAGGTCCTTCTATCAGTTTTACAGGCGGACCTGACTGGAGGGTCCATGGAGCTCTATAGACAGGGGGATGTAAACAGACTTGTATCCATTTTTTTACCTGCTTACCTGTGGGTCTGTAAAAAAGACAAAAACAGAATGCACCCTTTTTCATTTTTGCAGACTGGACAAGAGGTAGCCTGATGTAAATGGACAACGAAGTCTGTTAACATCCGGCCGTCCAGAGAGCTGACAGGGGTCCTCCCGTGTCCACCGGGCAGAAACTCAATAGGCATGGAGGTGACATCTGTCCTGTTCTGATCCAATCAGCAGGGGATTGTTCATAGATCCCTTGCTGATTGGAGCCAACTTCACTACGTGCGAAAGGAGCCTATTGGAGTCCAGGATAGCAGTAAAAAACGTTGCAGGGGTTCCAACCCTTCCCCACTCTATTGTTTTAACTTCCACATTGTAATAATGCAATACAGCAACGCGTGTAACATGCATTGTTGTGTTGCATTGCCATTCATTTTGAATGGCAACCCAAGGCATCAGGACAATGAGTCGAATTTGCACAGCACTTCAACGCATGGTAGTGCGTTGCAGTGTGCTGTGTGAGAAAAAAAGGGTCAAGTGCGTTTTTAAGGCATGCTAGGGGGAAAGGGGGCCCATTCATTTTAAATAGGCTGCCAATGTGTGCCATAACATGTGTTAGCACACCAAAGTAAATATGTGCATAGGTTATGTAGCTGAACCCTGAACCTCGTATTTGCTAGTAGGGCAAGTCATAAGGTGACCAGATTTTTAAAATGAAATCCAGGGACATGTTTTTTTTTTTTGTGTAATGGCGGCAATCAGCGACTCTCTGCCTGTCGCCGCCGCCGCCCGCCTCACAGCCTGTCAAGTCTTACTCTCCGGGCCCCGGCTACTACTGGGTGGGGAGCGGAGGAAGATCACTCCACCAGGGAAGGCAAGGAGATAGGCAGGCAGGTGGCTGGCCGGGACTTGAGCCAAGAAGAACATGCGAGCGGAGCTGAATGGGCATGCACCTGAAACTGAAGAAATATTCCCTCTGCTCCGACCAGCACATGATCATCAGAAAGGGGCACAGATAATGGAAAAAAATACACCCCCTAAGCTAGTAGGAGCGGCGGAGCGGGGGTGTGTAATTCAGATTTTTATTTTTTTTATTCTGCACTGACTGTCTTTGAAATTGCCCCAGCCCCTGTTCAAATCCGATCCGGGGACAAAACCAGGGACAGACTTGGTCCGGGGACAGTGTCCTTAATCCAAGGACTGTCCCCTGAAATCGGGGATGTCTGGTCACCCTAGCAAGTCATGCACAGGTCCCATAGGATAAAGCTGGGCGTTGTCCTCTCATTTGTACGGTGTAAAGGCAATTCATGTAATGCAATGACCCCCATCCATAAGGCCATGTAGGGTGATTTGCATGAGAAGGTGGCTTTACCTTGTCACCCACATCTTATCTCAGCTGCCATCTCCCCCTCCCCCATCTATCAGTTGGTTTCAGGTTGGACAGTGGAATGTGGTCAGTCTGGAATTACCTTTGTGCAATATCTCCACCATGGTCCTTCTCTCATAGCCTGTTTTTCTACTACCGCATTTTTTGCTGCTAGACAACATTTTGCTCCCAGAAATAAACACAGCAAAGTTATCCATTTACACAATCAGCTTTGTTCAATCAAAATGAACCAGACAAAATGGAATCTGACTCTTTTCCATGGCTGAAGTTTTATTTCAACATAATTGTCACCTCTGCTTGCCTAGTTTGGGGTACAGAGGTGTGACACAGTAACACAAGCCAATGAAGCTGCCATGGGGGATCTGAGAGCTCACCTCTGCTCGAATATACAGTATCTCACAAAAGTGAGTACACGCCTCACATTTTTGTAAATATTTTATTATATCTTTTCATGTGACAACACTAAAGAAATGACACTTTGCTACAATGTAAAGTAGTGAGTGTACAGCTTGTATAACAGTGTAACTTTGCTGCCCCCTCAAAATAACTCAACACACAGCCATTAACCACTTCCCGCCCGGCCTATAGCAGAATGACGGCCAGGCGGTGGTTCATTCATCCTGACTGGGCTTCATATGACGTCCAGCAGGATAACTGCCGCCGCGTGCCCGTGGTGGTGCAGCGTCTCAATCTGACACACCGCTACACTGATCTCGGTAAAGAGCCTCTGACAGAGGCTCTTTACCACATGATCAGCCATGTCCAATAACGGCTGATCACGTTGTAAACAGGAAGAGCCTTGATCGGCTTTTCCTCACTCAGTGCCACCCATCAGTGCCACCTATCAGTGCCACCTCATTGGTGCCACCTCATCAGTGCCCATCAGTGCCCGTCAGGGCAGCCATATCAGTGGCCGTCATTGAAGGATAAAACTTACTTATTTACAAAATTTTATAACAGAAACTTTTTTTTATTTGTTGCGCAAAAAATAAAAACCCTAGCAGTGATCAAATACCACCAAAAGACAATTTTCTTTTTTTCGTTGGAACAAAATGATAAAAAAAATTGTTTGGGTACAGTGTAGCATGACCGCACAATTGTCATTCAAATTGCAACAGCGCTGAAAGCTAAAAATTGGCTTGGGCAGGAAGGGGGTGTAAGTGCCTGGTATTGAAGTGGTTAATGTCTAAACCGCTGGAAACAAAAGTGAGTACACCCCTAAGTGAAAATGTCCAAATTGGGCCCAATTAGCCATTTTCCCTCCCGGTGTCATGTGACTCGTCATGTGACGTCTGACGCGTTTCCGGGGCGCACCCCTTTCCTCAGAGCCTAGACGGTCCGTGATATCTCGAGGAGATATCACGGACCGTCTAAGCTCTGAGGAAAGGGGTGCGCCCCGGAAACGCGTCAGCCATCCAGCTTCATTGGAGTACCGTCCGAGCCTCTGGTCTTTCAATCCTGGTTGCAGTTGCTACGGGACTCTGTTTGATTGTCAGAAAAGCCTATATGAAAGCTCTCTTTGTGAGTAGGACCATTGTGTTTTTTTATATATTTTAATAAAGCTTTTTATCTGGTGTGAGGGGGTTAGCTCAGCAGCGGGTGTGTGTGACCCCCTGGATGGGTTCACCACACAAAAACATGACCGCTCACTACACACGTTGGTGTCCCTAACTAACAACTGGGTACAGCCTTGTGCTGTCCCAGTCCCTAGCTCCCTGCGTTTTAGAGGTTCTTAGCAATAACCACACAGGCTTTGGCTCACCGCACAGAGATCACACTCCCCAGACTATCCACACAGCTCTGGTTCCCGGTTGGAGCATCTCCCTTAGCATGCTGGGAGTTCTTGTAGAGGCCCTAATGAGCCCACTTACTTCAGCTGGGCTCATTAACTCTTCCCCTGCAAGACTCCCAGCACTCCCCCTAGTGGTATAAATCGGCATAAAGCCTGAATCTAGGACATATATACCTTCCATCCTGGATGCAACCTGGTGATTTTACCTGCCTGCTGTCACATACCCCCCCCTCTTGTTTTAACCTTGGGGTTGGAACACAAGCAATCAGGCATGCATGTACTCGAGACAAAGCATCCACATTCCCCATTTGAACGCCAGGGCGATGCTTTACTGTAAAGTTGAATTCCTGAAGGGCCAGGAACCACCTATTTACTCTTCTATTTGTCTCTTTGTTTTGAGCCATCCACTTTAAAGGAGCGTGATCAGTAATCATGTCAAAGTGCCTACCTAGCAGATAGTACCGAAGGGAATCTAGAGCCCACTTCACCGATAAACACTCCTTCTCAATCGTGGCGTAATTTACCTCATGGGACTTCAATTTCCTGCTGAGGTAAATGACTGGGTGCTCTTCCCCATTCCAGACCTGGGACAATACTGCTCCTAACCCAACGTCGGATGCATCACTTTGTACGACAAAGTCTCTAGAGAAGTCTGGTGAGTACAACACTGGCTGGCTACATAAGGCTTTTTTAAAGAATTAAAATGCTGCCTCTGCCCCTGGGTTCCATTTAACCATGACAGACTCTTTCCCTTTTGTCAGGTTGGTTAGGGGCACAGCCTGAGAAGCAAAGTGGGTAATGAATCGCCGATAATAACCAGCGATTCCCAGAAAGGCTCGTACCTGCTTCTTGCTGTTGGGACGTGGGCAATTCTGTATGGCCTCGACTTTATTGACTTGGGGTTTTATTACTCCCCTCCCAATGGTGTACCCAAGATACTTGGCCTCCTCCTGTCCAATGGTACACTTCTTGGGGTTGGCCGTAAACCCAGCTTCCCGGATAGAGTCTAGGACTGCTGGCACTTTTGGCAGATGTGACGCCCATTCGGTGCTATAGATAATTACATCATCTAGGTAAGCCGCAGCATACTTCTGATGGGGCCTCAGTATCTGGTCCATTTTCCGCTGGAATGTTGCCGGCGCATTCTGTAAACCAAACGGCATTCTTTTATATTGGAACGCCCCGTCTGGGGTTACAAATGCGGTTTTCTCCTTGGCCGACTTGGCCAGGGGAATTTGCCAATACCCTTTGGTGAGATCAAGAGTTGTTATGTATCGGGCTGTTCCCAATCGGTCGACCAACTCATCTATACGTGGCATGGGGTAGGTGTCAAATTTTGTAACTTTGTTCAGTTGTCGGAAATCGTTACAAAATTGCCAGCTCCCATCCGGTTTAGGCAATAACACTATGGGACTTGACCAATCACTTTGGGATTCCTCTATCACCCCTAACTTAAGCATTTTCTGTACTTCCTCACGTATTGCCTCCCGTCGGGCCTCTGGGATCCGATAGGGTTTTAGCTTCACCCTTTCACCGGGCGGGGTAATAATATCATGCTCTACCCCATACGTTTGTCCCGGCAGCTCCGAGAAAACCTCCTTGTTGCGAAGCACAAACTCCTTAACCTCCTGTTGTTGGGGGTTTGACAAGATGACTGCTATTCCAACCTCAGGAATCACGCAATCAGACTGAGCTGGTGACAAAGTTTCTGCGACTAGGGATTCCCTATCCCTCCAGGCTTTCAACAGATTAATGTGATAGATCGGTTAATGTTAATGTGATAGATCGGTTCGGGCTTTCGCCTTCCTGGTTGTCTGACCTTGTAATTCACTTCGCTCACTTTTTCCATTATCTCGTAGGGGCCTTGCCATTTGGTGAGGAACTTGCTTTCAACCTTAGGGACAAGTACCAATATCTTATCCCCCGGGGAAAAGGTACGGGTCTTGGCTCCACGGTTGTACACTCTCTGCTGTGCCAACTGCTCTTGGGCCAAATGTTCCTTTACGATTGGCATTACCTGTGCAATTCTATCTTGCATCAGGGCGACATGCTCAATCACACTCCTGTGGGGAGAACTCTCACTTTCCCAAGTTTCCTTGGCGATATCCAACAGCCCTCTTGGGTGTCTCCCAATAGAGTCACTCAAAGGGTGAGAAACCCGTAGAGGATTGGGGTACCTCCCTAATAGCAAACATTATCCACCACCTTCTTTAACATTTGTTTTAGAGTTTTGTTGAATCTTTCAACCAACCCATCTGTTTGGGGGTGATACACAGATGTACGCAATTGTGTCACTTTGAACAACTTGCACAGCTCTTTCATAACCCGGGACATAAAGGGTGTACCTTGGTCCGTAAGCAGTTCCTTACAAATACCCACACAGCTAAAAACAAGAGATAGCTCTTTGGCTATGGTTTTGGCCGAGGTATTTCGGAGAGGAATCGCTTCCGGATAACGGGTGGCATAGTCCAATATAACCAAAATGTACTGATGTCCCCTAGCGGACTTCATTATCGGACCTACCAAATCCATTGCGATCCTCTCAAAGGGAACCTCAATGATGGGAATAGGTACCAGCGGGTTACGGAAGTGTGGCATCGGTGCCGACCTCTGACACACAGGGCAGGGGGAACAATAATTTTCTGTTTCCTTCATGACTCCAGGCCAATAGAATCTCTGCAATACTCTCTCTCTGGTTTTCTCTGTCCCCAGATGACCTCCAAGAATGTGCCCATGGGCCAAATCTAACACCAACTTCCTGTAAGGTTTGGGCACCACAAGCTGCTCAATGGTTTCTTCTGCCCTTTAAGCCACCCGATACAGTAGGTCCTTTTCCACGATGAAGTATGGGTAAGTGCAGGTCTCATCTGGGTTCACTAACTCGCCATCTATTTCCACTACGTTTTCCCGTGCCTTTATTAGGGTGGGGTCTTTTAACTGTTCTGTGGCAAAATTTTCCTTGTGAACCTCGAGATCAGAAAACTCCACAGACGGCATGTTTTCGTCTGAGGATGTTAGCTCCTCCCCAGTTTCTCGAGTCTCCCCGGTAAATACCGACAAGGGGAATTCTGGAGAGTCCTCACCACTCTCACATTCCTGGTATATAGGGGCACCAGTGGGGGGCTTAGGATAATCCCATAGTTCCCAGAACTTTGGAAAATCCCTTCCCACAATGGCATCATGAGGCAAGTGAGACACTAACCCCACCTGATGAGAGAGGGTACCTTTGGGGGTCTCAAAACACACTGTAGTCACTGGATACTCTCGGGTGTCCCCATGCACACAAATAACAGCTACCTTGTTATTCCCAGAGACCTCTGTAGTAACTAATTCAGCCTTTATCAGTGTCACCAGGCTACCTAAATCCAGCAACACAACAACATTTCTACCATTAATACACATTTTGCATAAATGTTTCTCAGTTCCCCGAATGGCAGTGCATGCGACTGTCGCAAACAGCGACTGACGTCTGTCCCTTAGAAAGTCACATTGCATGGGTTCATCCACAACCGGGCAATTTGCTGCAATATGTCCCTCTTGTCGGCAGCGGTAGCAAACTATCCTTTTTTTCTGCCTCTTGAGCCCCTGACTTCCCAGGCTGTTCTCGCCAGACCTTAGGTAGAACTCCCACCCTCTCACTCTCTCCACCCTCACCCCTTGGAATCATCTTACCCGCCACTGGGAATGGTCTGGTCTTAGGGTGGAAAGTCCGTGAGTCTCTGGAAGAAGCAGTCAGGTTCTCTGTAGCCAAGTACTTCTCTACACGATCCACAAGATTATCGGCCGTTTCTGGGTCTCCATGGCTTACCCACTTTTGGATGGCAGTAGGAAGAGCTCTCAAGAAACAATCCATCACAACACGTTCCACAATCTTTGGTGCAGACAAAGTCTCTGGCTGTAGCCACTTCCTGCTCAGGTGAATGAGATCATACATTTGAGACCTGGGGGGTTTTCCAAGCCGAAAAGTCCAGTTATGTCAACGCTGAGCCCGGACAGCCAGGGTAACACCCAGCCGTGCCAATATTTCAGTTTTTAGCATCACATAGTCTTTTGCTTGGTCAGGCTCTAGGTCATAGTAAGCTTTCTGCGATTCACCAGTTAACAGAGGAGCCACCAGTCCAGCCCACTGCTCCTTAGGCCACTTTTCTCTTTCAGCAGTCCTTTCAAATGTGGTCAAAAACACCTCTGGATCATCCTCTCCAGTCATTTTTGTCAATAAACGACTCACCCCAAAGGACGCAGTATTAGTGAAACTACTTGCCTCACTGGTCTGCGGACGTTGCTGCAATAACGTTTCCATTTGTTGCTGTAGTCTCTGTTCTTGCTTCTGTAACAGGTCTATGAAGCGGGCCTCAGATTGCTGCTGGGCTTGTTGCTGAGCTTCCAGACTCTGTTGCAAAGTTGCATTTGTCTGCTGCTGGGCTGTAAGGCTCTGTTGATGAGCTTGCTGCTGGGCTGCAAGGCTCTGTTGATGAGCTTGCTGCTGGGCTGCGAGGCTCTTTTGAAAACCTGCATTTGTCTGCTGCTGATTGGCATTTGCTAGAGCCAGCTGTTTCAGTATCTCCTCCATGCTGGCCTTAAAAAAACTGCCACTGGTTCTCCACCAACTGTGAGGGGGTTAGCTCAGCAGCGGGTGTGTGTGACCCCCTGGATGGGTTCACCACACAAAAACGGGCACAGCAGACAGTGGTAGGAGAGAACAAAAGGGTGTGGTTTTATTTGAACTATATACAGACAAAAAAATACAGCAAAAACAAAAGAAACATGAAAAGAAATCCTGGTCAACTTGACCGCTCACTACACACGTTGGTGTCCCTAACTAACAACTGGGTACAGCCTTGTGCTGTCCCAGTCCCTAGCTCCCTGCGTTTTAGAGGTTCTTAGCAATAACCACACAGGCTTTGGCTCACCGCACAGAGATCACACTCCCCAGACTATCCACACAGATCTGGTTCCAGGTTGGAGCATCTCCCTTAGCATGCTGGGAGTTCTTGTAGAGGCCCTAATGAGCCCACTTACTTCAGCTGGGCTCATTAACTCTTCCCCTGCAAGACTCCCAGCACTCCCCCTAGTGGTATAAATCGGCATAAAGCCTGAATCTAGGACATATATACCTTCCATCCTGGATGCAACCTGGTGATTTTACCTGCCTGCTGTCACACTGGTAATGCACTAGGTCGGTGCGCCCTCCTTTCTTTTTCTATACTGAAGCAGAGCATGATCCCCTACCTTCGAAGATTGGACCATAGGGCAGTATTCAAACATGATAACGACCACAAATACACCTCCAAGATGACCACTGCCTTACTAAAGAAGCCAAGGGTAATGCCCCGTACACACGATCCCAAAATCGGACGATAGATCGTCCGACTTTTTTCATTTACTAGTCGCAAGTAGAAATTGAATAGGTTACTAAAGTCACAAAAATTCTCGTACGACAGAAAAAAAAATCGGAAGTGATGCCATGTGTTGTAATGTATTTGTGATGTCTTTTCGGACGACAACTGTACTGACTAAACGAAAATCGTACGATTAGGTACGAGGAACATTTTCGTGCATGTCCGATAAAATAATCATCAGTCATGATTGGCTCACGGAAGCCCTGTACGAACGATCCGATTATCGTACGATTCTTCCTCGGACGACATTTTTCGTACAATATTTGGATTGTGTGTACGGGCCATAAAGGTGATGGACTGACCAAGCATGTCTCCATATGTAAACCCTATTGAGCATCTGTGGAGCATCCTCAAATGGAAGGTAGAGGAGCGCAAGGTCTCTAACATTCACCAGCTCCGTGATGTCGTCATGGAGGAGTGGAAGAGAACTCCAGTGGCAACCTGTGAAGCTCTGGTGAACTCCATGCCCAAGAGGGTTAAGGCAGTGCTGGAAAATAATGGTGGCCACACAAAATATTGACACTTTGGGCCCAATTTGGACATTTTCACTTAGGGGTGTACTCACTTTTGTTGCCAGCGGTTTAGACATTAATAGCTGTGTGTTGAGTTATTATGAGGGGACAGCAAATTTACACTGTTATACAAGCTGCACACTCACTACTTTACATTGTAGCAAAGTGTAATTTCTTAAGTGTTGTCACATGAAAAGATATAATAAAATTATTACAACAATGTGAGGGGTGTACTCACTTTTATGAGATACTGTATCTTTATCTTATTTGAGCACATTCCATGTGTGATCGAATCATTTCACTCACTACATTCTTAGCATGGCTTCGATTTGCAGAATCCCACCAAGCCGGTTCCAAGAACTATGTGAAAAATCTGGGACCTGTATGACTACCACCAAGCTACATGCAGCAAACACGGAAACCTACAGACGTTTTATTTATCTCTTCCATATGTCAGTGCTAGTGAGGATTGACTGCTATTGACAAATTAAAAACTGAGAATGTGCAAACCTCAGTGACTTTCCCATCATAGTGTGTTATTTCATATATGAAAAAATCAACCAGCTGCATGGAGTTATTCTTCATTACTGACAGCACAAGCCTAGGTGAAGTATCATCCACTAAAACTAAATTCTAGTGTAGCGCCCTCCTTACTCCCCTCTTTCTTCAGCTCGTCTGTCTCTTGTCTAGGGGTATCTTTTAGAGGGGAAGGGAGCGGGGACACTGGGCCAGGCCTTTATCACAGGTGTCAATGTGATACAAGCAAAGTTATTTTACCTTCGGGTCAGTGCTGTGCACCTGGAGCCTCCACCAAGAGTTACCTTGAACAATGTCTGTCAGGAAATGAGTCCCATACCATTAAAGTTCAACACTCCTTTATTCTTCTCGAATGAACACAATCAGTTGAACTCCCTTAGTAGAAACATAACAGAAAAGGAGGTGTGGATGCGAATAGGCCCAGACACAATGTGTTCTCCACTTCCCTTCCTGAAAGTGGGTTGCAGTCTCCGAACGAGGGGGGGATTTCCTTCCAAGCGGTCTCCGGTGAGAGACTCACCCGTCACTGGCAATCTGCTGCAACAGGTCTTCGAATGAGGAGCTCTCCCCGGTCCATTGCGCTTCCCGGATTCGGGTACCCACTCCCGGGGTCCCCTAGGATCTCCTTCCCTCGCGGAACTCCATCTGAGTACCTCACCCCAGGCTAAAGGTGCCTAGGATGGAACACGACCTCCGATTGTCCTCTAGGCCTAGGCCCGCCTAGAGAACCAACACGAACCACCGTCCACAGGCTGAAGGTGCCCTGGACTTCGACCCTGTGACAAAGATGGTCGGCCCCTTTATACCCTCTCCCAGCAAGCACGGCGGGTTCCCCGCCCCACCATACCGCTGCCGAGGGAGGACAAGAAGGAGGCACAACACACAGCAATGATTCAACCCCAGCCCAGGGCGACAGCGCCACCTGCTGGGCTGCAGGGAATTACACATCACTAATGTCTCTGTCAAATTCAAATTTACACCCGGGAAAGTACATACCCGCTACACTCTCCCCCTGGAGATTTGACACTGGTCCCCAGTGTCTGGAGTAAATCATGCCCTCAACGGCTGACATAATCCAATCCAGAAACCGACTAACAATTGTACAAAATATAAAACTTTAGAAAATTCTCCAACTAAAACATTGTGTCTGAGCCCTGTAAAGAAAGGGAATAAAAGACAAAAAAGAAACAATAGCATTGACTCATAACTTTGAATCACATATTCACATTTGACTTCCCCCCCCCCCCATCCTGACTAAGACCCACCCCATCCTCAGTGGACTTGATGGGATGCTCTCCTGCAGAGGGAAAATAAAGGATTAACACATATAACCCTGACACCTGTATTCGTGTAATGGAAAAGAAACTTCTCCGGAAAGAAATCCCTTTTCTCCAAGAGTGAGTGCATGAAAAGTGTCTTAATGTTGCGCAACACTGCCACCTAGTGGCAGCACCGCGGTAACTGCACTCGTGGAACTTTCCTCTTTCCTTTGGCCCTATCTACCCAGAGTCTATGATCTCTTGCATAAAAGTGAAAAAATAACAGGAACAGTCCTTCACTTCTTTAAGGCACAGAAGTAACGGGCTCCAGAAAGTTCAGCAGCATGATAAGAACGGAGTCTCTTTTCTCCTACAGGTAAAACCGGGGATGCGGCAGAACAAGTGGCTTCAAGTGCTGATCCATTGTTTCCAGATGATACTCCACATCTTCTCCTTCTTTGCGCCGGATCAACACTTTATCTGCATGGATGTGTCGTCCCAACATCCATTCTGCCTTGCAGTCTTTAAAACGTTGAGAGGCCTTTGGAGAGCATGCCAGGTACCTGCGGGCGTGGGGAACCTGAAGGTGGGTCCACACAAAGTCATTGTACCAGCGCTCCCGGCACACTTCCACCTCATAGAGCAGTTCCTTCGACAAGTACTGATACTCCCATCCATAGTCTGCAGCAACCTTCTGGCCAAGTAACCGTTGTAGTCTCGCCAAAGGAGGCATGGTAGCTCTGTCCCCTTCGCTAGGCAACACTATCGAGTCCGGGTGGCGAGGAACCTTGATCACATCTGATCTGGGCATTGGTGCCCGCAGTAACAGTCTCTTTTCCCCGGTCTTCGGTACAGATGGCACCGGGGATGTAGAAACAGGCTGGGGATGGGACCTCTTCAGGCGCTGGTGCCTCCACCCGGGGTGTACTTTCCCCTGTAGACATGGGTGGATCCCTGGTCCTCCGGAATGAAGCGAGAGGTACTTTGTCCCAGCCCTTCTCTGCAAACAGTTCGTCTATAGCAACGTCGTCTCCCATGTCCGAGAGCGACTCTAGGTCAGAGGTGTCACACTCCTCCGCAGGCAGGTATCCTGTAGTGGAGACCGAGCTTTCACCTCCTCCCACACACCAAATCTCTCCGCCGGGCTTACCTCGGCCTTTACTTGAACCGGGACGTCCGGAATTCTTGTCAACGGATCCATCCTGACCGGGCGTAAGCGGGCGAGACGGTCCACCACAACCGCTGGTGGGGGCTACCATGCCGGTCTTTCTCTTCGGTGGTGGACGCTGCAAGATCATGGTGACCGAGTCAGCATCCTCGGATTTCTCCCGTTGAAGTTTTACGACCTCCTCCACGGTCGCTGCAGTGTGCGCAGGGATGGCTGTCACAGCAGTGATTCCTCCTCTCTGAGTGGTGTTGCCCGCAGCACGGCCGGGGTAGATGGTTCTCGGCTTCTCAACCGCCGGATCCACTTCGAACAGGAACTCCCCACAGGCCTCACATCGCCCGAATGGCTTCAGCTGTCACACCAGTCCCAAACAGCCGGGACAAATCACACCCAGGGCCTCAACGTCCATGCACGAATACAGGGCGGCTCGACCCCTTGGCTTTAGCCAGATCCCCGTATCTGTTACCGGAAAAGCAGCAGTCAATGTCGTGGTGGAAGGGTGAACTGGAATCCACGACGTATGTCCGAACATGGTGACCTGTTGCTTATCCATTGCACACTGCAGAGTTTTTGCGCCAATGTCCCACGTGTAGTCCTTCACACGTATTGGACTCCTCCCCTTTGCTCTAGTTCGCAGGCTTTTCTTCTTTTCTGTTTCTGAGTCACGCCCACGAACTAAGCGATGGGGGTGTGCCTGGTGGCGCAGTGCAATAGAAGCCCCCACGTGTAGTACTTCACATGGCTGAACTTCCCCCTCTTTCCACTCTTCTGCGCGGGCCTTTCCCTTCATTGGGTCATGTCCAAGACTTCGAGCAGGGATGCACTTTGGCCAATGAATGCCTGCCTATTCGCGTTACTCTTCCAGCAGACACGTTCAATACTGTGGTGCACAAACACTATACCGGACCCGAGCCCCCACGTGTAGCGCCCTCCTCACTCCCCTCTTTCTTCAGCTCGTCTGTCTCTTGTCTAGGGGTATCTTTTAGAGGGGAAGGGAGTGGGGACACTACGCCAGGCCTTTATCACAGGTGTCAATGTGATACAAGCAAAGTTCTTTTACCTTCGGGTCAGTGCTGTGCACCTGGAGCCTCCACCAAGAGTTACCTTGAACAATGTCTGTCAGGAAATGAGTCCCACACCATTAAAGTTCAACACTCCTTTATTCTTCTCGAATGAACACAATCAGTTGAACTCCCTTAGTAGAAACAGAACAGAAAAGGAGGTGTGGATGCGAGTAGGCCCAGACACAATGTGTTCTCCACTTTCCTTCCTGAAAGTTGGTTGCAGTCTCCGAACGAGGGGGGGATTTCCTTCCAAGCGGTCTCCGGTGAGAGACTCACCCATCACTGGCAATCTGCTGCATTAGGTCTTTGAATGAGGAGCTCTCCCCGGTCCATTGCGCTTCCCGGATTCGGGTCCCCACTCCCGGGGTCCCCTAGGATCTCCTTCCCTCGCGGAACTCAGTGTTGGGCACTGAGCTCCGGACCTCCATCTGAGTACCTCACCCCAGGCTAAAGGTGCCTGGGATGGAACACGACCTCCGATTGTCCTCTAGGCCTAGGCCCGCCTAGAGAACCAACACGAACCACCGTCCACAGGCTGAAGGTGCCCTGGACTTCAACCCCATGACAAAGATGGTCGGCCCCTTTATACCCTCTCCCAGCAAGCACGGCGGGTTCCCCGCCCCACCATACTGCTGCCGAGGGAGGACAAGAAGGAGGCACAACACACAGCAATGATTCAACCCCAGCCCAGGGCGACAGCGCCACCTGCTGGGCTGCAGGGAATTACACATCACTAATGTCTCTGTCAAATTCAAATTTACACCCGGGAAAGTACATACCCGCTACACTAGGAAGATATAAAAGGCACACAATAATGAAGCTCGGCATTCATTAATACATCAACAAATATATTTGTTTAATACAAGCAGTGTAAGTACCTATATTTTACCTGATAGCCTCATGCAGGAGTCAGTCAGTTGGTCTGCAGTACAAATAGCATGCTGATGGGAGACGAGAGCAGAGCGATAGAGAGATGTCAGTGATCATTTGTGTGGTACTTCTGCTTTCACTGTTCAGTCACAAGGTTGGAAGGGGACCTATAAGTAAACCTGCAACATAGAAAAAAAAAAAAGTAAAACGCCCCTGTCCCTGGTAGCTCGCGATCAGAAGCGAACGCACACGTAAGTCCCGCCCACATATGTAAACGCTGTTCAAACCACACATGTGAGGTATCGCCCCGTGCGTTAGAGCGCGTGCAACAAATCTAGCACTAGACTTCCCCTGTAACTCTAAACTGGTAACCTGTAAAAATTTTCAAAGCGTCGCCTATGGAGATTTTTAAGTACCGAAGTTTGGCGCCATTCCATGAGTGTGCGCAATTTTAAAGCGTGACATGTTAGGTATCTATTTACTCGGCGTAACATCATCTTTCATATTTTACAAATAAATTGGGCCACCTTTACTGTTTTGTTATTTTTTAATTCATAAAACCATTTTTTTTTTAAAAAAAAAGGCGTTTGAAAAATTATTGCACAAATACCGTGCAAGATAAAAAGTTGCAATGACCGTCATTCTATTTCCTAGGGTGTCTGATAAAAAAAACATATATAATGTTTGGGGGTTCTGAGTAATTTTGTAGCAAAAGAATGATGATTTGTACATGTAGGAGAGAAGTGCCAGAATAGGCCCGGTATTGAGGTGGTATAAAAGCCCTGTATGGAAGTGGTTAAAAAAGAAAAGACGGACGAGTCATCATTGGTATTTGAAAACCGAAAGGAATGCATGCAACATAAAATGCAAGAGTGCAATCAGGGCAGCTAAACATAACAAAAGCAATGTGCTACATAAAGTAAATGAACCTGAAAAAATTCTTCAAATATTTCAGTAGTAAAGAGGTAAAGGACAGAACACAAAGGCCCCATAAAAGATAATAAAAGTTACAAGAGACAACAATCACAACAGAAACAGAAATATTAGTGGACCTAAAGCGCAACTAAACCCCCCTATGCTTTACAGCAAGGGTCTCCAAACATTCTGAAAAAAGGGCCAGTTTACTGTCTTTCAGATTTTAGGGGGGGGGGGGGGGCAGACTTTGGCCAGTCGGAATAGACAATGTCTCAGGCTTGGTGGTCAGCAGTAGCAAAAAATTACATAGCACCTGTGGTCAGTAGAAGGATGAATTGTGGCCCATTGTTGGTGTTATTGGGAGGAAGAACAGTGCCCCAATGGCTGGATAAAGGCAAGCCAAGGGCCACAGTTTGGAGTCTGTTTACAGCCAAGGAAGCTGCTATCTTTTAGGTAAAAAAGCTGTGGCAGCTCCATTTTGCTTCTATCTACTTCCTATACGAATGGTCTTTCCACCATATTTGCTGGGTCCTCTTGAGGAGACAGCTGAATTGTCTCAGAAAGGAGAGACACACTATTTAGGCATTTTTGGTGTTTTGTTTGGCTTTCTATAGAGTGATGCACTGAAGCACCCAGCAAATACGGTGGAAAGACAATTCGTATAGGAAGTAGATAGAAGCAAAATGGAGATGCCGCAGCTTTTTTACCGGTTCTGATCTGACTGCTGCTTCGCTGACCTACTATTATCGTTTCTGTAAGTGCATTTTATTCATTTATTAAACCAATTTGAATCAACTTACTGCACTATGAGAGATTTTCTCTTTTTTATTCCCGAGTAACATCTGAATATTAGCTGCTGTTCCGTATACAACTTTGGTCCCGGGGAGACCGACAATTTCCTGAGCTTGGAGAGACTGTCTTGGCAGTCACGGCCTTCTGGTAAGCAGGCTACCTCACATTTGGGTGTCGAGCTGATTGCACGTTGGTTGGTGTGAAGATTTGTGTCACGTATTTCTTCCTGCAAATTATTCTCACTTACCTGTATGTTAAGCACTGCATAGACCCATATGGACTTCAATGCGATTGGGACTCTGCTTTAGTTTTTCTTTCCCACACTTTTTTCACTTACCTTTTTTTCAATAATTTTTTCATACAATTGTTCATTAACCACTTAAGCCCCGGACCATTTCGGGCCATTAGGACCAGGCCTGTTTTTGGGATTCGGCACTGCGCTGCTTTAACTGTAAATTGTGCGGACATGCAATGTTGTACCCAAATGAAATTTGCGTCCTTTTCTTCCTACAAATAGAGCTTTCTTTTAATGGTATTTGATTGCCTCTGCGATTTTTATTTTTTGCGATATAAACAGAAAAAGACCGAAAATTTTGAAAAAAAATGATATTTTCTACTTTTTGTTATAAGAAAAATCGAATAAACTCAATTTTAGTCATACATTTAGGCCAAAATGTATTCAGCCACATGTCTTTAGTAAAAAAAATGTCAATAAGCGTATATTTATTGGTTTGCACAAAAGTTATAGCGTTTACAAACTAGGGTACATTTTCTGAAATTTACACAGCTTTAAATTTATGACTGCCTATCTCATTTCTTGAGGTGCTAAAATGGCAGGGCAGTACAAAACCCCCCCAAATTACCCCATTTTGGAAAGTAGACACCCCAAGGAAATTGCTGAGAGGCATGTTGAGCCCATTGAATATTTTTTTTTTTTGTCCCAAGTGATTGAATAATGACAAAAAAAAAATAAAAAATTACAAAAAGTTGTCACTAAATGATATATTGCTCACACATGCCATGGTTATATGTGGAATTGCACCCCAAAATACATTCTGCTGCTTCTCCTGAGTACGGGGATACCACATGTGTGGGACTTTTTAGGAGCCTAGCCACGTACGGGACCCCGGAAACCAAGAACCGCCTTCAGGATTTCTAAGGGCGCAAATTTTTGATTTCACTCCTCACTACCTATCACAGTTTCGAAGGCCATAAAATGCCAAAATAGCACAAAACCCCCCCAAATGACCCCATTTTGGAAAGTAGACACCCCAAGCTATTTACTGAGAGGCATGTTCAGTCCATGGAATATTTTATATTTTGCCACAAGTTGCGGGAATATGACAAACTTTTTTTTTTTTGCACAAAGTTGTCACTAAATGATATATTGCTCACACATGCCATGGGCATATGTGAAATTACACCCCAAAATACATTCTGCTGCTTCTCCTGAGTACGGGGATACCACATGTGTGGGACTTTTTGGGAGCCTAGCCGCGTACGGGACCCCAAAAACCAAGCACCGCCTTCAAGGTTTCTAAGGGCATAAATTTTTGATTTCACTCCTCACTACCTATCACAGTTTTGAAGGCCATAAAATGCCAAGATGGCACAAAACCCCCCCAAATGACCCCATTTTGGAAAGTAGACACCCCAAGCTATTTGCTGAGAGGCATGTTGACCCCATTGAATATTTTTTTTTGTCCCAAATGATTGAATAATGACAAAAAGAAAAAAAAAATGTACAAAAAGTTGTCACTAAATGATATATTGCTCACACATGCCATGGTTATATGTGGAATTGCACCCCAAAATACATTCTGCTGCTTTTCCTGAGTACGGGGATACCACATGTGTGGGACTTTTTGGGAGCCTAGCCGCGTACAGGGCCCCAAAAACCAAGCACCGCCTTCAGGATTTCTAAGGGCGTAAATTTTTGATTTCACTCCTCACTACCTATCACAGTTTCGAAGGCCATAAAATGCCAAAATAGCACAAAACCCCCCCAAATTACCCCATTTTGGAAAGTAGACACCCCAAGCTATTTGCTGAGAGGCATGTTGAGTCCATGGAATATTTTATATTTTGCCACAGGTTGCGGGAATATGACAAACTTTTTTTTTTTTGCACAAAGTTGTCACTAAATGATATATTGCTCACACATGCCATGGGCATATGTGAAATTACACCCCAAAATACATTCTGCTGCTTCTCCTGAGTACGGGGATACCACACGTGTGGGACTTTTTGGGAGCCTAGCCGCGTACGGGACCCCAAAAACCAAGCACCGCCTTCAAGGTTTCTAAGGGCATAAATTTTTGATTTCGCTCCTCACTACCTATCACAGTTTTGAAGGCCATAAAATGCCAAGATGGCACAAAAACCCCCCAAATGACCCCATTTTGGAAAGTAGACACCCCAAGCTATTTGCTGAGAGGCATGTTGAGCCCATTGAATATTTTTTTTTTGTCCCAAATGATTGAATAATGACAAAAAGAAAAAAAAAAAAATGTACAAAAAGTTGTCACTAAATGATATATTGCTCACACATGCCATGGTTATATGTGAAATTACACCCCAAAATACATTCTGCTGCTTCTCCTGAGTACGGGGATACCACATGTGTGGGACTTTTTGGGAGCCTAGCCGCGTACGGGACCCCAAAAACCAAGCGCCGCCTTCAAGGGTTTCTAAGGGCATAAATTTTTGATTTCACTCCTCACTACCTATCACAGTTTTGAAGGCCATAAAATGTCAAAATAGCCCAAAACCCCCACAAATGACCCCATTTTGGAAAGTAGACACCCCAAGCTATTTGCTGAGAGGCATGGTGAGTATTTTACAGCTCTCATTTGTTTTTGAAAATTAAGAAAGACATTTTTTTTTCTTTTTTTTTTTCTTTTTTTACATTTTCAAAACTTTGTGACAAAAAGCGAGATCTGCAAAATACTCACCATGCCTCTCAGCAAATAGCTTGGGGTGTCTACTTTCCAAAATGGGGTCATTTGGGGGGGTTTTGTGCCATCTGGGCATTCCATGGCCTCCGAAACTGTGATAGGCAGTGAGGAGTGAAATCAAAAATTTACACCCATAGAAATCCAGAAGGCGGTGCTTGGTTTTTGGGGTCCCGTACGCGACTAGGCTCCCAAAAAGTCCCACACATGTGGTATCCCCGTACTCAGGAGAAGCAACAGAATGTATTTTGGGGTGTAATTCCACATATGCCCATGGCATGTTTGAGCAATATATAATTTAGTGACAACTTTTTGTACATTTTTTTTTTTTTGGTCATTATTCAATCACTTGGGACAAAAAAAAAATATTCAATGGGCTCAACATGCCTCTCAGCAAATAGCTTGAGGTGTCTACTTTACAAAATGGGGTCATTTGGGGGGGTTTTGAACTGTCCTGGCATTTTATGCACAACATTAGGAAGCTTATGTCACACATCATCCACTCTTCCAACCACTTGAAGACAAAGCCCTTTCTGACACTTTTTGTTTACATGAAAAAAAAAATTTTTTTGCAAGAAAATTATGTTGAACCCCCAAACATTATATATTTTTTTAAAGCAAAGGCCCTACAGATTAAAATAGTGGGTGTTGCATTTTTTTTTTTCCACACAGTATTTGCGCAGCGATTTTTCAAACGCATTTTTTTGGGGAAAAACACACTTTTTTTATTTTTAATGCACTAAAAAACACTATATTGCCCAAATGTTTGATGAAATAAAAAAGATGATCATAGGCCGAGTACATGGATACCAAACACGACATGCTTTAAAATTGCGCACAAACGCGCAGTGGCGACAAACTACATTCATTTTTAAAAGCATTTAAAAGCCTTTACAGGTTACCACGTTAGATTTACAGAGGAGGTCTACTGCTAAAATGACTGCCCTCGATCTGACCTTCGCGGTGATACCTCACATGCATGATGCAATTGGTGTTTACATATGACGCTAGACCGACGCTTGCGTTCGCCTTTGCGCAAGAGCAGGGGGGGACAGCTGTGCTTTTTTTTATTTTTTTATTATTTATTTGGCTTTTTTATTTTATTTTTAAACTGTGCCTTCCATATTTTATTTTTTTACCATTTTTATCGTTATCTCAGGGAATGTAAATATCCCCTATGATAGCAATAAGTAGTGACAGGTACTCTTTTTTTGAAAAAAATTGGGGGGTTAGACCCTAGATCTTTCCTCTGCCCTCAAAGCATCTGACCACACCAAGATCGGTGTAATAAAATGCTTTCCCAATTTCCCAATGGCGCTTTTTATATCCGGGGGGGGACATTCCCTCCCACTGCTTGTAAAAGCAGTCTAGAGGCTAATTATCTGCTAGAATTGCTTTTACATGAAAGCCGGCTGCTGGCTGAAAAGAATGATACCAAGATGATACCTAAACCCGCAGGCATCATTCTGGTATAAACATTCAAAGTCCAGCAACATACCAGTACGTTGCTGGTCCTTGTTGGACATGTATTGTAATCTTTTTTTTCATACAGCCTATTGGCTGAACGAAAAAAAGAGATTGATTGGTGGGTATGCCCACCATTAGAATACCTCCCTTCATCCACCCACTTCTAATGATGGGCATATATGCCGAAGCATGGGGGCATCCTCCCGCAAAAAAGTTATGCCGCGTACACACGGTCAAGCCTTCGTCGGAATTTCGACCGTATGTACACGGCATAAAAGGTTATGCCGCGTACACACGGTCGGACTTTTCCACGGGCAAGCCTCCGTTGGAATTTCGACCGTATATACGCGGCATTAGGAGCAAAATCGCTCCTCCGCCCCTGCTGCCCCCATGCTTCGGCATATATGCTCTTTTTTTTAACTGTGGTGGTGAAATCACCTCCTACAGCGTTGGAGTCACGGCTTTATGTATCGTGGGAGCAAACGCTGTTGCTGTCAAGATAAATAGATCCGCGCTGCAACTGAATGGCGTACCTGCTAAGCAAATGGTGGTTAACATTAAAACAAAGTAACATTACAGTACAACAGTAAGACCTTACCATGCCATACCTGCAAAGCAAATACCAAAACAAAACCTAGTAAAAAATAAAAAAATGTTTTAACGCAACCTATGCCTAAAATATATATATGCCGAAGCATGGGGGCATCCTCCCGCAAAAAAGTTATGCCGCGTACACACGGTCGGAATTTTCCACGGGCAGGCCTCCGTCGGAATTTCGACCGTATGTACGCGGCATTAGGAGCAAAATCGCTCCTCCGCCCCTGCTGCCCCCATGCTTCGGCATATATGCTCTTTTTTTTTAACTGTGGTGGTGAAATCACCTCCTACAGCACTGGAGTCACGGCTTTATGTATCGTGGGAGCAAACGCTGTTGCTGTCAAGATAAATAATTCCGCGCTGCAGTTGAATGGCGCACCTGAAAACAAAAAATTACATACCTGAAAAGCAAGCATGATAAAACATTGCAGAATAGAATACAGTAAAAAAGAGCAGAACAATAGAGAGAAAATAGAGAGAGAGAGAACAATAAAACGACAACTATTTTTGGTTTTTTTATTTTATATTTTTTTTGTGTTTTGTTTTTTACGTTTTTTTTTTTCTTTTTTACACTTTTTTTTGTAACTTTACAACTGTAATGGTTCGGGTCTCTCAAAATGTAATGGCATCTTGGGAGACCCTGTGTAAGTGTGTCCTTGTCTGTGAAATGCTGTACCCTACGCTAAAACTTCACTTTTGAGTGGTAGCGTTCAAAACATTCACCTTGGCAAAGACCAGGCTTGTCAGGACAGAGTGGACAAAAACTACGGGTGTCACGCCTAAATCCGCGCTTGCTACAGACACGACATCTTTTTTGGGGGTGGCTTTGGGTAGGGGTACTCGGGAGGACATACGAATAATGCCTCTCATGCAGCCGGCTTACTGCATTTGGTAGGGGATGGTGAGGTGCAGAACCGCCTGGATACAGGAGTTCTGTGACTATCTCATTCTGGAATTTTAGAAGAGATAACGTCCCGCCTGAAGCTCTGTATAGCACATGAGCGTTCAGCAAAGCCAATTGGAATAATGATAGAGACACTTTTTTGTACCAGCGTCTCGCCTTACGGTCAATTAGATACGGCGCCATCAACTGGTCGTTGAGGTCCACCCCTCCCATATTTTGGTTATATTCGTGGACACAGAGGGGTTTCTCCACAACACCAGTCGCCGTACGAATTTGGACTGTCGTGTCTGCATGAAGGGAGGTAAGAAGGAAAACATTCTTATTGTCCCTCCACTTCATAGCGAGCAAGTTATTACACTTCAAGCAGGCTCTCTCCCCCAGCCTAAGACGGGCATCTACAAGCCGCTGGGGAAAGCCCCGGCGATTAGGTCGCACGGTGCCACATGCTCCAATCTGATGATCAAACAAGTGACTAAACAGTGGCACGCTCGTGTAATAATTGTCCACATACAAGTGGTACCCCTTTCCGAATAAGGGTGACACCAAGTTCCACACTATCTTGCCAGTGCTCCCTATGTAATCCGGGCAGTTGACCGACTCAATCTGACTATCTTTTCCCTCATAAACCGTAAAGTTCACTACATAGCCTGTTGCCCTGTCACAGAACTTGTAGAGCTTGACCCTGTATCTGGCACGCTTGCTGGGAAGGTACTGCTTGAAAGACAAGCGGCCAGAAAATTTAATCAGGGACTCATCAACGCAGACAACTTGATCGGGAGTAAACAAGGCTGCAAAACGTTCGTTGAAGTGGTTTATGAGGGGCCGAATTTTATAGAGCCGGTCGTATTCAGGGTCCCCACGTGGACGACAAAGTTCATTGTCGTTGAAGTGCATGAACCGCAAAATCTGCTCGTATCGTGCCCTGGACATGGAGGCAGAGAACACGGGCATGTGGTCAATTGGGTGCGTGGACCAATAAGCACGCAATGACGGAAATTTATGTGTGCCCATGTTGAGGGAAAGGCCCAGAAAGGTCTTAAATTCGGAAACCGTAATTGGTTTCCAATTTCTGGCAATTTTAGGCAACTGGGGGTTAGCGGCGATAAATTGACCAGCATATAAATTACTCTGGTCCACAATAGATCTATAGAGATCTTCCGTGAAAAACAGCGAATAAAAATCAATTGGAATAAAATCAGCTGTTTCCACCTGAATACCGGGTTGGGCAGTGAATGGGGGAAGTACGGGTTCTGCAGAAGTGGTGGGGACCCAATCAGGATAGGCGAATTCTGCAGGAAGGGCAGTATGGGCACGACGGGCCTGCCTTTGTCTTCTTGGTGGCAGCGGGACACTACTTGTGCTTGCCACCTCGCCAGCTTGAACTGCACTTATGGGACTCGCCACGTCACCAAGTGTTACTGCAGTGCTGGATGTACGTCCAGGCTGTACTAGGCCGCTGGTGCTTGCCAGTTCACCAGAAGGAATAGCGGCGCTAGTACTACTCTGCTCCATGATACGAGAGACCTGCGGTTCTTGCTCCTCAACAACCTCAGAAGATCGGGATCGGGTACACCTGACCTTAGCAGGGACCTCAACTTCGTCGTCAGAGCTATCTGACGTGGGGCCGCTGACGTCACTGTCTTCTACGGGAAGATATTCTGAGCCTGAATCTGACAGATACGTGATCTCCTCTTCACTATCTGTGATGCTCAGAATCTCGTAGGCCTCTTTACTAGTGTACCTTCGTCTTGCCATTTTGGGCTCTAAATTTAGGGGTACACTAGTAAGATTCATAGGAAAAAAAGCACCTGACTGTCGTCAGCAAATATATCAAATGCTACAAAAAAACTGTTAGCGATCGCAGGGATCAGGCCTGTCTCTGCGAACGCTGCAGTTATGTGTGTTGTGTTTGGTAAGTGACAGTGATCGATCGATACTGCACTTGGGTGGGCTGGGCTGGGCGGAGGGGCTAAACGCAGGCGCTAGCAGGTATCTGGGCTGATCCCGCTAACACTGCGTTTTTGGGAACCCTAAACCGCTGGGGATGCTAGTATAGATCTGATCAGATACTATACCACTAAGGGGGGTGTATGCTTTGCGCGTGGGTGTTAGCGTTACTGGCACTAACCTAACACTGCCTGGGGCGACGCAGACCCTCTCTGGCGCTAAAACCTAATTGATCTCACCCGCCGGGCGATCAGGGGGGTTAAACCTTTATTGGGTTATATACGGCGGGTGCCCTGATGCTATAAAAAGCAAACTAATCAACCAGCGTCACCCGTAACCTTTATATGGTGATCACTGGTGAAAGGGTTAACTAGGGGCAATCAGGGGGTTAAAACCTTTATTAGGTTAAATATGGGGGTACCTGACACTATATAAAAACCTGACGGGTAACCTAAATAACTAAATAACTTACTGGCTAACCAGTGACACCAGTGACGCTTATACGGCGATCACTGGTGAAAGGGTTAACTCTAGGGGCAATCAGGGGGTTAAAATAATATATGGGGGTACCTGACACTAATAAAAACCTGCGGCGAACCTAAAAAAAAATAACTGCCTATCTAAAACACCAGCGACACGAATACAGCGATCGGAAAAACAATCGCTTAGTGACGCTGAAGTTAGGGGGTGAAAGGGTTACCTGGGGGGTGATCAAGGGGTTAAACCTTTATTAGGGGGGGGTTAGGGGGCTACCCTGGACCTAAAGGGGCCTAATCCTAACTGCCCTGCAACTTTTTACAATCACAGATGACACTAAATGCAGTGATCAGTAAAATAAATGATCACTGCAATCAGTGACACTGTGATTGGGGGCTTTGGGGTGACCTGGGGGGTGATCTGGGGGTGACTGGGGGGTGATTTGTGTGCCTATGTGTACCTACGTGTCAGTGGACTGTTGGTGCACTAACCTGCTTCTTCTCTCCTCGGCGCCGGGAATGAAAAGACCGCGGCGAGGGAGATGACATCACTTCCTCCAGCCTGTGTTTACATTTCAGGCAGGAGGAAGCAATTTCATTCGCCGGGAGCGATCGCGAGGGGGGGGGGCGGAATCGAGCGGCCGCCCCCTCATGCCTGATCGCTCCCGAACACTTAACGGCCGCTCACTGCAGTGAAGGGGGGTCCGGATGGACCCCCCAACTGCACAAAGCCGATCACGTAGATCTACGTGATTCTGCCTGTCGGTGCCATTCTGCCGACGTAAATCGGCGGTGGGCGGTCGTTAAGTGGTTAATATACAATTATTCATTAATTTAGCGCTGCACTTCTTTTACCTAGTCTAGTACAGTGGAACCTTGGATTACGAGCATAATCCATTCCAGGAGAATGCTCGTAATCCAAAGTACTCGCATATCAAAGCAAGTTTCCCCATTGAAGTCAATGGAAACGAAAATAATTTGTTGCATGCGGCCAGAGGCAGCAGTATAGATAATACTCAATCTATTGTCATTCAACTTTGAAAAAAAAGGATTGAGATGTAAACCAGGCAACTAGACTAGTCAGTCTTAGTATGCAAGATGTGAAAGGAATGGTAGGGGATTATATTTAAAAATTTGGTATCAAGTAAAATGGTATCATAGCATTAACCAGCATGGATTTATGAAGGGCCGTTTTTGTAAGACCAATTTATTAACATTCTATGAGGTGGTGAGCAGTCATGTAGGCTGGCAGTTTACTTTGCTAAAGCATTAGATACACTTCCCCACAAAAGCTTAAGGCGGAGTTCTAGCCTTTTTATGTTTATTAAAAGTCAGCAGCTACAAAAAGTGTAGCTGCTGATTTTTAATAAACAGACACTTACCTGCTCCACAGTCCAGCGATGCGGGGATTGTGCTCCTCCAGGCATTCCTGGCCAGGACAAGTACTGTCAGTGAGTAAAGAGGTGATGTGGCAGCCTTTTTTGGGGGCATCAGATTGGCCTGAGGGGTGGCTGTGTCAGTTTCATTCCGGGACACTGTATTGTCCTGGAATGAAGGTGCCCGGGACACGTGGTCACCCTATGTAGACTAGGGTGACCAGACATCCCCGGTTTCCAGGGACAGTCCCCGAATTGAGGACACTGTCCCCGGACCAAGTCTGTCCCCGGTTTTGTCCCCTGATTGAATTTGAACAGAGGCTGGGGCAATTTCAAAGACAGTCAGTGCAGAAATAAAAAATAAAAAAAATCTGAATTACACACCTCCGCTCCGCCGCTCCTACTAGCTTAGAGGGGTGTATTTTTTTTCCATTATCTGTGCTCCTTTATGATGATCATGTGCTGGTCGGAGCGGAGGGAATATTTCTTCAGTTTCGGGAGCATGCCCATCCAGCTCCGCTTGCATGTTCTTCAGCCTTGGCTCAAGTTTCAGCCAGCCGCCTGCCTGCTTATCTCCTTGCCTTCCCTGGTGGAGTGATCTTCCTCCGCTCCCCACCCAGTAGTAGCCGGGGTCGGAAGAGTAAGACTTGACAGGCTGTGAGATGGGTGGCGGTGGCGATGGGCAGAGAGTCGCCGATTGCTGCCATTACTAGTAAAAAAAAAAATATGTCCCCGGATTTCATTTTAAAAATCTGGTCACCTTAATGTAGATCATTGATTTAACAAGTGCATGGAATGTCAGGCTAACAGCCAGCAGACTACCATCATGCAATAAAAAAATGTAGCACCCACTACCTTTTTGGTAGGTTCTAGAATAGGGTTTTGTCTCAGGTTCTGGTGTAGGCAATTCTAGGCAGGCCTGTTTGTTTTGATCTGGGGCTGGGAGTGTTCAGTACAGTAGTGGGTGTGACCACTTGTGCTCAGGCTCAGAGACGCCTCCCCTGCTTTCAGTCAGTAAAGTTCTGGAACAGGGGTTGGACTTGAGGTTCTGAGTGACAGGCAGTTCATATGAGGAGCTCAGCCAATCCCCTTTCTGCATAGCAGGGGGACGGGCTTCCTATATAAGCTGAGGTCACATGCTTGTGGGGAGTTAGTTGGCAGAGGAAGGAAGATGGAGCAGTAGTGTTTTTGTGGGGAGGCCCCCTGCTTGGGGCCTACCATGTGCTGGGGAGAAATTCCCAGAGAGGACCATCCCTCTTCCGCACCGCAGAGGAGGAATTCTGGACAGAGAGAGAAAGGAGTAGTGGAACTGCTATTGCTGGACTGTGCGACTGAATCACGTTTTCCTCCATAGACCGGGGAACATGGAGAAGGTCAGTGCGAACAGTACAGCAAGTGATGGAACCAGAGGAATCTATTAAGTTAGTGTGGACTGTTGTGACCGGGGAACACAACAGGTCAAGTAGAGACTTTGAACTTAATGCGGATTTCTGTGGCCGGGGAACTCAGCTTCCGAAAGATTGGACTATCTGGGCCTAGTAGTCCACCAGTCGCCGTATGCTGTTAAGGTACTGGGCCATCGGATGGAGGTGTGTGTGGCGACACCTTTGACTCAGTGCCAGCATTTGAGTGACTGTCAGTAAGATTGGGGAGTTATTCAGAGTGAATGGAATAAGGTGTGTTTTTCGCGCTACCTTATAAAAGTGAAACGTGTGAATCAATGTGATAAATATAATATAATAAAATTAAATATAATAAATTAATTGCTGCTAGATCTAAATGTGTACAAAACAAGGGAATGAAGTAAATAATGATCAGCGCAACTAATAAATGGTGAATAATGTATGTGAATATCAAGTGAGCAAAAGTGCAAAATGAGTCCACATAAATAATAAATCCACATAAGATGGGAGTGCAGGAGCTGATAATTCTCTGTCCCAATGTTCAAACAATCTTCTAGAAAGTGTCACCAATCGTTTAAATCCTGTGTCAAACAAATCTTCTATGGGGAGTCTTCTTAATCCTAAATGCTCAGAGCGCTTACCTCACACCAGAATGTATGTAGCCTTCAAGATATCCTGGATGTCCAAGCCTGCAGCAGCTGACCTTCTCCACACGTTGTCCGTGCTCCTGATGTTGTGGAAAGGGGTTGCTGGTGGTGGTGTAGGTGTCTGAACTCGCCGATGCCAGTGGGTCTCCCAATGTGTGAATCAAAAGATAAGCAGAAAATCTCCCATAGTGTAAAACCGTTGATGTAAAGCAATTTATTAGATAGCCAAATGGGCTCTTACATTAAAACAGTGATAACAAGCATAAAGTGCAAACTGCGCATGTAGTGGACGATACCAGCGTCACTTCCGGTTAGCGATCATACATCCGGTCCTTACCCGTTGCGCCACACCACGTGACTTCATCAGAGGTTCAGCACAATAGACTGTAAATGTTGCTGTTACTTATTTCCAGAATTGAATTTGCTAAGTGTTACAGGCATCCCACGTCAATTCTATTCTTTCCTATCCTATCCAAGTTAATCCTGCAATAAAAATATTGAAAAGATAACGCAAGTGACTTTTCATTGTCTAAAAAATTTAGTAATGGAGGGTCAGGCAGCAGGGTGATGTGTGGATCTTCTGAACTCGTGCCAGTGCATCGCTACAAAAGTATTTACTCAAGAGATAAAACTATAATTCTACTATTTAACAAAACCCTGGTTCAGCTTCATCTTGAGTATGCGGTACAGTTTTGGTCACCAAACCTCAGGAAGGATGTTCTCGAACCAGAGAGAGTCCAGAGAAGGGCAACAAAATTAAAGGAAGCATTACATGAATTAAACATATTATCCTTTGAAAAGAGATGCCTAATGCCCTGTACACATGATCAGAATTTCCGATGGGATAAAATCTGATGGAATTTTCCGTTGGATATTCTGTTCAAGCTGTCTTGCATACACACTGTCAGACCAAATTCTGACCGTCCAAAACGCGGTGACGTAAAACACTACGACGAGCCGAGAAAAATGAAGTTCAATGCTTCCGAGCATGTGTCGACTTGATTCTGAGCATGCGTGTTTTTTTCTCCGTCAGAGTTCCACACAGATGATCGGAATTTCCGATAGGATTTTTTTCCATCAGAAAAAAATAAAACATGTTCTATTTCTAAACTCCGAAGGAAAAAAGTCTGATGGGGCCCACACACGGTCGGAATATCCGATGAAAAAATTCCGTCAGACTTTTTTCATCGGAAATTCTGATCGTGTGTACAAGGCATAAGGCCCCTTTCACACGGACGGATAGAATGGTGCTTTTAGCTGCGGATTTTCTATTTTTCTACCGCAGCTAAAAGCACACAACGCTTTCCTATGGCCCCATTCACACACAGCATTTAGCTGCGATTTCGTTACATGTGGTTCCGTGCGAATAGAAAAAATAGAATTGAATGCGTCCAGGTGCGATGTAGCGCAGCTATCTGCAAACAACCGCATGTAATCACAGTCTTTTGAGTCAGCTGCGGATAGCAGTGTGAGAAAAAAAAAATCACCCGGAAGCGCATCATAACCAGTAGGTTAGGGTGACCAGACATCCCCGGTTTCAGGGGACAGTCCCCGGATTGAGGACACTGTCCCCGGACCAAGTCTGTCCCCAGTTTTGTCCCTGGATTGGATTTGAACAGGGGCTGGGGCATTTTCAAAGACAGTCAGTGCAGAATAAAAAAAAAAAATCTGAATTACACACTCCCGCTCCTACTAGCTTAGGGGGGTGTATTTCTTTCCCATTATCTGTGCCCCTTTCTGATGATCCATGTGCTGGACCGCTGGTCGGAGCGGAGGGAATATTTCTTCAGTTTCGGGTGCATGCCCATTCAGCTCCCGCTTACATGTTCTTCTACCTTGGCTGAAGTCCTGGCCAGCCGCCTGCCTGCTTATTTTCTTGCCTTCCCTGGCGTAGTGATCTTCCCAGTAGTAGCCGGGCCCCGGAGAGTAAGACTTGACAGGCTGCAAGGCGGGCAGCGACGGGCAAAGAGTCGCTGATTGCCGCCATTACTAGTAGAAAAAAAAAATATGTCCCCGGATTTCATTTTAAACATCTGGTCACCTTACAGTAGGTGTACCTGGGAAATGACACAGGAAGTTCAGAGGGATATTGGAAAGAGGAGAAGGCAGCATGGCGGCGCGAGATATATCACATGAGGCCATAATATCCCTTGTGCATTCCCGACCAGAGTTATGGGACTCAGAATGCCCAGGATATGCCGATCGAGTGTTGAAGAGATCCAAGTGGGAGGAAGTATACAAATTTGTCACACCGAACTGGGACAATATGTCTGCCACTGAGCAGGATAACCAAGGTGAGTGCAATGTTTGTTGTGTCTATGAAGCAGGGTACACATGTATCATAGCTGTTTCCCATAATAACCACAAACAGAAGATTTACCCCCTAAATGACCAGGCCATTTTTTAGCGATCCAGCACTGCGTCACTGACAATTGTGCAATGCTGCAAACAAACCTAATTTGAAAATGGGAAATCAAATGGTTGGTGTCTTCCCTTAAGTTTTTTCTTGGGTGGGGGGGTTTTTTCCTAACATGCGTTATGTTTGATATATATATTGCAGGAAAAGAGGTTTATACACGTTGGAGGTCCCTACGTGACCGGTACAAGAAAGAAGTTAATGAAGAGAAGTCTGCGGAGAGAAGCGGAGCACCCTCAACTCGTCGCAGGGCTAACCCCCATGCAGAGGCTTTGTCTTTTTTGAGGCGCACCACCGAGATGCGCTCGTAAGTATATATATTATATATTTTACTTTTAACAAATTTGTGGGCAGTATAGCCGCACTGTCCTAATGATTTGAGTGGGCTGGAGAGGTGTAGGAGCGGTATACACATCGCTCCTTCACCACTCCAAGGATTCTGCTATCAGGATTTTTGGTTGCGTCACCGCTCCAGTGTGAAAGGTGTCTAAACCCACCCTGCTCTATATAGAGGGCTATTCTGTAGTGTACACATGACAGTATTCATGTTATTTTTAAACTTGTAATTTTGTTATTATTAGAACTGTGTCAAGTGTTCCTGAGAGAGCAAGCGCAAGACGTGAAAGTTCGTCACCAGATGACGCAGACACCAGTCAAGAAACCAATTCAGAGTCACTTTCATCCCAAGAATATCAACCATCCACTGAAGAACCTGTGGTATGTACTTTCAAAACGTCACAATGATGGTTTTCACAATTTTTTTTTTTACAATGCTTTCATTTTTTAATGGGGGGGGGGGGACAGTGTCAGTGTGTGTTTTCTTTTAGTTTTTGTATTTTTTTACAATTATTTTTTATTTTATTCTTTTTTTTATCAGCCCTCTCTTTGGTGAGATATCAGGGGTCTTAACAGACCTCTGACATCTCCCCTTTGAGACAGGGAATGGGACTAGGGACACAGATTCCCCAGTCCCTTTCTCAGCAGCCTCCGCTGCGCTGAAAATGAATGGAGAGAAGACAGCGGCTTCTCTTCATTCATGAACTGAAACATTGTAAAAACAGTTTTGGTGGTCTGGCTGCCAATACAGTGACAACAGGTTTTCGGGGCTAAAACAAGTGCCTGTGTCTGATCTATTGAAAACAGGTGTTGCAAGCTCGGACACGACTTTAATAATTGTGCAAGCATCATGTTTATTATTATGTAAGTGTGATCTCAACATCAGAAGCATAATCTATATATTTGATCTATTTGCAGGCAAATGTAGGTAGGAGAGGACAGTCTACTTCCACCAGCCGTCAAAAACGTACTCAACAAGAGACACCTTTTGAGGAATATTTTAACCGTATTATAGCAGAAATGAGAAACCAATCGCAAAACCAGGCCAAAGATGATGAATTTCTCAATATCTCAGACCCAGATGTTATGTTTTTGAGAATGTTGCTTTGTGTAGTCAGGGAGATTCCTCCTGATAAGCGCACTGAGGTCAGGGGTGATATACATGCCTATTTAACGTATATTGTATCCGCTTGCAAAGAGCAACGCCCATATCCAAAATTTCAGCCATGGGCTATGGGTTTTAATTCACCCAGTGGCTCTTTGAGTCGACCAATGGCCAATCAGCAGTTCCATGACACAACACCTGCCATTAATCCTTATGCAGGACCCCCACCGATGTATACACCCTACCCACCTAATCCTGGTTATCAAAGGATGCACGTGCAGCCACACCCAGTTACTTCACCCTCATCTTCCCAATCAGGATCAGGATCACCCATAGATGTTGGCACTGAACCAAGCCACTCTTCCCTGCGTCCCCCTTATCCGGTGTATGAAAACTTGTAGTTTTGACCTTTTAATTTGTTATATTACTGTTTAATTTTTTTATGTTTTGTTACTTGAATTTTATTGATACCTACCTCAATATCCGCTGATCTGTACGGATGTAAGAAACTGTACTGTACTGTTCCAAGCTTCCATATCTTGCTACTCCGCCACGCTGGCTCTCACAGTACCAAAGCATTGTTTAGGTTGAGAGCCAGCATGGCCGACTAGAAAGATACTGAAGCTTGGCCCAGTGAGAGATCCCCCAATCTACACAGTGCAGCATACATGGCGAAATCAAAATTAAGGTGACGAAGGTTAGGGTTTTGACACTTTCTCTATGGGGCCATGCCTCAGCAGACTGGCCATACACCTATAGGTTATCTTCTGTTTTTCTATGTTCAGATGGAAAAAGTGGAACAGATTCCTCCATCTCCGCTAAACTGTGCGGATGTAAGAATCTCCCACTGTTCCAAGCTTCCATATCTTGCTACTCGGACGACTAGAAAGATACTGAAGCTTGGCCCAGTGGGAGACCCCTCCCCCCCATCTACACAGTGCAGTGTACATGGACAAATATTATTCCATCTAATCATAGACATTATGCAGATAATCTATAGGTGTATGGTCAGCTTTAAGCACTGAAAAACTTTTAAATTCTTTGCTTACATTTGGACATTGTTATCAAACAGCCGCTACACAACAGTTCGTAAAGTTGTGAAAAAATGTTTCAAAGCTGTTTACTGCACTCACAGTGTCCACATATAGTCAAACATATGGTTAACAGCACTTTAGAAATACTCAATATTTTGGGGGGGGGGGGGGTACACAGTCAATTTATACTTGAAAATAGAAGAAAATTCTCTATATTCCTAAGGAATTGAAAACATAGTTTTCTATACATGCAAGCATTCAATGTTTTGTAAGGTTTGTCTATTTTTTCCACCTTTTTGTTATTTAACATGGCAAAGATATAAAAATAAAAACAATTTAATTGTAAAAAATTGTCAACTACTTTATTTCAAGAACAAATTTAAACTGTAATATAAGGTTGATATAACATGGGTAACAAAGATCTCTTTACAAATGGTCATATTGCCATGGGAGCTGTCCATCCTCTGTCAAAAAAAAAATCTGTGAAATCCTAACGCACTTGTAGAGCCTGATTCGTGGGACGAGTGGCAGTAACACGACCTCTGTGTTCTGCGGAAACAGGTAACGCTAACGGGGATTCGGTGGGCACGATCTCCTTACCCCTCAAATAGTTGTGGAGAACACAACATGCCAAAACAACATTGACCGCATGATCCACTTCTAGGTGCATGGCTGTCATCAAAACACGCCATTTGGCAGTGCAAATGCCAAATGCGCACTCCACCATTCTCCGGGCTCTACTGAGACGGTAATTAAAAATGCGCCTCCTGTCAGTGAGACCATGTCTCGTATAGGGCCTGAGAAGGTGGGTGGATAAGGCAAATGCCTCATCTCCCAGCACAACAAAAGGAAGGTCCGGCACAGCAGTACCAGGAAGAGGCCTTGACTGTGGCACATTGAATTCACTATTTTCCAATCGCTGGCCCATCATAGAATTACGGAAAATTCTGGAATCTCCAGAACTCCCGTAAGCTCCCACATCCACAGCAATGAACCGCATGTTGGCATCACTGAGCCCCAGGAGGACAATGGAGAAATATTTTTTATAGTTGAAATAACGGGAACCAGAGTTTGGTGGCTTGATGAGACGGATATGTTTCCCGTCTAAAGCCCCAATGCAATTTGGGAAGTTGGTCTTCTCCCAAAACTCCTCAGATATTTCCTCCCACAGACTGGATGTTGGTTCCGGCATGACACTGCTTTTCAGCTCTTCCCATAAAACTTGACATGTATCATGGACTATTGTCGATACAGTAGAAATTCCCATTAGGAACTGATGATGAAGGGAGGTGAAGCTGGCACCAGTGGCAAGGTATCTGCAATACATAAAAGACACATATATTTATATCTATATATTATGCAAGAACATACATACACACTATTGTCAATAATATTGGTACACCTGCATGTACATGAATTTAAAGCATCTGTTCAAGATATGGAAAACCTACCTTAAAGTAAGTAGCAGCCGCTCTTCTGCACTAATGCTTCTTCTCATGTTGGTCCTGGTTCTGCTCAGGCGTGTTCTACAGAGTTCCAACAGCTCATCGAAGCTTGCCACGGACATCCGAGTATAATTGTAGAACTTGTCCCCATGGGTCCGCAGCTCACCGAACATGAGGGCAAAGTAGCCAATTGATAGACGCTGTGAGGTTAGGGGATGGACCCAGTAACGGCGGGGACGTCGCCTAGACTGGATCTGTCTTCTCCTCTTCATCCTCATCATCAGCAACATGAGCATCGCCAGCAAACTCATCATATTTGCATTCATTTTTGCAAATCTCAGGCACAACACACCGATCACTCCTCTCACCTCTAAACTCCAACACACACTCAGCAAGTGAACAAAGAAACAGGAAATAGATGGCAGAGGACCGAAATGCATCATGGTTAGATCCAAGGGACAAAAATAAAAAATAAACAGGTTGCTATGGCAATAACTAACCGCAGCTAAACGCAACTGCAAATAAACGCATGTAAACGCAGGTAATCGCAATGTACAAATGCAGCTAATCGCATTGCCTGAAGCCTTGAATTTCAAAGAACAAAAAACATGCTTTTTACTGCGGCAATTTTGCCGTCCAAATGTAGCAAGGGTGACAACAGTATTGGGAATAAACTGTTTAATGTAAGAGAAGATACAAGGCCATAACCTGAAGTTGGACGAGAAGTGATTAATCTTAAACTGTGTAACGGGTTCTTTACTGTCAGAGCAATAAATATACAACATAGTATCCACTATTTAAAAAAATATATATATTACTATATGTAAAACCAAAAACCCCCATTGTGTCCATGCTTCCCTAGACTTGGGTATACCATGAATGGAAAAAACACACTCTGGTTCCTTCTAGTGGGCAATTGAGGTTAAAACTGTGCACCTTTATTAGGATAGAAAATAATTGTTTAAAAAATAATTTGTTTTGCTTGGATATTGTTGGTGCAGAAAAGTGAATTAAATAAAAATTTAAATAATTAGAATAGTGAATAGTGAGGTATTTCATTCAAAGGGTATTACCTCATGATACATATTCTATCTTTGGGAGGTGACTAGAAGAAAGGTAATTCATACATGGTAGACCCATTACAAAATAGGGATCATATACCAAAAATTAGGAGACCCCCCCCCCCCAAATCATCTGATCTTAATAGTCTGCGATAAAACACTTTAAATCTATATCCAGGTTTAAACCAAGAGGATATAGAGACTGGAGCCTGTAAATCCACTGAGTCTCCATTTGGGAGACCCCTTCGGTCATATGCAGACCCTTCCAATGGGGGAAAAATTTGTCTATTCCCCAAAACCTGAGAAAAGAGGGGTCTTTATTATGTACCAGTGATTGGAAACACTATGCTTTTTAAAACCTTTTTTTATGTTGTCTACATGTTCTCCAAAACTTTTTTTGCCAAGGTTCTAGTAGTGCGACCTATATATTAAAGATTACAGGGACACATAAGAAGGTAGTGTCCTGTCACAGGTAATGAGCTGTTTGATATTATATTCTATACCTGTGACAACTGAAGAGAACTTACCGGTATATGTTTTTCTGGTTCTATCGCTCAATGTTCTCTACATGCTTTACACTTTCTACACTTCTAAAAACCTGTGCAATCTAAGAAAGTGGGGGGGTTTCTTGGGGGTTGAGTGACATTCTTGGCCAACATTACCATAGCCCTGCTGCCCTCCTGTAGATAAATTTAGGTTTTACTGGAAGAATTTTTTTCAAGGTGTGATCTCTTAATAATATTGGCCATCGTTTGTTTTTTTTTTATAGCTTTTTCTACTTTCCTATATTGTGAGTTGAATCCTGTAACAAAAGCAAGATTGAACTGATCTCCTGACTGATCCCTGTTTTTGGGTACCAATAGGATGTCCCTATCCACCTGTCCCACTTGTTTTCTAGTGTTTAACAGTTGTTCTTTACTATAACCTTTTTTATTTAATTCACTTTTCTGTACCGACAATATCCAAACGAAATTAAATATTTTTTTAAACAATTATTTTTTTATTCTAATAAAGGTGCACTGTTTTAACCTCAATTGCCCACTAGAGGGAACCAGAGTGTGGTTTGTCCATTCATGGTATACCCAAGTCTAGGGACCCATGGACACAATGGGGGTTTTTGGTTTTGCATATATAAATATATATTTTTTCAAAAATGGTGGATACTATGTTGTTGTTTTGCACTATATTTGGTAATAACATGTTCAAATAGATGTGTGTGTGCGGCGTGGACAGATGGATATATGGGAACATGGTACAGTAGATCCCTTTCATCTTTGTCTCCAATCACCATGAATGGGAAGCCCAGTCAATCACGACCATCTTTTCATCAAAAAAGCAAACAGGAAACGGCGTGTCGTCATTTTCTGATGACACCATTATGGTAAAACGTACGTCAGAGAGGGGATTCGTAATTTCCGGGTCCCAAATGTGACTTCCTTACTGCTATCATATGAAGAACATGGTGTGGATTGCACACCACTGAGAGTCTGATATATCCATCCTCACATGCTGTACAACACCTTGGTGCCGGGCTTGGCACAGTCACAAAATTTTGATACTTTTTAAACACATTTTTAATAAAACTTACTACACCATAAGAGCTCTCTTTTGTGTCAATGGTGGAATACATTCCCATATACTCGGTTGTTGTTGGAGGGGGTCCCACGGTGGAGAGATGTTTCATTCAGGATCTTGCTGATTTATCTCACAAAGCGCATTTTGACCTACCTTAAAAAGTGGTCAAACACCTCTAGTGAGTTGCCATCTACTTTTTGAGTGGTGAAATCTTTGAAGAATTCTCTAATCAGAAGAATCCATTTATTTCTATGGTGTTGGGATTGTGACATTTGGACTTTTCATATGTTTGCAAATATTTCATGATTTAAAATGATTGATTTCTATGTTGAATCTACTTGATTTACAGCATACGATGTGTCACCTGATATTACCACTAGAGGGAGCCAAATACTCTTCTCTCATTTTCAGTCTTGCCTGGAGAGTCAACACTTATAATTAAAAAGAAATCTGGGGAGATTTTTTGTCCACTTATGTATTCTTTTAAATGTCGGCAAGTAATTTTTATTTATTTCAACTAGTGTAAATACCGGAAATCTTTATACTGAGCTTCTTCAGTCATCTAAAACCATTCAGTTGGACTGCTTGCCCTGTTAGAAAATTTACAGGAAGAAAAGCAAGAATGGGAGGGGGTTGGGTGGTCAGTAGCATTGAGTTTGCAGACTCTAATAAGTGAGGCCACCCTGTCTCCCAGTTTTGCTTTTGCTTTGTCACCCTATCACAAGCACCCCTAATGGAGACTACAAGACACAAATTGCTCAGGCATGGTCCACAGTTGTCACCATGAAGCAGCCATTCCTCAGCAATGATCCTCAGCAATGATGTGCAGCAGACTCCAGAGCAAGTACATGTAGACAGGAAGGGTCTGAAAGAGGCTGGAGGAGATCAGCAGCACTGTGATGCAAAAAAAGGAGGAAAAAAGATGAAAGCAAGATCTTATGTGGAAAAAAAAGGCAATTGCTTATTATACACAGTGCTAAGTATCACTTGGTTGGGTTTACATCTACTTTATGGTTTAATCATTTTTGCCCATGTCCGTTAAAAGAGACTGTTTGCCAGCTTCCCTTGGGAGACTAAATAGCATTTATGGTTTATTAGAGTCAGCATTAGATGAAAGAGAAAATTGCTGAATTAATACGTTGATTGAAGCGCACGTCTTTGTATGTTGCGTGGGTCTTTCTGCACACGCCGCTGCTGATTCAGGATGACAATATCTCCTGATATAGGCTGTGAGATCACTGCCTAGTCCCACGACATCAGAGTTACTGTATTCTGGGGAGTCAGCCAAGACCCATCTGATGTAATTCCCATTCATGGCATAAGACAAAGGCAGAAAAGTGGTGTCTCACCACAATCAATAGGTCTATGCTGCAAGGCCGAAAATATAGACTTTACTTGTCTAGAAATACAAAAATCAGAAAGAAAAAGAAAAAAGGAAACCTGTTTATTACTTGCATCCTTAGACCTCATGCAGCATTACCCTTTAAGTAGCTGCTGGAAATGATGGGCTCTCCTATCATTTTCAGTGATGACCCACCCTGTAATTGAACCTGACAATACACCAACACACCACCAATACACCAAAAGCAAATGTAGCACACAGATCCTTTACCCTGCTTACCTCCACAAGCAGAATGGGACACACCATGCCACAAGCCCAATATCCTCCTGATAGAAGAGGGTGAGCGGTGTTATATGTTTTGGGTCCTGCAGCGAGTTACCTCCTTCCATTGGTTCTCTCCCCTAGATTGTAATGAAAATTCTATTCTCTCTCTGTATTCAATAAGGCCATTGTCCAGACAGTATTAAACGCAATAAGAGCCGGTTCACACAGGGGCGACTCAGCCGCCTGACAAGTCGCGCTCCGCTCTATTCAATGGAACCGTTCTAATAGGAGCGACGCAAGTCGCTCCGACTTAGAAAAAGGTTCTTGTACGACTTTGGGGGAGACTCGGGGCGACTTGCATTGACTACTGTGGTGGAGATTTTTCAAATCCATATTTATAACAAGAAGCTACGTGTATATATGGTTGTATATGTTTTTACGATACTTTATTATTAAGGTGACTTAAATTTATCTTAGCATGCTTGCTAATGTGAGAAACTTGTTGAACTGAGCATCAAAGGAACACACCTATCTGATAAAAGCAGCAAGTATTTCTGGTTTAGATTTGGAAGGCTAAGTAGAGAGGTTTGAGATTTCAACCAAACAGGTGGTCAGCTTTAAACCAATGAGACCACAGGATTTTGGGTTCTGGTTGGCATAGGGGGTATAAAAGTCAGATACACTCATGGCTAGGGCCCTTGCGAATGAAGATCTGACGCAGACGACATGGTCACGTAATAAGCTCTCTGTCTCTCTCTCTCTCTCTCCCTCTCTCCCTCTGCCTCTCCCTCTGCCTCTCTCTCTGTCTCTCTCTCTCTCCCTCTCTCTCCCTCTCCCTCGGCCTCTCTGCCTCTCTCCCTCTCTCTCTCTCTCTCCCATGTTTAAGATTAATATTACTTCGCGTTTGCTCTCTTGTTCCTATTATCATGTAACATTGGTATCATGTTTGTCATAGTAATATTCCTATTATGTATCGTGTAACATTGGTATCACCTTGCTATTAGGTGGTACCAGTTCTGTATAAATAAATGTCATTGTTTTCTCTTTTCCCGACGCTATCGTTTGATTTCATTTTATATAGACAAAAGGTTTTTAATCACTTATTTTAAGCATTTAAGCGAGGTTATGACTATCTCCGTAACACTTCAATACAGAAGTCATTTTGCAAGTCACCTCTCAAGTCGTCTTGAGATCGCCTTGCCGAGTCGCCCCCAAAGTCGTGCCGCCCCAGTGTGAACCGGCTCTAAAGAAAGGTTTATTTTGCTTGCGTAGAAACTTGATAGGAAAGTTGGAGATAGAGAATTTTAACAGGGAGGCAGGTTCAGGCACACGGCACTTAAATGTCATTTATCTCCACTCAGTCCTGAATGGGTTTTTGCTCACCCGGATAGTCCTCTCTCACGGTCCTAGCAGCCGGTGTGGAGCACAGAACATTCACTTTAAATTTCCTAAGGATACGATCAGGATATGAACTTCTGAATCCAGAACTTGTAACACTTGACACCTTAGGTGCCAGTGGGCACGTTACAACAGGGGCGGATCCAGAGTCTTTTCTCGGGAGGGGCGCTGCCAAAAAATGTTTTTTTTGTGGGAAATTTATCAGGGAAATGGTTGGTGTCGGCGCTTCAATCATCCCGGCACCATGGTTGTTATGGTGTCAGGATGATTGAAGCGCATTATTTCTATTATTACATTGTAATATGAAATTAAATAGTTCAATGCAGAATCAGTGGGAGCCCCGAGTGTGTCACTTGCCACCGTCGCCTGCAATTAGTGGGAGCCCTGAGCGTGTCACTTGCCACACGTTGTGGATTGTCACTTGCCACGTCACCTGCCACATCTTGTGGATTGTCACTTGCCACACCTTGCGGATTGTCACTTGCCACGTCACTTGCCACACCTTGCTGATTGTCACTTGCCTGCCACCAGATGCAGATTGTCATTTGCCACGTTACCTGACACAATTTGCGGATTGTCACTTGCCAGGTCGCCTGCCACACCTTGTGGATTGTCACTAACTTGCCTGCTAAGGTGTAGTTTTGGTTGTCTCTTGCTGTGTCCCAGACTCCCAGAGTCAGGCAGCAGAGCGATAATGTAATCTCTCTGCTGTCTGCACAGTGAGGGCGGAAGTCACTGCAGGAATGCTTTCTTACCCGTCTGTGGAGCCGCACGCTATTGCACCTGCCCACAGAGCGGCCTGACGTGACTCACTGACGTCACTCATTGCTAGACGCCAAGCGCCAAGGCGTTAGCAGCGAGTGCAGGGAAGAAGCTCCACCCACTTCCTCCTCCGCTCCTGGTATCGTGTCCGTGCGCCACGTAACTACATTAGACGAGTCTCTCTCTCAGCGCCGCTGATCGGCTGATGTGAGAAACTGAGAGAGAGACTCAGAGAGGCAGCGGCAGCCGCAGAACAAGTACTGTATATACACGAGTATAAGCCGACCCGAATATAAGCCTAGGCACCTAATTTTACCCCAAAAAACTGGGAAAACTTATTGACTCAAGTATAAGCCTAGGGTGTCCTAGGCTTATACTTGCCTCACTTTGCCTCACTGTGCCCATGCCTCACTGTGCCCATGACTAGACTGATGTTTAACATGGAAGTCTATGGAAGGAGTGCCCGGCTTTGAAAAATCGGTTCTCCCAGACACCAAACTTTTCAAACTTATAGAGGAGACATGGGGCTACATGTGTGCCAAGTTTGGGGTCCAGAGGACCTACGACCGGCCGGTACCGGGTCCGCAAAATCACCAGAGAAATTACCGTTTAACATTGGAGTCTATGGAAGGGGTGCCCGGATTAAAAAAATTAGTGCTCCCCGGCCGTAGGTCCCCCAGACACCAAACTTTGCACACTTGTAGAGGAGACATTGGGCTACATGTGTGCCAAGTTTGGGGTCCAGGGGTCCTACGGCCGGCCGGTACCGGGTCCCCAAATTTCGGAAGATCAGGCGCAAAAAAAAAAAACAGAGCAAGCAAGTGAGTGTGACAGATGGTCTCGGGGGGGGGGGCAATTGCCCTGTTGCCCCCCCCTGGATCCGCCACTGCGTTACAAGGCTTTTGGCGGATTATGGAATCCTTCCCTCTGATAGGCAACCAGGCCTCTCCCGAGACAGTGACTTCCCTCACCGATCCCCGCGGACAGGTCCTCCCCTGGTTTCCTCCTTCAGAGCGGGTCACCCCCACTTGGGCACCCTGGGACTCCTCTTCTGGTGTAGACCTCAGCCAAAGGTGCTGGGCCTACCTGGAACGATGCAGCCTCGGGCCGAAGGTGCCCGGGACTGAATACACACACACGTACCCTTGGCCATGCGGGCCACTGAAAGTGGGGTACGTGCCTAGGACCAAGGGGTCCTCTGGATCACCTCCGAACCCCGGACCTAATGGCGTCCGCCCCTTAAGTACCCTCTCCTGGCATGCACAGCGGGTACACCACTCCCACTGCACGGCCGCCGAGAGAGGACACCCAATCACTCTGCAATGCCACCTGTGGTTCAACCTGAGACCTTGGCGACAGCACCACCCACAGGTCAAAGGAAACTGTACTGCCAGGCAACACCACAACATGCTTGTCAAGGTTTTTCAGCACCCATAAAACGCACTTCAAAAACCAGGCAGAAAAAGGACCAATTCCATATATTCTTCTGTGTTCATTATTTGAGCATTGTGTGATGTTGTGCAAATCTGAACATTGCATGTATAGCGGTACCCCCAGTTAATAGGGCTGCTGGTATTGATTTCTTGGGCCCTGTAGTGCACCACTGTCAACCCCCGGCAATCTACTCTAGTATCTCGTGGCACAGTTAGTCTAGGGGATGATAAAATCACAGTCCCTCTGTACTTCTCTATGACACACTACCACAATAAGGCACACAGTGATAAAGCAGCACAGTAATTGACACAGAGAACCAATATACTTAAAGTGGTTGTATAGTGTTTTTTTTTTACTTTTACCTACAGGTAAGCCTATACTAAAGCTTACCTGTAGGTAAAAGAAATATCTCCTAAACCTTTACGGTTTAGGAGATATTCCCCTTGCACTGCGCCGCTGACTGCAGCGGCGCATGCGCACAGGGGATTCTCGGCTGAAGGCCCGGCGGACGCCGGACCTTGCCGGAAAGAAGTCTCCCGCGCGCATGCGCGGGAGTGACGAATCGCGGCTCCAACCACTCACAGCGCTGGAGCCGCGATACCCAGAAGACACGCCGAGGCATAATGTCAGCCTCGGCGTGGACCGGGAGGGACACCGACACCTCGTTCTAAGGTAAGTATTTCATAATGAGCTTGTATGCTGTGCATACAAGCTCATTATGCCTTTTCCTTTACAGGTGTAAAAAATAAAAATAAAATGCGGGTATACAACCGCTTTAACTATAAGGCTTTTGCTGTAAATAAATGTATGATAAAGTCACAGCATACAATAACACATGCAGAGCCCTGCAATGATGTAACACTTGGCGATACTGTAAGGTGTTCAAGAATGTTAAACAAGAATATATATATATATATATATATATATATATATATATATATATATATATATATATATATATATAGCTATTTGCAGCTCCCTGCAATAATCAGTATTCAAACAAGCAGAATAGACATGTATTGCTATGCAACTCTAGCGATGCCCTTTTTCAGCTACTTCCCCTCATGGGCAGACTGACACCCAGCAATGTCTACCTATGCAGTCAGGCCTGACTGAACTAAATGGAAGTTCTGCAAAGGAATCTTCGCTAGCAAAACTCAGTGGTGCACTTGATGAACAAAACTTTGTAATCCAGCAGGGTAGTAGAGATACAGTATTTGTCTGTGAGCAAGTGCTCTCTCACCAACCGAACCAGTCCAAGTCCATCTCCTCCGCCGATGCGTCTAGGCACATGAATCCATCGACATCCGGGTCTTCGGTCCTCTTGGTACGGCACAGCAAGAATGAAAAGATGTCCCTCAGGTTCCGCTAGGCTGGCGGAGGGCTCTTTGGAGATGTGCAAGGCCAGGTTCACACAGGGATCCTCTTGCAAGCAGGGCGGGGTTCCAAAGAGAAAGAGTGGGCTCCGCCTCTCCCTTATAAACCCCACCCTAGGAGTCTCTGTGCTGAGCAAAGCACCCTGGGTGTCCCATTGTCTACTGGGTAACATAGTCTCTGAGGGATTAAAGGGGAATACCCCGCTACACATGAAACATTCAATATTTTATTCACAGTACAAACAAGAACCTATCAAATGTTTAAACTGATAAAATGTATGTGTAGCGGTGCACTCTGGGCACAAGTTCAAAAGATCCACACATCACCTATTTGTCTGACCCTCCAATCATCCATTTCTCTCACTTCCCCTTCTTTAGACACAATGAAGAGTCACTTGCTTTACCTCGCTGTATTTTTATTGTAGGGATTTCTTGGGTAGAGTTGGGTAAGGGTGTAATGCATAGTTGCCAACAGTCCCGAATTTCCCGGGACAAGCACGATTTTTGGACCCTTGTCCCGAATTGGGCTTGTCCCGATTCGGGACAAGCCCAATTCTTTTTGTCCCGTTTTGTCCCGGTAAATTTGGGAATGTTTAGGGCTTAAAACGGCGACGGCTACACCAAAATGGCCGCCGTCGCCGCCACAAGTGTTAGTTTCACTGACCTCTAGTGTGAGGGGAGGGGCAGCCAATCGCGGCTCTCTCTCTTCGGTGGCCCCTCCCTTCACACAGTGACCCTTAACCCTGCCGCCGCCACCACCGATCGCTGCTGGAGGTGATGGAAAAGTTCTTCCCCTCCCAAACATAACTGCCTAGCAATGCCTGCGCTGCACCCGCCCGCCATGGCACAGCCGGGGCTGTCTTTACCTTGCCACCTGCTGTGTCGGATGTCCTCAGAGTCACCTCAGGTTAGGGGAGGACTCAGGAGGATCCCACGACAAGCACAGCACAAAGTAAGTCCAGCAGCACTGCAGCTCATCGCACATCTAGCTGCAGATCGCTCACTCTATAGTCCTGCAATTTATGCTGCCTGGAATGCAGTGTAGTGTAGAAATTAGTGTAGTGGGTGGCAGGGTAATCAGTGTAGTGGGTGGCGGGGTAATCACAGTGTAGTGGGTGGCGGGGTAATCAGTGTAGTGGGTGGCGGGGTAATCACAGTGTAGTGTAGTGGGTGGCGGGGTAATCACAGTGTAGTGGGTGGCGGGGTAATCAGTGTAGTGGGTGGCGGGGTAATCACAGTGTAGTGTAGTGGGTGGCGGGGTAATCAGTGTAGTGGGTGGCGGGGTAATCACAGTGTAGTGTAGTGGGTGGCGGGGTAATCAGTGTAGTGGGTGGCGAGGTAATCACAGTGTAGTGGGTGGCGGGGTAATCAGTGTAGTGGGTGGCGGGGTAATCAGTGTAGTGGGTGGCGGGGTAATCAGTGTAGTGGGTGGCGAGGTAATCACAGTGTAGTGGGTGGCGGGGTAATCAGTGTAGTGGGTGGCGGGGTAATCAGTGTAGTGGGTGGCGGGGTAATCAGTGTAGTGGGTCGCGGGGTAATCAGTGTAGTGGGTGGCGGGGTAATCAGTGTAGTGTAGTGTAGTGGGTGGCGGGGTAATCAGTGTAGTGCATAGTTGCCAAACAGTCCCGAATTTCCCGGGACAATCATGATTTTTGGACCCTTGTCCACAAGTGTGGAGGGGGCTCTGCTGGGGAGGCACCTGATGCAAGGACGGACTGCTGGGGAGGCACCTGATGCAAGGACGGACTGCTGGGGAGGCACCTGATGCAAGGACGGACTGCTGGGGAGGCCATCTGGTGGCAGGCGACGTGGCAGGTAACACGCTCAGGGCTTCCACTGATTCGGCATTATGGTGAGTTGAATGATTTCATTTTATATTACAATGTAATAATAGAAATAATGCGCTTCAATCATCCTGACACCGTAACAACCATGGTGCCGGGATGATTGAAGCGCCAACAGGTGTTTTGGAGTATCCTTATCTACCAATTTTGTTACACATTACTATTGTGGTGTAGGATCTGGCTTCTTTCTTTCTATTTCTTTCTCTCTCTTTCTCTCACCTCGGACTCTAGCCACACCCCTTTGAACCACGCCCATTTAAACCACACCCACTATCGTGCGTAAACCACGCCCATTTTTCACCGCGGCGCGCTATGCGCGCCACATTTTTCACTCCGGCGTGACACGCCTACAAACGAATGCCCCGCCCCCTGATTATAGCAAGGCTCCGCCTCAATACAAAAAAAGTGTCCCAGATTTTTTTTTGCAATGTTGGCAACTATGGTAATGACATGGGCTGTCCATAGATATTAGCACTTTAGTAGATTACATTCTGAAGATAAGGCACAGCAAAGATTGTAGTTTAGTGAGCTGCGTCACTGCAGACTATTGCTCCCTTTTATGCTGTACTGGTTCCTGCAGAATATTACTTTAAAGTGGAGCTCCACCCTAAAGTGGAACTTCCGCTCATCGGAACCCTCCCCCCTCCGGTGTCACAATTGACACCTTTCAGGGGGGAGGGGGGTGCAGATACCTGTCTAAGAAAATCTGCGCGAAGTACGTCACTTCCCGCAGAATACCCGTTGTGTTCTGGGAGACACTCGGCTCCCAGAACACAGGGGACCATTCAGAACGGCGCAGCGCGACTCGCGCATGCACCGTAGGGAACCGGGCAGTGAAGCCACAAGGCTTCACTGCCCTGGTTCCCTCACCGAGGATGGCGGTGGGGGCAGCAGAGTGACGAGCGATTGCTCGTCCTCTGCTGCGGACGTCGCTGGACTCCAGGACAGGTAAGTGTCCTAATATTACAAGTCAGCAGCTGCTGTAGCTGTAGCTGCTGGCTTTTAATATTTTTTTTTCGCGGAGCTCCGCTTTAAGGATTCCTGAGTGAAACCCTTTTTGTATTTTGGACAAGTCACTCTGAATGACTTTTTGTGGTGATAAACAGTTATCCAAATGCTGACCCTGCGTCTGGAGCATATCCTCACACACCCTCCTCCGACCCCACAGTCTTTCTAATAGCAAATGGTAACTGCCGGACTACTAGGCCCAAATAGTCCAGTGATGGAAAGGCTGAGTTCCCCGGCCACAGCCTTCCATATTGAGTTTAGATAAGTTAAGGCTGCATTCACACCTGAGCGTAGCGATTTGGGCGTTTTTACCGTCGTTTTTACCATTGTTTTGTCGCGCGAATTTGCGCCCGTCGAAACGCTCGTTGTTGCGCTAGACGCTTGAATCGGGCGTTTCCATTACATTATATGAATCCTAAAACGCCCAATCTGCCCGATTCGCGCGACAAAAAAGGGTCCGGAACTTGTTTGAGCTTCAGGCGTTCGGCTTCAGACGTTTTTGAGTGGAGATGTGAACCATCTCCATAGAGAATAATGTATTTTTTCCCCTCTAGCGTTTTGTAGCTTCAGGCTTAGGGCTACAAAACGCTCAGGTGTGAATGCAGCCTTAGAGTCTCTCCTTCTACATCCTGCTGTATAGGACTGACCGTGCAACATCCCGTCTAAGACACCCCTTTGTGGCGTTCAGTTACTAGAGGCAACAGCAGATATTCACAAGCTCCTTTAATAGACTCCTCCGGTCCCATCACTTGCTGTCATGTACCCACTGACCTTTTCCATGGTCCCCGGTCCATGGAAGAGACATGGCTTAACCGCACAGTACAGCAGTAACAGTTCCAGGCTCTTTTCTCTTAGTACTGAATTCCTCCTCCGCGGTGTTGAAGAAAAGTGGTCCTCATCCAGGACTTTCTCCTCAGCAAATGGTAGGCCCCAGGCCCTCAGACAGGGGCCTCCTCACAGAAACACTACTGCTCACATCCTCTTTCCTCTCAGGACTCCTCCCCAGTGGCATGTTACCTCAGCTTATATAGCAGGCCCGCCCCCTGCCAACCCTAGTTGGGGATTGGTCAGAGCTGCCACACAAGCTGCCTGTCACTCAGAGCGCCCAGCTCCACCCCCTTCCAGAACATTCTTCCTGAAAGCAGAGGAGGAGTTCCAGAGCCTGAGCACAGGTGGCCACACCCACTGCTACTCTGACACTCCCAGTCCCAGATCAAAACAACCAGGCCTAGCTTAATGCACAGGCCTGACTAGATTTTACCTGCACTGACAGTTTAAAAACAATAAAACCCTATTTCTACACATACCAAAAGGTAGTGGGCGCTACATATGATTTTATGAAAATAATTAATTAATTTTGAAATTGATGGCAGCAACACGTCTCAAAAAAATTGGGACAGGGCAACAAAAAGCTGTCATAGGAAGTGGTACTAAGGCTTCATGTACACTGCTGCTGGTAAACGGACGTTTAGGAGCAGTTGGGCGTTATTTTCAGCTGTCCCTGAACTCTCCTCTATGTTATCTTATCAGTACATGTACACAGGGTCGTTTATAGTCGTTTCTAGGCAGTTTTGGAAAGCAAAAAAATGCGTTCAGGATGGATGTTCAGAGACATTTGAAAAGCCAAATGCCTGTAACAGCTTGTAAACACGGTAACTCAAGTTTAGCTGCGTTTAGTTTACAGACTTTTTTTTAATGGAGATACATTTTTGACAATTTGAAGAAAAAAACGCTTCAAAACGCAAACGCGGCTAAACGCGACATGTAAACGTTGCAAAACTGAAGTTTTTAAACATTGGTAACTATCTGTCAAGTTAAATAGTTCAGGAGAGGTTACAGCACACATTACGGCTCACTGATTAGTTGCTAGAGCACATAATTTCTTCTTGTCGCTAGAGATTACAGTACAGTAATACTGCTCACTGATTGGTTGCTAGAGGTTACAGCACATCATCTCTTCACTACAGAGAGGCGTGATATACATATGAATGCTGCCTTTACTTACATATGAATGCTGCCGGTCTCAGCTATTTATATATGAATGCTGACACTATTTACATATGAATACTACCGTTATTTACATATGAATGACGGTTATTTACATGTAAACACAGGGTCTGCAGGTGAGTCATCTGTACACAACAATAGGGCAGAGCTGGGCAGCATTAGTAGCAGCACTTCATAATGAGATATCAGGACACAGCACAAGACTAAAACTTCAAGGGACAAGGGAATTTAAACTGGTATAGTTGGCAAGTATGAGGCAGCTTCTTTGGGCCCCAAAACAATGCCAGGGCCCAGGGCAGCTGCCATTTTTGCCCTGCCTTAAAGACAGGCCTGCACAGAGTGGCCCTGATCCTCCTGTTCTCGGGTCCCTCGGCGGCTCTCTCGGCTCCTCCCTGCAATAGCTAACCCCCTCTGGGAAGCTCTATCCCCCGAGGAGGTTAGCTTGCGGGCACGCTCCCTGTCATACACGCTGCGTCCATAGACACAGAGTGTATGACTCCGTCCCGCCCCCCGGCGGCCGAGTCATTGGATGTGATTGACAGCAGTGCGAGCCAATGGCTGCGCTGCTATCCAATCTATCCAATCAACGGCCAGACTCCGTGGAGAAGAGGACGCAGGGGGATGCGGACAGCAGGTGAACGGGCTCAGGTAAGTAAAACGGGGGGCTTGGGGGGACGTGACAGCGAGGTGTTTTTTCACCTTAATGCATAGGATGCATAAGGCTGGGTTCACATTTGTCCGACAAACGCTCCGACATTGGGAGCTCATGTCGCATGACGTGTGAAAATCAATGTTACCCTATGAGAGCTGTCTTAACTAGTCCGACACACGACTTTGAGGCCGGGTTCACACTGGTGCGACAAACGCTCCGACATTGGGAGCTCATGTTGCATGACGTGTGAAAATCAATGTTTCCCTATGGGAGCCGTCTTAACTGGTCCGACACAAGTCGGTCCGACTTTGAAAATGCTCCCTGTACTACTTTGGTCCGACTTTGATTCTACTTCAGCCCATTGAATATCATTGAAGTCGGATTAAAGTCGGAACGCCGTCTTGCATTCTCCGACTTTGGTATGCAACTTGTGCTCTGGTGATCTTGAGGGGGAACTCCACGCCAAATTTTAAATAAAAAACCGGCATGGGTTCCCCCTCCAAGAGCATACCAGGCCCTTCGGTCTGGTATGGATTTTAAGGGGACCCCCTACACCGTAAAGACGGCGTGGGGGTCCCCCCAAAATCCATACCAGACCCTTTTCTGAGCACGCAGCCTGGCCAGTCAGGAAGGGGATGTGGATGAGCGAGCGCCCCCCCTCCTGAACCATACCAGGCCGCATGCCCTCAACATGGGAGGGTGGGTGCTTTGGGGCAGGGGGGCACCCTGCGGCCCCCCCGCCCCAAAGCACCCTGTCCCCATGTTGATGAGGACAAGGGCCTCTTCCCGACAACCCTGGCCGTTGGTTGTCGGGGTCTGCGGGCGGGGGGCTTTTCGGAATCCGGGAGCCCCCTTTAATAAGGGGGCCCCCAGATCCCGGCCCCCCACCCTATGTGAATGAGTATGGGGTACATCGTACCCCTACCCATTCACCTAGGGGGAAAAAAGTTGTCAATAAAAAAATACACTAGACAGGTTTTTAAAGTAATTTATTAGGCAGCTCCGGGGTCTTCTTCTGACTCTCCGGCCTCTTCTCCCGCTCTCTGGTGCCTTCTCCGCGCTCTCCAGTTCTCCTCCCGCTCTTCGGTGCTTTTTGCCTTCTGCCGGGCTCCTCCACTATCTTCTGCTAGCTCTTTTGCTAGCGGTGGCCCGGTCTTCTTCGACGTCTTCTTCCCTCTTCTCTTCTTGAGATGTTGACACGACGATCTCTCCCGCTGTAATGCCGTGTGTGCGGTGCTCAATGATTTATATAGGCATGGGGCGTGGTCACCGAGGGATGTCACCCGGTGACCCCACCCCCTTATGACGTCGCAGTCCCCCGGGGTATGATGGGACTGCGTTGTCATAACGGGGTTAGGGCACCGGAAAGCGGGAGAAGAGGTCAGAAAGTCAGAAGAAGACCCCCGAAGTCGGAAGAAGACCCCTGGAGCTGCCTAATAAATTACTGTCTAGTTACCTGTCTAGTGTGTTTTTTATTGACATACTCATTCACATAGGGTGGGTGGCCGGGATCTGGGGGCCCACTTATTAAAGGGGGCTCCCGAATTCCGATAAGCCCCCCGCCCGCAGACCCCGACAACCAACGGCCAGGGTTTTCGGAAAGAGGCCCTTGTCCTCATCAACATGGCCCCAAAGCACCCACCCCCCCATGTTGAGGGCATGCGGCCTGGTACGGTTCAGGAGGGGGGCGCTCGCTCGTCCGAAGGGCCTGGTATGCTCCTGGAGGGGGAACCCATGCCGTTTTTTTATTTAAAATTTGGCGTGGAGTTCCCCCTCAAGATTCATACCAAACACAGTGCCTGGTATTGGCGGGGATCCAAGTCGGATCCCCATTCATTGAAAGTCGGACGTATGTCGGCTTCAAGTTGCAGGGCAAAGTCGGATCTAAAGTTGGATGGCTGTCGTGTCATACCAGTGTGAACCCAGCCTTAAAGCAGTATAGCAGAAAATATATATGTATATCTACTAGGGTTGCACCGGTACCAATACTAGGATCGGTATCGGTGCCGATACCAAGGATCTGTAGGGATGGAGAGCGGAGGAAGAAGCCGGTATATGTGTTATTTACAGGCTCCTTCCTTTTCCGAATGCTGACTCTTTTCCGAATGCTGAACACTGACTCTGTCCATTCATAACTGAGCATCGTACACTGTGTTTACGATGCTTCAGTTTATGAATGAACAGGAGCGGCTGTCTCCTCTCCATTCATCTACAGTGTAGCTGAGGCTACAGAGAAAGGGACTGGGGAATCTGTGTCCTCGGTCCCTTTTTCTGTCTCAAAGGGGTCTGTTTAGATGCTGATCTCTCACCAAAGATTCCCCCCAAAAGGATTGGTAAAATAAAATAAAATAAAATAGAGAATATTAGATAATTAAAGGTTAAAAAAAAGCATGATCAGTGTGGCAAGGCGGGGGACCAATTACAAGAATGATGCACTGTGCTGCTCTCCCTGCAGCAGCTGAAAGACGGTCTCTCCCCCTCTCCCTCCCGCCGGCTTTCAGCTCCTGGAGGGAGAGACACACAGTGCATCGTTCCTGTAATTGCCCCCCCGCCTAACCAATCCTCCTCCCTGTCCTGCCCACATCCGATCATCATCCCCCTGTGTTACTCTATAGGGATGCAGCGTCTGCATGAACTCAGGTCCTAATTTAGTAGGTGTGCAGATACGGGTTAGTGGCCCTGAATGCATACTGTCTGTCTTTGGAGAGCATCCACACGCCTGTCAAATTAGAACCTGTGGCTGTGTTAATACAGCTGCTGCATCCCCATAGCGTAATATAGGCTGCCTGCACACAGCAATATCCACATTTAAAAAAATGCCAATTCACACTGTACAGGCCACAGCACCCAGCTGACTGATCCGCCCCGTGTGAAAGAGCCCTTAGTGTCCCTTTAAAGCATAAAACAAGGGGAAATGTGAATATATGGCAGAGATGATTTCCTGCATATGTTTTACCTATACATACAATTTAATCTTTCCTCATGCCTGACCTCCTCCATGCCTCATATTATTATTTAATTGCCCTTCTCTGTCCTCTCCCCAGTGCTCCAGCATCCTTTTTGTGAACTGGTGCTCAAAACTGAAGCGCATATTCCAGATGATATCTTACAAATGCTTTCTATAAATCGTACTAATTGCTGACGCCTGTACAGAAAACAAGTAGACTACTGGGTATAATGAATACAGATAATAAGCTCTACATGTGAATTATACATGATACGTTCCTATGTGCATTGTATACACTTACAGCGAGTGTTATGTATCGCCTTCATTGTTATGGCTGCCAGTGATGCAACGTGACAATGATGGTTAGTTGGTGGTGGGTGACTAAAAATGTTTAAAGGTCAAAGAATGCCCATGTGACAAGGCTTGTGCGTGACATTCCAAATAGTTCCCTTTACACAGAACGACTCCATCCTGTGCATTGATCACAAGTGGCACATGATCGGTGCCTGGCGTATCACATGCTAACTGGCCAAGACCTTTATAGCCTCATCCACACTGGCACTGTCAAACCTGTGTTTATATACAGAGGACATTTCTGAACTCATATAAATGCACATAATGATTTTTCAATCATGTCATTCACATTGGGGTTGATTTACTAAAGGCAAATCCACTTTGCACTACAAGTGCACTGCAAGTGCATTTGAAAGTGCAGTCGCTTTAGATCTGAGGGGAAGATCTGAAATGAAGGGAAGCTCTGCTGTTTTCTATCATCCAATCATGTACAAGCAAAAATGCTGTTTTTTATTTTCCTTACATGTCCCCCTCAGATCTACAGCGACCACACACCCAAGTACACTTCCAAGTGCACTTGCAGTGCACTTGTAGTTCCAATTGGTTTGTCTTTAGTAAATAACCCCCATTGGGTGTTTAATTGCATTTAGGTGCGGTCAGTTTATCTGCATTTAGAGAAAACAGAATTCTGTGTCCATGATCCGATTACAAATGCTAAACGCATGTAAATGCGAGTAAACTGGCTAATCGTTTAAAAGGCAGGAACATCTACATGCAGGAAAATGTAATCTGGGAGGCATAAAATTTATTTTGCAGATAACTTTTCCTGCGTTTAGAAAAGATAAACACATGAGCGTCAGTGTGAATGAGGCCCTGTTAAACCTGCATTTATTTGTATTTCTAGGGCATATCTAAATGCATATAATAGCATGTAATAATTTTTTAATAGTGCCACTCTCACTGTGCATTTACCTGTGTTTAAAGCTGAGTTCCACCCAAAAATGGAACTTCCGCTTTTCGGAACCCTCCCCCCCTCCGGTGTCACATTTTGCACCTTTCAGGGGGGAGCAGATACCTGTGTAATACAGGTATTTTGCTCCCACTTCTGGGCATAGATACCCGAGCTACCCGCGGGTATCTACGCCACTTCCGGCGCCTTCTCCGTCCCCCCCCCGCTGTCTTCTGGGAGAGACACAGGTCCCAGAAGACAGCAGGGACACGTTGATATAGCACAGCGTGAGTCGCGCAATGCGCAGTAGGGAACCAGGAAGTGAAGCCGCAAGGCTTCACTTCCTGATTCCCCTACTGAACATGTCGGCGGCAGTACCCGAGAGCCGAGCGATAGATCGGCTTTGGGTGCCGACATTGCGGGCGCCCTGGACAGGTAAGTGTCCTTATTTTAAAAGTCAGCAGCTGCAGTATTTGTAGCTGCTGACTTAAAAAAAAAAAAGAATTTGGCGGACCTCCGCTTTAAGCGTGGTCAGATTAGGCTACGTTGAGAGAAAATAGAATTCTGTGTGTCTAAAATCTGGTTAGACACTCTAAGACTCTGTTCACATCTAGGCGTCCCGGATCGAGGGCAGAATCGCCGTGACCCAGAATCACGGCAAATCGTGGGGCGCCCTTTACGATCCCCATCACTTTCAAATTGCACCCCTATTGTGGTGCGATTTTGCAGCGATTGTCGCTCAACGATTTGCGGTAAAATCATGCAAACAGAATTGAGGGAAGCCTGTCGCCCAAAATAAGTTATTGAACTTCTTTTGGGGCGACGGGCATCCCGCGATTCTGTTTGCACGATTTTATTGTAATCACGGCGATTCCGCCCGCGATTCGGACCGCTCAGATGTGAACAGAGCCTAAATGCTGCTAAATTCATCTAAAAGCAGCTAACCCTGTTCAAAAGCAGGGATATCTAAACACAGGCTTAAAAATAGTTTATACTTCCCAAATGATTTCTCCTGCGTTTAAAAAAGCTAAACGCAGGTGTGCCAGTGTGAATTGGACCAGCTCAAATTCGAAATTTGAAAAGCTTCCCAAACAGTGGGACTGCGCCCACGCTGCAAAAGTTAACTGTAGGGGAGAGGAGAAGCACCTGGTTCTCTGCTCCTCCACCAGATGGCCCTCTTCCACTCTCTGGTAGTAGTCTGTTCCTCATGTCTAATGCAGGGTTATTAACCTAGCATTGGTCTTGATGACATCAGGATCTTAGACCTCTGGAGCGTAAGGGAGAAGACCCGTTGGGGACTGGTCTAGCAGCATGAAGGAGCAGAGGACCACGTAAGTAAATGTACTTTAAAGCAGTGTTAAACCAAAAAGCAAACAATTAAAATGAAAACAGGTCTTTAATTAGTAATGTGATTTGTTCTTTTTATGCACTGATGTATATACATTATTTAAGAAGAACAGCAAGCATGGCTCGGTTCTCCATTTAATCCAAACAGGTGCAGATTAGAGTTCCCCAGACACTCCAATAGATCCACCAATTATGGCAGCAATAGGCTTTATTTTACTGCTCACATTTTCAGAAACTGCACTTAAATGCTTGTGTTCCTGCTGGAAAATTAACTTGGAAATTTAGAGCTGGTTCTTCATATGTTTCATTGAGATTTTTAAAAGGATTCTGGTGCAGTTTTGTTTACCGGTTCAGGTGTGATCCAGGTGTGAATTTTTACTTGAAATCACACCTGGACTATTATAAAAGTTTTTTTGGGGGGACTTTAAATGAGGCAATGGTATATATGTCTCCATCCCTGTTGCAATTGAAGAAGAAAGAAGGGTTGGGACTTTGAGTGAGGTGCATGACAAGCAGTGGGTAAACAGTGAGTAAACATTAAGTACATTTATATAGTTAAATATAAGTAGGATCATAACATAGCACAATATGGAATATATATGTAGCGGGGTCTCTAAATTTAGGTGGGGTACACCTGGGTGGTAGTATGATCCAGGTGTGTAAATTATGAGAGTAATTGGACCATTTGTATTCGTGGAGGATTGGGCGGTGTAATAATCTCCTTGGCCTGTGGGTGGCGGGGTGCCCGCAGGCTCGAGGTAGATTTACTACCATAGTGCTGTCCTTTTTTGTCCCTTCTCGGAGATGGTACGGCGAGGGCGGGGAACCTGCCGTGGCGTCAATGGAGGGGATAAGGGGGGAGACGCCCTTGCCACAAGGTCTTTTCTCTTCTGGAGTTTTCCTTATCACGCGCCCAGGCACCTTAGGCCTGGGTGCGGGCGGTTCTGAGTTCCGGCCCAGGTACCCTAGGCCTGACCGGAATGGAGTTGGAGTCCATCCCAGGCACCTTCAGCCTGGGGTGAGGTACTAAACCAGGAGGCCTGGGGCTCAGTGACTTCGACTGGGTCCCGCGAGGGTGGAGAAGTCCGAGGGTCCCTGAAGTGGATGGGGCCCATGTCTGAGGCGAGGAGGCCGGGGAGGTTACCCATTCGGAGAGTCTGGAGCAGCATCAACCCGGTGACGGATGGGCCTCCGGTAACTCCCTTGGAGGGACATCTTCCCCTGACAGGGGCCGCAATGCAGCGAAGGTACTCCTATCTACGTTCTCTTGAGTCGCTGGTAGAGACTCTCAAGTTCTAAGTTCTCTCTAGCCAAGGCTAAAGTAACCGCTGGTGAAATCACAGTGGTTTAGTGTACAATCAGGATAGTGCCTCGACCTGCTCATTCCACCGTATCAAACTGTTATTGGGTCTCAACCAGTTGGCTACGGAAGCACTGTTTATTGTGAGTTATGCAATAAAACAAGAGTTGGACTGTGATCGGTGTGTGGAACTCTGGTTAATGGGAGCAAAGAGAAGTGTTGGCACGGCAGGACTTGATCCTTGACTAAAACACACAGGCCCGAGGAAAATATCTGGTACTGGCCTTCACCTCACCCACAGCTATGGGGAGGACATGGGCCGTAGCGCATCTCACCCTGTCGTATGTGATACCCCTAGACAAAAGAGATGGGGTGAGGTCGCTATATATATATATAAGGTAAAACATGATTAATCAAAATACAGAAAAATCATAATATATAGTAGCAAATGAACAATATGAACTTAAGATGGGAGGCTGATTGTTAAAAAAACGGTATAGCGATAATACATGGGTAGCAACAAATCCATATGTTGTATATACAAAAATGATGCAGTAGTTGTAAATGAAAAGCATCCTATGGCTCGAAGCGTTTTGTGGAATTCGCTCCACTTCCTCAGGAGCAAGATACATAGTGCGTGACTGGTAAAGGATACACATTGGGGGTCATTTACTATAGCGCTGCACGCTAATTAGCTCTAATTAGCGCTTATCGCAGTAATTAGCTCTAAAACGGTATACACTATAGTGCTGGTGCAAAAATACTCTCAAAACTGAATTTACTATAACTCCCAGAAAACAAATAGCGCCCAACCCCTTACTCTTGTTAGAACCAAAACTATTGCAAATAATGTTAGAGCATGATATAATTGCGTAAATGGTACTGAAATATGCGGTATATTGTTTAAAGATAATCTGCTTTTAAACTGTGTGAAAAAGTAATTTCTACACTGAAATATCTTTTAAAGTCTGAGAAGAGATTAATTCCCCATCTCTTTACAACTAGGTGCCAACACAACTGAGCATGCTCAGACCTGCAAACTACTTTCATTTTAACTCCCATGGATTTTTTACTATGAGTTAGAGTAAATACCAAAATGAGTGCTGGGCTAAAGAGCATTTTTTGGGAGTGAAAATGTGAGTTATGTAGCAAATTGCAAGTTTCAGCCATTGATTCTAATGGTACAATTGTAACTTCCCCAAATAAATCCCTTTCATGTTGAGATGAAATTTAACTTTCTCTCAAAGAAATTGTCCTTGCAACAATGTTGCTTTTTTTTCATCTATTTTGTTTTTAAGAATGCGAGAATCGTGTTTTCATGTTTTGGTAAAATATATTTTTCTCTGTCACTTTCTCTTTACAAACCACAAACAATACCATTGCTGATGCAAATTTAAAATTAGTCACAATTTAGTGTGTTTTTTATTATTTACAAAAAATGTGATATGTGTACCAACCACAGAAATCAAAATGACATTCCCAAAATTCAGAGGGTAACATTACTATTCTACACTCACACACCAAGAACCACCAAATATCACAGAATAAATCAAGAAGAATAACTCCTGACTAATGTAATTCCACCACCTATATATCCAAAGAAATTTAGTATTTATGTGTAGGAGGGTTCCACATGTGGCGGCACAGTGGCTTAGAGGTTAGTATTTCTGCCTGCCAGCACTGAGTTTCTGGGTTTGAATCCCAAACATGCCACTTCATGTAGAAAAGTTCTGTTCTTCCAATGTTGTTAAATGTAACTTCTGACTCAGGTCCTTCCTTAAATGATGTCTAAATGTAGTATTTATGTGTAGGAGGGTTCCACCACCATTGCAAATTGTGTCATATGTTTTCCATGGGCAATCAACCTTAACATTTCCCCACCACCACTAATTGCAGCCTCAGAAAGCCAAAACCCACAAAATGACAGCTGTTTATCTCTCAGCATGATGACAGTAATCAGCCATACCCAGCCTTCAAAACAGATGGCATATGCAAGAAACAGGTTGTTTACTGGCTCTTTGGCCTTCCACAGTACATCTGCATTGATTAACTTCTTTCACCCAGAGTACAGTTCGACACCACAGAGATGCAGCCTAAAAACATGGAACAGCATAGTGGCTCACAACCTAGCACTTCTATCTTGCAGCGCTGAGTTTCTTGGTTCAATTCTCAATCCTGCTACCTTGCTAGAGGTATATATGTTGTGGTGTTAAACTTTCTTTTTCACCAGTGCTAACATTTTTGATGGGTTTCACATAATGAAACTCCAAGAAATCACATTATAAATCAAGCAGGTGTGGGTTTGCACCAAATCTAGAACTGGGGTGTTTTGCCCCAGATAAGGATGTATATGTCTGGTGTGATGCTGCATACATATTTTATTGTTGTATGCGTATGATGAATGACGAATGCGCTTTGTCAGCAATTTGTGTGAAGCACCCCTCACAAAGTTGTCATTTCCTGTTTTGGACCCTCCACATGCCAAAGTGTGAAGTTTGATTTGGCGATTTTTGGGATTACTGATTATGGCAAGAGCCTTGGACATGTGTTATTTTGAGCATTACATAAGATGGGAAGCTGATTGTTAAAAAACGGTAAATCGATAATACATTGGTAGTAACAAATTCATATGGTGTATATACAAAAATTAATTAGTAGTTGAATGAAAAGCATCTTATGGCTCGATGCGTTTCGTTTAATTCGCTCCACTTCCTCAGGAGAAGGATGCATAGTGCGTGACTTGTAAAGGATACACATTGGGGGTCATTTACTATAGCGCTGTGCGCTAATTAGCACTAATTAATGCTTATTGTGGTAATTAGAAACGGTATTCACTATCGCACTGGTGCAAAAATACACTCAAAACCGAATTTACTATAGCTCCCAGAAAAAAATAGCATCCAACCCCTTACTCTTGTTAGGACCACAACTATTGCACATGGAAATAATGTTTAGAGCATGATATAATGGCCTAAATGGTACTGAAATATGCAGTATATTGTTTAAAGATATTCTGCTTTTAAACTGTGTGAAAAAAGTGCCTCATCCACAAATACCACAAAAGACTTCAAGCTGTCATTGGTTAAAGGGGGCAATACACGGTATTAAGAACTGGGGTATGCAAACTTTTTATCAGGGTCATTTGGGTAGTTTCTGTTGTGATTATCATTTAAAAAGAGTAAACACAGTTGATTGATAATAAATGGCTTCAGCCAAACACTAACCATTAACGAAAGAAATGTTTTTGTGTCATCATTCATAGTCTCTGAAAAATGGCCAAGAAATCAAAAATTCTGCCAGGGTATGTAAACTTATGAGCACAACTGTAAATGAGAATTCTCTCTAAGCACCAAATTAAGCAAAAAATACCCCAAAAACTGTTGTTTAAAAAAAAATGGTGGGGGGTTCCCCCTAAATTCCATACTAGGCCCTTCGGGTACACAGTACTGTGCAGGTGTGAATACATGCTGTACAGTAAGAATGCGTTCAAATTTTTTTTTTTAGCAATTAACAAAATGCAAAGTGAACAAACAGAAGAAAAATCTAAACCACATCAATATTTGGTGTGACTACCCTTTGGCTTCAAACCAGCATTAGTTCTTACACTTACACAAAGTCAGGGATTTTGTAGGATTAGAGACAGATGTATGACAAACCAAATATACCAAGCAGGTGCTAATGATCATTAATTTCATATGTAGATGAAACAGTCATTAACTGAAACGGAAACAACTGTGTAGGAAGCTTAAAGTGTTTGTAACCCTAAAAAATAAATAGAGATACTATTCCCTTATAGCAGGTTGAGCCTAGGTTTACATTTATGCAATGTCAGACATTGCATGTGATTCGCACTCCCACTGCGGTGCCAATCACATGAGATGTCTGTGCAGTGCGAGTTCAGCCATACAGTTGTATGGCTAAGCTTGCAATGGATTCGCATAAAAAAAAGGTGCAGGGACTTTTTTTCCCCCGCACTGGAATCAGGTTGCATGGGTGTTCTCACCCATGCGATCCGATTCCTGTCCGAATCCACAATCCACTGCGATCTGTGAACTGATCTGGGGGTGTCATTAACAGTGTGAACTGCCTGCAGGAGAGATGCAATTCGATTTGGGTACCGGCGCTGGTTCCCGCATTGCTACAGTGTGAACCTAGGCTAAACAGCACAGTGCTTAGGCTCTCTAACCTGCCCCTCTAGAAGCTGTAAAAGACCTGGCTGATCCTGCCAGTCTCTACCATTCCCCTGTAAACTAACCACAATGTATCATGGCTGCTGAGCCCTGATACCATGGTCAGTTTACGCGCCTCCATCATCCGCTGTATCTCCTCTGTGCTTTCTCCCCCCACCCTCCCTGCCTGTCAGCTCGGGAGTCTGTGTCTCTGTCTCCACCCCCTTCCCCCGGTGGCCAGCCTGATTCCTGGCCAGGGCCGCCATCAGGAATTTTGGGGCCCCTTACAAAGCTTCAGGCATGGCCCCCCCTGGAGCAGAGGAGAAGCGGGGGGGCAGTCGCTAATTGAGAAGCGGGGGGATGCCACAAATTGAGAAGCGGGGGGGTGCTGCCGCCGCGAATTGTTGAGTTCGGGGGGGGGCTTTGGGTGCTGACGAACAAAGAAAGAACAACAAATAAAGGGGGGTTGCCATCTGGGGCCCTGGAGACCTCTGGGCCCCTTACAAAAATAAAATTAAAAAATTAAAATTATAAAAAAAATTAAATAATTTATTTTATTAAAAAAAAAGGGGGGTTGCCACCCGGGGCCCTGGGGACCTCTGGGCCCCTTACAAAAAAGAAATACATTTTTTTATATATAAAAAATACATAAAAAAGGGGGTTACCATCCAGGGCCCCGGGACCTCTGGGCCCCTTACAAAAAAATATTTTATAAAAAAGATATATATATATTTTTATAAAAAAAAAAGGGGGGATGCCATCCGGGGCCCTAGGGACCTCCGGGCCTCTGGGGACCTCCGAGCCTATGGGCCCCTTACAAAAAATAAATAAAAAAGCGGGGGGGGGGGGTGCTGTTATAAAAACACATAAAAAAGGGGGTTACCATCCGGGGCCCTGGGGACCTCCGGGCCCCTTACAAAAAAAAGGGGGATGCCATCCGGGCCCCTTACAGGTGTACTGCCTGTACCCCGCTGATGGTGGCCCTGCTCCTGGCTGATGTCAGAGGGAGAGCTTGCTACATGCTCTAGCTCTGGATCATAGTATCAGAGCGGCCGGGAGTCACGTGACCGGCCTGAAGATACCTCACTAAAAAAGTATTATTTAGAGGCTTCATTTCTAATAGACAATTACACTGTGCAGGATGGCAGGTTACAAACCCTTGAAAACTGGGTGAGGAACAGCCAAACTCTGCTACTAAGGGGGGGGTTGTGGAAGACAGCTTAATGTCACAGGTCATAAACCATGGCAAGACGGGAGCACAGCAACAAGACACAAGGTAGTTCTAATGCATCAGCAAGGTTTCTCCCAGGCAAAGATTTCAAAAATTACTGGGGTTTCAAGATGTGCTGTTCAAGCTCTTTTGAAAAAGCACAGAAAAATGGGCAACGCTGAGGATTGTGGACACAGTGGTCAGCCAAGGAAACTTAAAGAGGTGGTAAAGTCTTAAGGTTTTTTACCTAAATGCATTCTATGCATTAAGGTGAAAAACCTTCTGTGCTGCAGCTCCCCCCAGACTCCCCCTTTTTCTTACCTGAGCCTGATCCGATCCAGCAATGTGCATGTGAACAGCGGCTCCAGATTCTGTCGCTCTCCTCATTGGACAGACTGATAGCAGCGGGAGCCATTGGCTGTGACAGGGGAGCGGGGGGTGGGGCCGAGTCCCTCTGTTTGTGTCAATAGATGCAGCAGATGGACTTGAGCCTGCACGGGTGCCCCCATGGAAAGCGTCTTTCCGTGGGGGCACCCGATGAAGAGGAGGGGCCTGGAGCATGGGCAGGGGACCCCAGAAGAAGAGGATCGGGGCTGCTCTGTGCAAAACAGAGCAGGTAAGTATAGGCATGTGTGAGGGGGTTAGCTCGGCAGTGGGTGTGTGTGACCCCCGAGATGGGCTCCCCACACAAAAACAGGCCCAGCAAACGGAGGTTGTGGTTTTCAAAATCAAAAAGGTGCGGTTTATTTTCTATTTACAGTGACAAAACACAGCAAAGCAAAAGAAACATAAACAAAATAAATCCTGGTCAACTTGACCTCTGACTAAACATACAGGTTTCCTAACTAACAACTGGGATCAGCCTAGTGCTGTCCTAGTCCCTAAGTCCCTGGTTTTAAATGTCCAAGCAAATAGCCACACAGGCTTTGTCTCACCGCACAGGGGTTCACTCTCCCTAGACAGTCCACACAGGTCTGGGTCCAGGCATGAGCTAACATCTAATGAAGCTGGGAGTTCTTATAGAGGCCTAAATGAGCTGACAAGCTTCAGCTGGTCTCATCAACTCCCTGTCTGCACGACGCCCCACACTCTCCCTAGAGGTATGAGTCATCCATGAGCCCACTAGCCTCAGCTGGGATTATACAACTCTCCACCTAGTTGTATAAGTCGGCGTAAAGCCTGAATCTGGGCGAAATATATCTACCCCCCTGGATGCAACCAGGTGACTTTACCTTCCTGCTGTCACATACCCCCCCCTCTTGTTTTAACCTCGGGGTTGGAACACCAGCAATCAGGCATTCATGTACTCGAGACAAAGCATCCACATTCCCCATTTGAACGCCAGGGCGATGCTTTACTGTGAAGTTGAATTCCTGGAGGGCCAGGAACCACCTATTCACTCTTCTATTTGTTTCCTTGTTTTGAGCCATCCACTTTAACGGAGCGTGATCCGTAACCATGTCAAAGTGCCTACCTAGCAGGTAGTACCGAAGGGAATCTAGAGCCCACTTCACCGCTAAACACTCCTTTTCAACGGTGGCGTAATTTACCTCATGGGACTTCAACTTCCTGCTGAGGTAAATGACTGGGTGCTCTTCCCCGTTCCAGACCTGGGACAATACTGCTCCTAACCCCACATCTGACGCATCACTTTGTACGACAAAGTCTTTAGAGAAGTCGGGTGAGTACAACACTGGCTGGCTACATAAGGCTTGTTTCAAGAATTGGAATGCTGCCTCAGCCTCGGGGGTCCATTTAATCATGACCGACCCTTTTCCCTTCGTCAGGTTGGTTAGGGGCACAGCCTTAGAAGCAAAGTGGGGAATGAATCGCCGATAATACCCAGCGATTCCCAGAAAGGCTCGTACCTGCTTCTTGCTGTTGGGACGTGGCCAACTCTGGATGGCCTCGACTTTGTTGAGTTGGGGTTTTATTACTCCCCTCCCAATGGTGTACCCAAGATATTTGGCCTCCTCCTGCCCAATGGTACACTTCTTGGGGTTAGCCGTAAACCCCGCTTCCCGCACAGAGTCCAGGACTGCTTGCACTTTTGGCAGATGTGAGGCCCAATCTGTGCTGTGGACAATTATGTCATCCAGGTAAGCCGCAGCATACTTCCGATGGGGCCTCAGCATCTGGTCCATTTTCCGCTGGAATGTGGCCGGCGCATTCTGTAACCCGAACGGCATTCTTTTATATTGGAACGCCCCGTCTGGGGTTACAAATGCGGTTTTCTCTTTGGCCGACTTGGCCAGGGGGATTTGCCAATACCCTTTTGTGAGGTCAAGAGTCGTCATGTATCGGGCTGTTCCCAGCCGGTCGATCAACTCATCTATACGTGGCATGGGGTAGGTGTCAAATTTTGTAACTTTGTTCAACTGACGAAAATCGTTACAAAATCGCCAGCTCCCATCCGGTTTAGGCACCAACACAATGGGACTAGACCAATCACTTTGGGACTCCTCTATCACCCCTAAGTTCAGCATTTTCTGTACTTCCTCCCGTATTGCCTCCCGTCGGGCCTCTGGGATCCGATAGGGTTTTAACTTCACCCTTTCACCGGGCGGGGTAATGATGTCATGCTCTACCCCAGATGTTTGTCCCGGCAGCTCAGAGAATACCTCCTTGTTGCGAAGCACAAACTCCTTAACCTCCTGTTGTTGGGGTTGTGACAAGGTGGCTGCTATTCCAACCTCAGGAATCACGCAACCAGTTTGAGCTGGTGACCAAGTGTCTGCGACTAGGGACTCTCTATCCCTCCAGGCTTTCAACAGATTAACGTGATAGATCTGTTCGGGCTTTCGCCTTCCTGGTTGTCTGACCTTGTAATTCACTTCGCTCACTTTTTCCATTATCTCGTAGGGGCCTTGCCATTTGGCAAGGAATTTACTTTCAACCGTAGGGACAAGTACCAGTATCCTATCCCCCGGGGAAAAGGTACGGGTCTTGGCTCCACGGTTGTACACTCTCTGCTGTGCTAACTGCGCTTGGGCCAAATGTTCCTTCACGATGGGCATTACCTGTGCAATTCGGTCTTGCATCAGGGCGACATGCTCAATCACACTCCTGTGGGGAGAACTCTCACTTTCCCAAGTTTCCTTGGCAATATCCAACAGCCCTCTTGGGTGTCTCCCATACAGTAACTCAAAGGGGGAGAATCCCGTAGAGGATTGGGGCACCTCCCTAATAGCAGACATCAGATAAGGAAGTAGACAGTCCCAATCCTTTCCATCTCTATCCACCACTTTCTTCAACATTTGTTTTAGGGTTTTGTTGAACCTTTCAACCAGCCCATCGGTTTGGGGGTGATACACAGATGTACGTAATTGCGTCACTTTGAACAATTTACACAGCTCCTTCATAACCCGGGACATAAAGGGTGTACCTTGGTCCGTAAGCAGTTCTTTACAAATACCCACCTGGCTAAACACAAGAGATAGCTCTTTGGCTATGGTTTTGGCCGAGGTATTTCGGAGAGGGATCGCTTCTGGATAACGGGTGGCATAGTCCATTATAACTAATATGTACTGGTGCCCCCTAGCGGACTTGATGATAGGACCTACCAAATCCATGGCGATCCTCTCAAACGGGACCTCAATGATGGGTAGAGGGACCAGCGGGCTACGGAAATGTGGCATCGGGGCCGACCTCTGACACACAGGGCAGGAGGAACAATAATTTTCTATGTCCTTCATCACCCCCGGCCAATAGAATCTCTGTAATACCCTCTCTCGGGTTTTCTCTGTCCCCAGATGACCTCCAAGAATGTGCCCATGGGCCAACTCCAACACCAACTTCCTGTAAGGTTTGGGCACCACAAGCTGCTCAACGGTTTCTTCTGCCCTTTTTGCCACCCGATACAGTAGGTCCTTCTCTACGCTGAAGTATGGGTAAGTGCAGGTATTATCTGGGTTCACTAACTCGCCATCTATTTTCACTACGTTTTCCCGTGCCTTTATTAGGGCGGGGTCTTTCAACTGTTCTGTGGCAAAGTTTTCCCTGTGAACCTCAAGATCAGAAAACTCCACAGACGGTAGGTTTTCGTCTGAGGAGGTGGGCTCCTCTCCAGTTTCTTGAGTCTCCCCTGCCAATACTGATAAGGGAAATTCCGGAGAGTCCTCACCACTCTCAGGGGAGTTCTGGCTATCACATTCCTGGTACATAGGGGCACCAGTGGGGGGCTCAGGATCATCCCACAGTTCCCAGAACTTCGGAAAATCCCTTCCCACAATGGCGTCATGCGGTAACTGAGATACTAAGCCCACTGGATGAGAGAGGGTACCTTTGGGGGTCTCGAAACACACTGTAGTCACTGGATACTCTCGGGTGTCCCCATGTACACAAATAACAGCTACCTTGCTATTCCCAGAGACCTCTGTTTTAACTAACTCAGCCTTTATCAGGGTCACAAGGCTACCTGAATCCAGCAATACCACAACATTTCTACCATTAACACACATTTTGCATAAATGTTTCTCAGTTCCTCGAATGGCAGTGCATGCGACTGTCGCACACAGCGACTGACGTCTGCCCGTCAGAAAGTCACACTGCATGGGTTCCTCCACAACCGGGCAATTGGCTGCAATATGTCCCGCTTGCCGGCAGCGGTAGCAAACGATCCTTCTTGCGGCCTCTTGAGCCGCTGATTTCCCAGGCTGTTCTCGCCAAACTTGGGGTAGAGCTCCCACCCTCTCACTCTCTCCACCCTCACCCCTTGGAATCCTCTTATCCGCCCCTGGGGATGGTCTGGTCTTAGGGTGGAAAGTCCGAGTGTCTCTGGAAGAGGCCGTCAGGTTCTCTGTAGCCAAGTATTTCTCCACACGATCCACAAGACCATCGGCCGTCTCTGGGTCTCCATGGCTTACCCACTTTTGGATGGCAGTAGGAAGAGCTCTCAAAAACCGATCCATTACAACACGTTCCACAATCTTTGGTGCGGACAAAGTCTCTGGCTGTAGCCACTTTCTGCTCAGGTGAATGAGATCATACATTTGAGACCTGGGGGGTTTTCCAAGCTGGAAAGTCCAGTTATGCACACGCTGAGCCCGGACAGCCTGGGTGACACCCAGCCTTGCCAATATTTCAGCTTTTAGCATCACATAGTCTTTTGCTTGGTTAGGCTCTAGGTCATAGTAAGCTTTCTGCGATTCACCAGTTAACAGAGGAGCCACCAGTCCAGCCCACTGCTCCTCAGGCCACTTTTCTCTTTCAGCGGTCCTTTCAAATGTGGTCAAAAATACCTCTGGATCATCCTCTCCAGTCATTTTTGTCAATAAACGACTCACCCCAAAGGACGCGGTATTAGTGGGACGGCTTTCCTCACTGGTCTGCGGACGTTGCTGCATTGCTGCTTCCATCTGTTGTTGTAGTCTCTGCTCTTGCTTCTGCAACAGGTCTATGAAGCGGGCCTCAGATTGCTGCTGGGCTTGTTGCTGAGCCTCCAGACTCTGTTGCAAAGTTGCGTTTGTCTGCTGCTGGGCTGCAAGGCTCTGTTGATGAGCTTGCTGCTGGGCTGCGAAGTTCTGTTGTTGAGCTGCAAGGCTCTTTTGCAAACCTGCATTTGTCTGCTGTTGATTGGCATTTGCTAGAGCCAGCTGCTTCAGTATCTCCTCCATGCTGGCTTAAAAAAAAACTGCCCGCATTCTCCACCAACTGTGAGGGGGTTAGCTCGGCAGCGGGTGTGTGTGACCCCCGAGATGGGCTCCCCACACAAAAACAGGCCCAGCAAACGGAGGTTGTGGTTTTCAAAATCAAAAAGGTGCGGTTTATTTTCTATTTACAGTGACAAAACACAGCAAAGCAAAAGAAACATAAACAAAATAAATCCTGGTCAACTTGACCTCTGACTAAACATACAGGTTTCCTAACTAACAACTGGGATCAGCCTAGTACTGTCCTAGTCCCTAAGTCCCTGGTTTTAAATGTCCAAGCAAATAGCCACACAGGCTTTGTCTCACTGCACAGGGGTTCACTCTCCCTAGACAGTCCACACAGGTCTGGGTCCAGGCATGAGCTAACATCTAATGAAGCTGGGAGTTCTTATAGAGGCCTAAATGAGCTGACAAGCTTCAGCTGGTCTCATCAACTCCCTGTCTGCACGATGCCCCACACTCTCCCTAGAGGTATGAGTCATCCATGAGCCCACTAGCCTCAGCTGGGCTTATACAACTCTCCACCTAGTTGTATAAGTCGGCGTAAAGCCTGAATCTGGGCAAAATATATCTACCCCCCTGGATGCAACCAGGTGACTTTACCTTCCTGCTGTCACACATGTTTGTTATGCAGTAATGTAATGCAGCAGATTAAAGACGCATCATGCTTACTTTCCTTCGACATTGGAAGATGTTCAGCAGTGCCATCAGCACAGAACTAGTGAAAAATGGTGGGACCCAGGTACACCCATCTACTGTCTGGGGAGGTCTGGCCAGAAGTAGTCTTCAAGAAAGAATTTTAGCCAAAAAGCCATACAGGATCAGGGATGAGCTTCGTGTTCGAGTCGAACATACGTTCGACTCGAACATCGGCTGTTCGATCGTTCGACGAAGATCGAACGATTTGGGCCGTTCGCGCCAAATTCGAGTGACGCGAACGGCCCACAATGCACTACGCCATCGCAGTGTCATCCAGGCGCTGTGATTGGCCAAGCATGCACTGTGACCCCGCATGCTTGGCCAATCACAGCGCCGGCAGCGAGGAGAGCAATGATTGGCCACAGGCAGGATGCCTGTGGCCAATTATTGCTGAGGGGGTTTAGTACACGCCCCACACTATAAAAGGCCGCCAGCGCGGCGGCCTTGTGTAGTGTGTTCCGGAGCAGGGAAAGAGAAGCATAGGCAGGGACAGTGTCATTTTTTTCCTTTACTAATCCTGGATTTCTTGTGTTTAGGGACAGAGAAGGATAGGTAGGGAGAGTGTCAGTGTGTTATTCTGTGCTAAACCTTGTTTGTAGGGACAGAGAAGGACAGTGAGGGAAAGTGTCAGTGTGCTATTCTGTTCTAAACCAATCTTGCTGAACCGTATTTGAAATCCTTGAGTTTAGGGACAGAGAAGGACACTCGTGGAAACTATCAGTGTGCTATTCTGTGCTAAACCTTGTTTGTAGGGACAGAGAAGGACAGTGAGGGAAACTGTCAGTGTGCTATTCTGTTCTAAACCAATCTTGCTGAACCGTATTTGAAATCCTTGAGTTTAGGGACAGAGAAGGACACTCGTGGAAACTATCAGTGTGCTATTCTGTGCTAAACCTTGTTTGTAGGGACAGAGAAGGACAGTGAGGGAAACTGTCAGTGTGCTATTCTGTGCTAAACCAATCTTGCTGAACCATATTTGAAATCCTTGAGTTTAGGGACAGAGAAGGACAGTGAGGGAAAGTGTCAGTGTGCTATTCTGTGCTAAACCAATCTTGCTGAACCATATTTGAAATCCTTGAGTTTAGGGACAGAGAAGGACACTCGGGGAAACTGTCAGTGTGCTATTCTGTTCTAAACCAATCTTGCTGAACCGTATTTGAAATCCTTGAGTTTAGGGACAGAGAAGGACACTCGTGGAAACTATCAGTGTGCTATTCTGTGCTAAATCTTGTTTGTAGGGACAGAGAAGGACAGTGAGGGAAACTATCAGTGTGCTATTCTGTGCTAAACCTTGTTTGTAGGGACAGAGAAGGACAGTGAGGGAAACTGTCAGTGTGCTATTCTGTTCTAAACCAATCTTGCTGAACCGTATTTGAAATCCTTGAGTTTAGGGACAGAGAAGGACACTCGGTGAAACTGTCAGTGTGCAATTCTGTTCTAAACCAATCTTGCTGAACCGTATTTGAAATCCTTGAGTTTAGGGACAGAGAAGGACACTCGTGGAAACTATCAGTGTGCTATTCTGTGTTAAATATTGTTTGTAGGGACAGAGAAGGACAGTGAGGGAAACTATCAGTGTGCTATTCTGTGCTAAACCTTGTTTGTAGGGACAGAGAAGGACAGTGAGGGAAACTGTCAGTGTGCTATTCTGTGCTAAACCAATCTTGCTGAACCATATTTGAAATCCTTGAGTTTAGGGACAGAGAAGGACAGTGAGGGAAAGTGTCAGTGTGCTATTCTGTGCTAAACCAATCTTGCTGAACCATATTTGAAATCCTTGAGTTTAGGGACAGAGAAGGACACTCGGGGAAACTGTCAGTGTGCTATTCTGTTCTAAACCAATCTTGCTGAACCGTATTTGAAATCCTTGAGTTTAGGGACAGAGAAGGACACTCGTGGAAACTATCAGTGTGCTATTCTGTGCTAAATCTTGTTTGTAGGGACAGAGAAGGACAGTGAGGGAAACTGTCAGTGTGCTATTCTGTGCTAAACCAATCTTGCTGAACCATATTTGAAATCCTTGAGTTTAGGGACAGAGAAGGACACTCGGGGAAACTGTCAGTGTGCTATTCTGTGCTAAACCTTGTTTGTAGGGACAGAGAAGGACAGTGAGGGAAAGTGTCAGTGTGCTATTCTGTGCTAAACCAATCTTGCTGAACCATATTTGAAATCCTTGAGTTTAGGGACAGAGAAGGACACTCGGGGAAACTGTCAGTGTGCTATTCTGTTCTAAACCAATCTTGCTGAACCATATTTGAAATCCTTGAGTTTAGGGACAGAGAAGGACACTCGTGGAAACTATTAGTGTGCTATTCTGTGCTAAATCTTGTTTGTAGGGACAGAGAAGGACAGTGAGGGAAACTGTCAGGGTGCTATTCTGTGCTAAACCAATCTTGCTGAACCATATTTGAAATCCTTGAGTTTAGGGACAGAGAAGGACACTCGGGGAAACTGTCAGTGTGCTATTCTGTGCTAAACCTTGTTTGTAGGGACAGAGAAGGACAGTGAGGGAAAGTGTCAGTGTGCTATTCTGTGCTAAACCAATCTTGCTGAACCATATTTGAAATCCTTGAGTTTAGGGACAGAGAAGGACACTCGGGGAAACTGTCAGTGTGCTATTCTGTTCTAAACCAATCTTGCTGAACCGTATTTGAAATCCTTGAGTTTAGGGACAGAGAAGGACACTCATGGAAACTATCAGTGTGCTATTCTGTGCTAAATCTTGTTTGTAGGGACAGAGAAGGACAGTGAGGGTAACTATCAGTGTGCTATTCTGTGCTAAACCTTGTTTGTAGGGACAGAGAAGGACAGTGAGGGAAACTGTCAGTGTGCTATTCTGTGCTAAACCAATCTTGCTGAAGCATATTGCAAATCCTTGTGTTTAGGGACAGAGAAGGATAGGCAGGGGACAGTGTCAGTGTCATTGTTGCTAAGCCTCCTGCACAGTATACACCTGAAGGTAGCCCTTATTGCTGTTTTTCCCATCTCCCTGCAGGCCATCCATTAAAATGTCTGGAAGGCAAACAAGGAGAGACAGACAGTCAGGAGGCAAAAAAAGAGGGCAAGCAGGCTCTGTGTCTGGGGGCAACAGTGCTGGTCGTGGACGCGGTGCATTGTCATCAGCACATGGCCATGGGACACGCTTGTCCTTCTTTTCGGCAGCTGGACATGTTGAGCCACATCATGCCGAAGACTTGGTAGAGTGGATGACCAAGCCCACCTCATCCTCCTCATCCTCTCTCACCCAGGCTCAGGGTACTGGCAAAGCAGCTGCCAAAGCGTCCTCTTCTCTGGTATCAATGTCATCATTAGTCAATCCTTCCCTAGACCCACCATGTCCTCCTCCTGAGGAGTCCCCCGAACTGTTTGAGCACAGTGTTGGGTACATGCTCCAGGAGGATGCCCAGCGTTTCGAAGGATCTGATGATGATACCCAGATAGAGCAAGGCAGTAGCGTGAGAGCAGAGAGAGGGGATGCTCAAGAAGGACACCAATCTGGCAGTCATGCTCCAGCAGCTGCAGCATACTGCCAGATTGGCTCCAGTGATGAGGAGGGAGGGGATGATGAGGTCACTGACTCCATGTGGGTGCCTAATAGGAGAGAGGAGGAGGAGGAGGATGAGGAGGAGGCACATCTCCAACGAGGCAGGATGCCCTTGGGTGGCCAGCGTATGGGCAGCACACCGACGGAATCACACCGCAGAGCTCCGCCTGTGCAGGGCGCTGCCTCTGCCCGTCATTCAAAAAGTTCTTTGGTGTGGGCCTTTTTTGAGGCGAGTGCATCAGATCGCACAGCTGCTGTTTGCAACATATGTCTCAAGTGTATATCGCGTGGCCAAAACATCAGCCGCTTGGGCACCACATGCTTGATCAGACATATGTTGACCTGCCATGCAGCTCGTTGGCAAGCCTACCTTAAAGACCCACACCAAAGAACAAAGCGGACCTCTCCTTGCACCGCATCAGCTGGGATCTCCAACCCCACTATACCTTCAGTCCTCTCTGAAACCTGCACTGAGAGGAATGAAGGTGTAGAATTAGGTGTGTCACAGCCAAGTACTTGCGGCCACTCTGCTAGCAGTACACCGACGTCCGATTCTAGCAGGCAAATTTCCCTGCCCCAGCTGCTGGACCGTCGAAAGAAGTTCACTCCCAGCCATCCACATGCCCAGCGGTTGAATGCTAGCTTGGCTAAATTGCTAGCGCTTCAACTGCTGCCTTTTCAGTTGGTAGACTCGGCCCCCTTCCGTGAGTTTGTGCAATGTGCGGTTCCTCAGTGGCAGGTTCCCAAACGCCACTTTTTCTCACGGAAGGCGATTCCGGCTCTCTACAGGCATGTGGAAGGCAATGTCTTGGCCTCGCTGGACAGGGCGGTCAGCGGTAAGGTGCATATTACCGCTGACTCATGGTCCAGCAGGCATGGACAGGGACGTTACCTTTCTTTCACGGCCCATTGGGTCACTCTTTTGGCAGCTGGGAAGGATGCAGGACAAGGTGCAGTAGTGTTGGAGGTTGTTTCACCGCCACGCCTCCAAAATGCTACTACTGGTTGTGACACACTTCTCTCCTCCACCCCCTCCTCTTCTTCTTCCTCCATGGCCTCTTCCTGTGCTTTGTCCTCGGAACCAGCGGTGCTCCGTAGGCGTTCAAGGGGCTACGCAAGTACGCAGGCAAAAAGATGCCATGCCGTGCTTGCGCTGGTGTGTTTGGGGGACAGGAGCCACACTGGGGCAGAGGTCCTGTCTGCTCTGCAGGGGCAGGCCGAGAGGTGGTTGACGCCACGCCAGCTTAAGCCAGGAATGGTGGTTTGCGACAATGGCACCAACCTCCTCTCCGCCCTCCGACAGGGACAACTGACCCATGTGCCCTGTGTGGCTCACGTCCTTAACCTGGTGGTGCAGCGGTTCTTGGGCAGGTACCCGGGCTTACAGGATGTCCTGAGGCAGGCCAGGAAAGTCTGTGTGCATTTCCGCAGATCTTCTAATGCCAGTGCTCGCCTGGCTGAGCTGCAAAAGGAGTTGAACCTGCCCAAGAACCGCCTTATATGTGACATGCCCACCAGGTGGAACTCAACGTTGGCCATGCTGCAGCGGCTGCACACGCAGCAGAGGGCCATCAATGAGTACCTGTGCGACTACGGCACCAGGACAGGGTCAGGGGAGCTCGGGTTTTTTTCACCACGCCAGTGGGGCATGATCAGGGATGCATGCACTGTCCTGGCACCATTTGAGGAGGCCACGAGGATGGTGAGCAGTGACAGTGCATGCATCAGTGACACTGTACCTCTTGTCCACCTGTTGGAGCACACGCTGCGTGGAATAATGGACAGGGCACTTGAGGCAGAACAGAGGCAAGAAGAGGAGGACTTCCTTGCCTCTCAAGGCCCCCTTTACCCAGACAGTGTTCCTTCTGTCCCACCCATCGCACAGGAAGAGGAGGAGAAGGAGGAGGAGGAGGATTGTGTCAGCATGGAGGTGGAGGCTGGCACTCAGCATCATCAGCAGCAGTCTTTTAGGGATGATTTACAGTCCCAAGAAACCAGTGGACTTGTACGTGGCTGGGAGGAGGTGGCTGCGGATCATGTCGTCCTTAGTGACCCAGAGGACTCCGGACTGAATGCCTCAGCTAACCTACGCTGCATGGCCTCCCTGATCCTGCAAAGTCTGCGGAAGGATCCTCGTATTCTTCGGATCAAGGAGAGGGACCATTACTGGCTGGCCACTCTCCTTGATCCACGGTACAAGGGTAAGGTTGCGGACCTTATCTTACCGTCGCAGAGGGAGCAGAGGATGAGACAACTCCGGGAGGCCTTGCAGAAAGGTCTGTGCAACGCGTTCCCAGAGACTGGGAGGTTACAAACTCCTGGTCCTGGACAACGGGTTGCTGAGGCTTCGGGCAGTCAAAGAAGGAGCGGTGGGGAAGGTGGCCATCTGACCGATGCGTTCAGACAATTCTTTAGTCCGCAGCCCCAAAGTATGATCGGTTCCAGCAACCATCGCCAGCGTCTGATATACATGGTGCAGGAATACCTAGGGGCAAGGTCAGACTTGGACACCTTCCCCACCGAAAATCCTCTGGCTTACTGGGTCTTGAGGATGGATCACTGGCCAGAGCTTGCACAGTATGCAATTGAGCTACTGGCCTGTCCTGCATCCAGCGTTCTTTCAGAACGCACATTCAGTGCTGCTGGAGGATTTGTCACGGATCACAGGGTGCGCCTGTCCACCGACTCGGTTGATCGACTGACTTTCATCAAGATGAACCAGTCTTGGATCACCACCAGATACCACACACCTGATGCTGATATAACAGACTAATTGATTTTAAAATGTCACATCCCTTCAAGACTGATGCTGATGCTGAGTGCCTGTGCTGTTATGTTGACTGGCTATCCTCCTCCTCCTCCTCCTCAATGATCCGATTAATGATGATAGCTTGGAAGATCATTTTGGTTTATGGGTGCCGCCACCAGTGGCTAAGGCACAATTTTTCAGCCCCTGTTTAACAGGGGCGTGTAATTACAATTTTTGATGCAATACTTTGCAACAGGGCTCATTGCTGTGCTCCAAGTACAGTATCTGTGAGGGGTTGCAGTGTTGTGCCACCAGTGCCTAAGGCCCAATTTTTCAGCCCCTGTTCAACAGGGGCATGCAATTATAATTATTGATCTAATAATTCACAGCAGGGCCCATTGCTGCGCCCACCAAGAGTAACTGTCAGGCCTTACAGTGTTGTGTCAACACCACCACCACCACCACCACCACTACTATCACCACCAAAGGCCCAATTATTCAGCCCCTGTTCAACAGGGGCATGCAATTATAATTATTGATCTAATAATTCACAGCAGGGCCCATTGCTGCGCCCACCAAGAGTAACTGTCAGGCCTTACAGTGTTGTGGCACCAGCACCACCATCAAAGGCCCAATTTTTACTACCACTGTTCAACAATTATATGTTATTACAATTCCTGATATAATAGTTGACAGCAGGGCGTTCCAGCACCCACCAAGAGTAACTGTGAGTGCTTACAGTGTTGTGCCAACACCAACACCTAAGGGGCCAATTTCTGCAGAGTATATACGGCAGGTCCCTACTTTCAAACATCCAACTTACAAACGACTCCTACTTGCAAACGGAAGGAGACAACAGGAAGTGAGAGGAAATCTACCCCTAGGAAGGAAAATTCTCTCCTGTAAGAATTAATATGGGAGAAAGGTGTCTCCTCTCTACTGATGCTTTATCACCAATCCTTGTTTCAATAAAAACACCACATTTCAAAAACAGTTGTCATTGGGACGCAAAGTGAGGTGAAATGTTCTGAACAGGGGCACAGACAGCAAAACAAATGTTACAGGGGTGATAACCCTTCCCTATGTTTTCCAAAAAGCTTAAAAATAGATTTTTTGGTCATAAAGGCGGGGGGCGTGACCGGATGCAGCTGTGAGAGGAGAGCAGTCTGCTCGCTCTCGCTCCCCGTAACTCGCTCCACACTACATGCCGCAATGAATAATTAACTAGCGGCAGAGAAGGGAGAGAGGAAACCGGCACCAGGGAAGGAAGAAAGACCGCGAGCCGCAAGTAGCGCTGGGACGCCGCTGGGTTACCGAGCACAGACAAGTTAACCTCGCTCTCAGCTGGCTGGTCTGTTTCACGGGAAGGAACAAGCGCCGACTGCTGGAGGAGTGAGTCTGAGCCACCTATCACGGACCTGGCGAAACTGTGATGCCCGCTTGCCTGTCAGCTGTCAGCTGTTTGTCTGAGCTACATGAGGTACGGTCCTGCTTCGTGTGCACTAGAACCGGCCACTTCCAAGAGGAGAGACGCTGTGGGTGCTTTCTGTGTCTTTCTGTGTCTGTTTCCCCCTCCATTACACCCTGAAGACCCTGAAGACGGAGGCTGGGCTGGAGGTGAGCAGAGAAAAAAAAAGATACATATATACAGTGTTTAAATTAGCTGATGTCAAGGGTAACCCGCTGTGTCTGAACCTGCCATAAATTTGAAAGGAAGAGGCTGGGGCAAGTGGATGTGAGGAGAAAACATTTTTTTTTTCTCCTCTGTTTCAATTAGTGGCTGGAGTTGGTCGGGGGTTAAACTGTGGAACTGCGAAGGATCGTAGCAGGGGAAGCTGGAACTCTGGGAAGCTGGAATACCACAGGCGAAAGGACATTTATTTTTACAGAACGGTACATAGAATAATTACAAAGGCATATAAAGGTACATTTACAAGGGAGGAGGAGGAGGAAGAAAAGGACAATGCCAGGTACACTGTCAGTGATGACCAGAAACACACAGCTACAGTCACAGTCCCATCCCCAGTTGCCCCAACCTCAATCCAGCCCCCGGTCCCATTCCCAGCCACAGCCCCAGTCGGTACGGGGAACAAGAACTGGACAGGCAGCAGTGGCAGCTAAACTGGAGAAATACGCACACATTCCGGGAAGCACAACAGGCCACACACCACCAAGGGGACAACAAGTAAGTGCCCAACGGAGAAGTTTGGGTCCAAACATAGAAATGGCTGGAAAGGCAACGGGTGAGTGTGGGATCAAAGCAAAGGCACAGGAAAAAGTGACAGATTTAAATACGGGAGCAGGGATGGAGGACGAGCCCTCTATGAGAGAGATTTTATTTGCTATAAACAACTGCAAGTCCTCCCTAACGGAAATATTTGATCAGTTGAAAGGGATAAAGGACGAAATGTCAACATTAAAACATGAAGTACAGGGGGTTGGGGAGCGTAACTCTGCTTTGGAGGAAAGACTCAGCCAGGTGGAAGACGATGTTAACCCTATGATAATGGACATGAAAACAATGAAAGAACAGTTAAACTTGTGCGTTAACAAAATCGACGACATGGAAAATAGGTTATGAAGGAAAATATTAGGGTACTGGGTCTCCCCGAAAAGTGTGAGGGTAACCGCCCCACTGAATTCATGGAAAACTGGCTTGTGGGGGTATTTGGACAGGACTGTCTATCAAAGCACTTTTCTATTGAGCGGGCCCACAGAGTACCTTTTAGAGCCCCAGCTGAGGGAGGGCGCCCCAGACCTATGCTTATTAAACTTCTGCATTTTCCAGATAAAGTTACAATCCTCCAAAAAGCCAGAGAGATGAAAGAGGTCCTGGTTAATGGCACCAAAATTTCATTTTACCCAGACTTTTCCCCAGAGTTGCAGAGGCAAAGAGCTAAATTTTTTGAAGGGAAACAAAGACTACAAGAAAAGGGGATTAAATACGCAATGTTTTACCCGGCACGTCTGCGAATAACTATAAATGGGGAAAATATATTCTTTAACACACCTGCGGAACTGATGTCCTGGATGAACACTAAAGAAGGGGAAATCTAGGAAATTGGAAACAGTCACAGATCTGGTCGCTGACTTATTGTATAGAACTTAGACTCTTACCACATATCTCTACCCCCTTTTTTATTTATTTTTTATTTTTTTTGGTTGTTTTTTTCATTACCCTTTTGCCTGGGTTTTTTTTCTGTTTTTGTTTTTCTTATCTCTCTTTTTTGTCGAGGTTTTGATATAGGAGCGGGGGGGGGAGCGGGAGGGAGGAAGGGGCTGTTGGAAATGGTTGGGTTTTTGTGGAAAGTGGCACAGAGGTGGAGAAAAAACACTAGATGTCAAGTAAAACGGAAGAGAAACACTAGAGAAAGGAATACACGAGGAACACCAAGGGAAGTGCCAAGAGGGGGGAGGGGGAGGGGGAAAGGTCACACAGCAAAAGGGGAATCTGGTCACTGTAGAGGCCCCTCACAAGGGCCCCAAATAGGGCGGGGGAGGGGGGGTTGGAGGGGGGGGGGAGGGGCAGGGAGGGTAGGGAGTTGTTGTGAAAGGCACATAATGATGAATGAACACACTAAAATATATCTTTGGTTTACGAGGGTAGGGGGTGGGGAAGGGGAGGAGGGAGGAAGGGGGGAAGTAAGAAGGAATGTATGGTTGTATAGAGCACTAGAAAGAGTAGATCCACAAAAAATACGTTTTTGTAACCTGATATTATTATGGCATATATGGTTAAGGTGAGTAAGGTGGGAGGTATTCTAAAAAGGGAAGAAATAGTAGGGGAGGATGCCGAAGTATAATAGCGAGAAGAGTTTTCCTAATAAGGGAATAGGCATCAAGGTACGCTCATGGAATGTCCGAGGGGTAAAAGACCCAATAAAGAGACAGGTAATTTTCGCAGACGCCAATAATAATAATATCAAAATACTGTGTCTGCAGGAAACACACCTGGATAAGGGAACCGTCAATTTGCTAAAACACAGGAAATATCAGATACAATTCCACTCCACACACACCTACTATTCGAGGGGGGTGAGTGTGTTGATAGACTCAGGGTTGGTGTTTTCCTGCAGCCACTGTAAGATTGACACTGAGGGACGCTATGTGTTTCTTCACTGCCGGATAGAAACAAGGGAATATGTGGTGGCAGGTATATATATCCCCCCTCCGTTCGGGATAGAAACACTGTGGGACTTGATGGAGTTTATCATGGACAGACCGGGAGTACCGGTAATAGTGGCGGGGGATTTCAACATGACTATGAATAAAAACATAGATAAATTCCCGGTGGGTGCCCCCTCTGCACGGGCTGATAGCCCCCTCTCCCAATTTTGTGGGGAGTTGGGCCTGGTAGATGTGTGGAGGAGGAGGCACCCTATGGAAAAACAATTCTCCTGCCACTCAAGGACACATTCGACTCTGTCCAGGATAGACCTCGTACTCTGCAATGAAGAGGCAATGGGGGTGTTGGGAGAGGTGGTATATGAACCCAGAAGCATATCGGACCACTCCTCAATGACTTTTGAAATAAAGACGAATAGAGGATATAATAAAAGGGACTGGAAGCTAAATCCATTCTGGTTAGAGGTTATCAAAGAGCCGGAGGGAATAAATGGCAGTCTGAAAGAATTTATAGAAGTAAATACCGGCTCTGCCTCGATGGGAATAATTTGGGATACTCTGAAAGCATTCCTGCGGGGAATCCTGATCCAAAAAATATCGCTTATTAAAAAACAAACGCGTGCCATAGAACTTGCGGCGAGTGAAAAGGTAAAGAGCTTAGAGATCCGTTATATAAATAACCCAAGCCAGGAGGAACATAAGAAATGGCTAGAAGCACAGGAGGAATACAAAAAAATAATAAGAAGAAAGGCGGAAAATAAAAAACTATTTCAGAAACAGAACTTGTTTGGTGAGGGTGAGAGAGTGGGGAGAATTCTCGCCCTGGCCGCGAGGGCTGATAATTCCCCTACCATTATACTGGCGATTCATGATGAGAATGGGGAGATTAAGAGAGACACACCAGAAATAATGCAGGTGTTTAAAAGGTATTACCAGAATTTGTATAGCAGTAATTGGCATAACAACAGTGAAGGGGAAATGGTCACTTTCTTTGCAGGCCTGAAAATACATCGGCTGACAGAGCAAGATAGGGAAGAGTTGGAGGCACCACTGACACTGGGAGAGATACAATTGGCAACTAAAGAAATGGCGGGTCAAAAGTCACTGGGTCCTGACGGTCTCCCAATAGAAATATATAAAACCTACAGTGAGGTGCTGCTTCCAAAATTGCTAGAGGTATTTAACTGGGCGGCTGAGGCAGGGAAAATGCCTGGGTCCATGGAAGAGGCAACTATAATAACACTATTAAAGGAAGGGAAAGATCAATTAGAGGCAAATTCCTATAGACCGATATCACTCCTGTGCGCTGACACCAAAATCCTGGCTAAAATACTGGCAACAAGGTTAAATAGGATAGTTACAAAACTGGTACATCCTGATCAAACAGGATTCATACCAGGAAGGTCCACTAGCTCTAACATCAGAAGAACTTTCCTAAATATCCAGCTGCCAGTAGTAGAAAGAGAGGCAAGAGCAATCTTGTCCCTGGATGCCACAAAGGCATTCGATAGCCTTGAGTGGCAATATCTGTGGAAGGTGTTAGAAGAGTACAGATTCGGCCCTAAGTTTACTCAATGGGTTAGGTTACTATATGGGAATCCCAGGGCAAAGGTAAGGGTCAATGGTGAGTGCTCAGACTGGTCTAGACTGGCCAGGGGGACAAGACAGGGATGCCCGTTGTCGCCCCTGCTTTTCGCCCTGGCCATAGAACCACTAGCCACCGCAATAAGGGCATCTCCGGGGATAAAAGGATTCAAAAGAAAGCTAGGAGAGGAGAAAGTCGCATTATATGCGGACGACATCCTACTCTTTCTGGGGGATACACAGGCCTCACTGGCGACAGCAATGAATATTATAGGGGAATTTGGGAGATTTTCCGGTCTAACAATAAACTGGGAGAAATCCGCCCTTCTGCCGCTAGAGCCCTTGAGAGGGCAGATAGACCAAGTGAAGGTAGTGCCCCAGATAAGATACCTAGGAATAAACATGACAAAGGATCCTGGGCACTATATAGGGGGAAATCTAGTGCCATTACTGACAAAGATGAAACAAAAATGCAGGTTCTGGAATCGGCTTCCCCTATCTGTAGTAGGAAGGAGCAATTTGATAAAAATGGTGTGGATGCCGCAAATCCTATATATTCTACATAATTCCCCAGTATGGATCCCAAAACGGTGGTTCAGGAAGATAGAAGGGGTTTTCAGGGAATTGATCTGGAAGGGGGGAATAGCGAGAATCTCGCTCCGAGCCTTGCAATATCCAAGGGAGAAGGGGGGTCTCGCTCTCCCGAACCCCAGATTTTATTTCTTAGCGGCCCAGCTGCAGCACATGAGGAATAGTAATCAGAGAGGACCCAGGGTAGTCATGAATGACACAAGTCATGACACGGAAGTTGAGGCAGTGGAGGCAGATTCATTTCATTCTAAATGCCCCACAGTCCAATTAATGGTAAAATGTTGGAAAGAGGGGAAGAAGATTCTAGGATATACAGGTTTCTCTGAATTCTCCCCTATCTGGGATAATAGCAACCTACAAGAACTTAAAATCATGGGAAAGGTTGATGAGTGGGACAGATTAGGGATACATCTACTGGAACAACTATTTGCTGTTGGTAGAATAAAAACATTTCAAGAAATAAGAGAGGAGTTCTCGGTTCCAAATAGATCTTTTTATAGATATTTACAAATTAGACATGCGCTGGGTGCACAATTTGGGGATGGGATGCCGGAGTGGAATGGTATGGCCATCTTCCGAAACTTGGTAAACACTGAGGACACTAGAGGAGTAATCTCAACCATTTATGACTCCCTAGAAAGGGCAGATCGAAGCGAGATCATGACTAATAAAATTAGGGAGAAATGGGAGAAGGATGTGGGCACAATTTCACAAGATCAATGGGAACAAATACTGGGTATAGGCCCCGAATTGTCAATGTCCCCCTCCCAGTATATGTCTCAGTTATATCTGATACATAGGACATACTACACGCCCCAAAGAATGTTCCAATTTGGTAGGAGACCAGACCCAGGATGCCAGAGATGTGGACAGGATAAAGGAGACCTAATACACATGGTCTGGAGATGCCCCAAGCTGTACCAATATTGGAAGCAAATAGTCGAAAAGATCAATAGAACATTCGGAACATTATTACAGCCGGAGGCGAGGCTATGTGTGCTGGGCTTGGTGGAAGAGAGGGTACCCTCAAAGGGCGAGCGTATAGCGATTAGGAGATGCCTGTTTCAGGGAAGGAAACTTATTGCACAGAAATGGCAAGCGGTAAACCCACCTACAGTAACAGAATGGGAGGAGGTAATAAATGACACAATAAGAAAAGAACAATTTATATACACTAAAAGAGGTAACATAAAGAAATTTAATCATATATGGAATAAATGGATTGACGGGTGGGCACGGTGGATGTGGGGGGGGGGGTTGGGAAACGGGAATAAGTTGGAGAATGTATAACATAAGTCAAGGCATATTTGTACTGTAGTACAGGATTGAAATGGATGTATGTATAAATGTTGCGATAAAGAAATAAAAAAATATTTGATTTAAAAAAAAATAGATTTTTTGGCTGGAGCTACACTTAAACAATGTACGTGTTCAAAATTACAAACAGATTCTACTTAAGAACAAACCTACAGTCCCTGTCTTGTTTACACCGGTCTTGTTTACACCGCCTGTATACTGCTGTTCAGAGTATATAGGGCCTTTTTTATTTTGTGTTGCGGGGTTCCCCATAATATCCAAACAAGACCCAAAGGGGCTGGTAATGGGCTGGGGTAGGGGGGGGGGGGGGTGATGGGGTAGCTATGCCATTTTTCTTAAAGATTTTCATCCATATTACCGGGACCAGACATTACATTAAAGCCGCAAGCAGTTTTAAATGGCTTTTTTTTCCTTTAAAAATGTAATTTTGTGCAGGGACAGTTCTAAACACGGGAAACACGTGGCACTTCACAGGCCTACTTTAGACACCCCCCAGGTACAATATTTAAAGGAATATTTGACTTTTTTTTTTTCACTTTATGCATCATTAAAATGACTGCTCCCGAAAAACGGCCGTTTTTAAAACTTCTTTTTGCATTGATACATGTCCCCTGGTGCAGAACCCGGGTTCCCAAACTCTGTTTAGGACAATAACATGGATAATAGTCGTTATAATTAGCACTTTAGAATTCGAACGTTCGCATCCATTGTATTTAATAGGGTTCTAATGTTCGTGCAAACTTTCAGTCCGTTTGCGGGTTCTGGTGCGAACCGAACCCGGGGGTGTTCGGCTCATCCCTATACAGGATGTGCTGTGAAGTCAGTGGCTGGTGAGGCACTGGCTAGTATCAGAGTTAGATACACACAGGTTACATACGCCATGAACGTTAGAGCGAGAGCAATAATTCTAGCACTAGACCTCCTATGTAACTCTAAACGGATAACCTGTAAAAAAAATGTAAGTGCGCTTTTGTAGATTTTTAAGTACTGAAGTTTAGCGCCATTCCACAAGTGTGGGCATTTTTAAAGTGTGACATGTTAGGTATCTATTTACTTAGCATAACATCATCTTTCATATTATACAAAAAAATCGGGCTAACTTTAGTATTTTTTTTTCTAAGATTTTTTCCAAATAAAACGCGTTTGAAAAATTGCTGCGCAAATACACATGTAACATTTAAGTTGCAACGACCACCATTTTATTACCTAGGGTGTCTGCTAAAACAATATATTTAATGTTTGGGGGTTCTGAGTAATTTTCTAGCAAGAAAAAGGTGAGTGTCAGATTTGGCCTGGGTGGTAAGTGGTTAATTACCATAAGTAAGTGTAGCGGGGTCCTCAAATTGATGGGATACACCTGGGCAATAGTGTAACCCAGGTGTATAATTGTGTTAGGATTCAGACCCCTTTTTGTTTCGTGGAGGATTGGAGGATGTAATATTCTCCTTTGCCTGTGGGTGGCGTAGTACCCACAGGCTTCAGGTAGAATCATCCCCTGCAGTGCTCCCTGTTTGGTCTCTTCCCGGAGATGGTATGGCTGGGGCGGGGAACCCGCCGGGCCATTGATGGGAGGAGATAAAAGGGGGAGACGCCCTTGCCACGAGGTTCTTGCGGAGAAGGAGGTCCTCGGAGGAGGAGGGTTGCGGTCTGCACCCAGGGCCCTTAGGCCTGGGTGCGGGAGATCCAGGAGTCTGGTCCAGGTGCCCATGGCCTGGTCCGGAGTCATGTTGGCGTCCATCCCAGGCACCTTTAGCCTGGGGTGAGGTACTATCGAGGAGGCCTGGGGCCCAGTACCTTCGACTGGGTCCTGCTAGGGTGGACTGTCCGAGGGTCCCTGAGCGGAGGGACTCGTACCTGAGGTGAGGAGGCCGGGGAGGTTACCCACTGGAGACCCGGAGCAGCACCAACCCGGTGACAGTGGGCCTCTGGGAACTCTCTTGGGAGGACACATCCCCCTGATAGGGGCCACAGCGCATCGAAGAGGGCTCCATTGCTGTTCATAGGGGTTGCTGGAAGAGACCCCATCCTTCCTGTTCTGTAACAGCCGGATTGGCTTAGGCGCCGCTGGTCATAGTACAGTGGCATAGAACTGAAACGTTAGGAAGTGCCTTGATCTGCTCATCCCACCGTTGGCAAGGTTATAGGTCCCAACCAGTCTGCTAGTAAAAGAACTGTTTATCGTGCTTTGCTATTGGAGTGCCAAATAAACAAGTGTTGGACCTTTCTCCGGTGTGTGAACTCCAGTTACTGGAAGCAGAGGGGAGGCTGGTGAGCTTGCAATTACAGACTCAGTGCATTCGCAGAACACATTGGCCCGAGGAAACATCAGGAAGTGGCCTTCACCTCCCTATTGTAATGGGGAGGACATGGGCCGTGGCGCATCTCACTCTCACAACTCAGAAACCCCTAGACATGAGTTGGTGTGGAACAGATGAAGAAGTTGGAGAGAGGGTGAGGCCGCTACATAAGTAATATACAAATAATTATTATATATTGTTTTAAGGTCATTTACTATATTTTGAAAAACTGTACTAAAGCAGATGGCTTAACAGACAAATTACTGAAGTTTGGTTATAACTTCAAACCAGTAATTTCACAGTAAAGAGATAAATAATAAATTATTATGTTATAACATACTGTATAGCATATTAATATATGATTTAGCTTGATTAAATCATACCTTTTCAACAGCAGCAGATCCTCATTCTCCCTTTTAACTGTGTGAGAAAAACATGGGATTGTGGGTAAATCTTATACCCATAAACAAATATTTTTCCTTCTAGCTAAGAGGGCTGGGCTGGAAGGGAGTATTTGTCTTTTAGACACATGCCCCCTTCTTTGACACTGCAGTGAGAGGACAGCCTCCACTGCAGCATTTTCATTGGACAGCTTGGACCAATGGTACTTTGCCATTGGTCCAAGGCTCCAAGCTGTCCATTGAGCTCAGTGCACCTGACAAGAAGTGAGGAGAGGCACTGTAAGCTCATCCTCTCAGTCTGCTGCAAACAGAGTGTGCCAGCTTGTATTTAAACTAGCCATGTTGTATGTAGCTTCTGACAGGCTGCGCAAGGAGCCCGGTATCTTTGGGAAACCATAGATGGCAGATTTTGACCAGTGGTGAGGTAGGACTACGGCTACCTACCCCCCAAATTTGGGGTCACTGTGACCCCAGGTCGCTGAGCTACGACCCTCGAAGCTTGATCATTTTAATTTTTTTATATTTGTTATGTTCTGAGGCTCTGCCTCACCTGTCTCCCCTGACTGCACACCCCTGCTCTGCTCTCCAGACCTTTACGAACAAACTTCCTCCTGCTACAGCCAAATATTTCACATTTTGACTCATCAGTCCTGAGCACCTACTGACATTTTTCTGTAGCCCAGTTCCTATGTTTTTTTGCATAGTTGAGTTGCTTAGCTTTATTTCCACCTCCTATGCAAAAAAAAAATCTTCCTGTGTATGAAGGTCGTGTTCAAGTGTGAAGACAACAAGCCTTTACTATCACCTTATGCTTAAAAAATAATACCTGGTGGTCCTGCCATGAAGTTACTTTTTCAGGCACTTTCTGCTATATGATGAAAACTGTCTGTATTTGAAAATTGTTGCGCTATTTTGGTGTCATATGCCGCCCCTGCTGTAGATGCGGCCAACATACATTGTGCAAACATGACCCACTGTTGTCACCACCTAGAAGAGGGTTAGAGTAAGTGCCTATACAGTAGAAAGGTAGTGGCTGAGAGAGGCTGGAGGAGATCCGCAGCATTGGGATACAAAAGGGGATTATTTGGCAATTGTTTATAATACACTAAGAGAATATCATCCGGCTAGGTTTTAATTCTACTTTAACCACCTGCCTACCGGACACGAAAACCCCCTTCCTGCCCAAGCCATTTTTCAGCTTTCAGCGCTGTCACACTTTGAATGATAATTGCGCGGTCGTGCGACGTGGCTCCCAAACAAAATTTGCGTTCTTTTATTCCCACAAATAGATCTTTCTTTTGGTGGCATTTGATCACCTCTGCGGTTTTTATTTTTTGCGCTATAAACAAAAGAAGAGCGTCAAGTTTGAAAAAAAACACAATATTTTTTACTTTTTGCTATAATAGATATCCATTATTTTTTTTCGCAGTAGGCCGATACGTATTCTTCTACATATTTTTGGTAAAAAAAAATCGCAATACGCGTATATTGATTGGTTTGCGCAAAAGTTATAGCAGATACAAAATAGGGGATAGATTTATAGCTTTTTTTTAACTAGTAATGGCGGCGATCTACGATTTTTATCGTGACTGCGACAGACACATCGGACACTTTTGACACATTTTTGGGACCATTCACATTTATACAGCGATCCCTGCTATAAAAATGCATTGATTACTGTATAAATGTGACTTGCAGGGAAGGGGTTAACACTAGGGGGCGAAGAAGGGGATAGATGTGTTCTAACTGTGGGGGGAGGGGACTGACTGGGGGAGGGGACTGATGGTTGTCCCTATGTACAAGGGACACACCATCGGTCCCCTCTCCCTGACAGGACGTGGATCTGTGTGTTTACACACACAGATCCACGGTCCTGCTCGGTTACTGGGCAATCGCGGGTGCCCAGCGACGTGGCGTGTGCGCGCCCCCTAGTGGACTTTAAAGGCGCAACGTCATATGACGTCCGCCCAGGATAAGTGTCTTCCTGCCGCCGTCAATTGACGCCGGTCGGTTGACAGCTGGTTAAGGACCAAAACAATCTTTTTTTGCTGTTGTGCATTGTGGTAATTACCACACATTTTACCTTCCTGCATAATCCATGCGTTAGTGTATTGTGGTGCCATACATTTTGAATGGCACCCTAACACACTAAGGCAGGGGTGCCCAACCAGTGGCCCGCGGAGCCCTCTGATGTGGCAAGCTACATCCTGTTCTGGGATGGAATAGAATAGAATACTGTTATTAAAGGTCAGTTTATTACTAAAATCACAGTGTATATATGGGCATATCTGTTCTGCATTGGTTACTGGGCTGCTTTCAAACTGATCCGCAGGTGCAGAGCAGTGCACCTGAGGGTTACCTGCACTGAGCCATAGGCCCCTTTCACACAGTCAGTGCGACCCAATTGGACCCTCCATTCACCTCTAAGGAGTAGCAGATGTAAATGGACTTGTGTCCGTTTAAAAAAGCCTGCCTCCAATCCGATTTGCAAAAAAAATAAAGAAAAGAAGTAGAGAGGGCTCTATAGAGTAGAGTGGGCTTTCATGCACCCGCTCCGCTCATTGTGGCCGTGACCGGTTACCAAGTCGCTTAGGTGGCCCTCGCTCTTCAAAAGGTTGGGCACCCCTGCACTAAGGTAACACATCGCCCGTGTTGAGATGCATTGCCACAAATGGTGCATGTCTATTTTGGGAGGCAGTTTGGTGCCTTGTCAGCCCTTTCATTTAAATGGGCTGCCTTTAAAGTGTAAATAAACCCTAACAATGAACTTCTTTTGTTTGCTCATGTTTGGTTTGAGACAGGTATTTTCACCCACATCCGGGAGTCCTCTCTCCGGGAATCTGCGGGAGTTACGTCACTTCCCGCAGACTTCCCTTGGTGTTCTGGGAGACACTCGGCTCCCAGAACACAGGAGCACCAATCAGAACGGCGCAGCGCGACTCGCGCATGCGCCATAGGGAACCGTGCATGAAGCCGCAGGGCTTCACTTCCTGGTTCCCTCAGCGAGGATGGCGGAGGGAGCAGCAGAGCGACGAGCGGTCGCTCGTCCTCTGCTGCGGACGTCGCTGGACTCCAGGACAGGTAAGTGTCCATATATTAAAAGCCAGCAGCTGCTGTAGCTGTAGCTGCTGGCTTTTAATATTTTTTTTTCCGGCGGAGCTCCGCTTTAAATATACAATTAGAAGTGATAAGTTCAACAAGAAAAATACCTGTTCATCCTGCCAGGATCGCAGTGAGCTCCTAACTTTTTTTGCTTTCTTCTGCACTGAAATCTAAAGTAATGTCAGCAGCCTTGCCAAGATCCCTTCTGTCAACTACAGAACACTTTCCCTATGTTATGGAGGGGGTGGGTGTTCTGTAGTTCTAATTCACATCCTAATCCAGACAATGCTGATCCTCCATAGATACAGTGCAGCGAATGATCTGGAATGAGAAGTTTAATTTCTGCTCTTGGTCATTCTACTTCAAAGCAGTAACCTTTATTTAGTTATAAAGTCACTAATTAATGTAATATAATAGAGTGTCATTATGTACGACAGAGAAGAGAAAATAAAAATGTTCCTAACATTTAGCGTGTAACCCCCATAAACTCTGCACAATATAATGTTACCATTAAAGATAATTAGGCATTCCCAAGTGTTGTTGACCTACTTACAGATTAATGAGGTCATGTAGCGGGAACGCAGTCTGCTATTTATCCCAGACACACGTGAAGTCTGGATCACACACAGCTAACGTTTATAGTAAACGTATATGGAATCCGCACATACAAGCACCTGTTGTTGTGTGGTAATATTGCCTTATGGGTATATTATGGGCCCACTCAGATCTTGGTGTCCTGGCGAGTTGCGTTGACGCATGATTTTTTAAACATATTAATGCGCATTTAATTAAAGGTGTAAAAAAGTGTTCAATAATGGCTGTGCAAATGCTTTGTAAAAGCTTGTTGTATGTCCCTTGCTCTTAGACAAGATAAAATGTGTGTGCAAGGCCAAAGAGGGTTATATTTAACATCATTTAAAGGGATTATTAGTGGAGGTGTGAGATTAGATGTACCAGATCCAATCAAAAATTAAGAACTAAAGTTCATTAAAAGATTGAAGTATATTTGTTCAGAGTAGGCTTTCTCAACTAGGGTCACTTCAGGGGTTACTATGGGTTCCTTGAGCATTGACTAACTGATTTTCCACTTACAATGATCACCAATGTGAGGGGCAATTTCCAACTGACATCAAATGGAAGTGGTCTCTCTGTACCGACCACCAGTGTAAGTTGGCATTTCTTCACTGATCACCAACGTAAAGGGGCATGTCTTCAATGATCACCAATGTTTAGGGGCATTTCTTCAATGATCACCAATGTTAAGGGGTATGTCTTCACTGATCAACAATGTTAAGGGGGATGTCTTCACTGATCACCAACCTAAAGGGGCAAGTCTTCACTGTTCGTCAATGTAAAGGGGAAAGTCTTCACTGATACCTAATGTAAAGGGGCATGTCTTCACTGATCGCTAGCGTAAAGGGACATGTCTTCACTGATCGCTAGCGTAAAGGGACATGTCTTCACTGATCGCTAGCGTAAAGGGACATGTCTTCATTGATCGCCAACGTTAAGGGGCATGTCTTCACTGATCACCAACGTTAAGGGGCATGTCTTCACTGATCACCAATGTTAAGGGGCATGTCTTCACTGATCACCAACGTAAAAGGGGTATGTCTTCACTGAGCATCATTGCAAGAGGACACTTTTCAACTGATGACTAGACTATGGGGACACTTCCAATTTCACAGGCTGTGTTTCTTCTCTGGCTGTTATTATTCGTTTAATTTCATGATTGTTTTTTGCCATATAGAGCAAGGAAATGTTGTAAAATATGCTGCTCTGAATGTCAAATTTTCTAGGTATGCCATATTTAAAGTAATATTAAAGGCATTTGTTTTTTAATTTAAATAAAGAAGATGTTATACTTACCGGCTCTGTGCAATGATATTGCACAGAGCAGTCCTTTATTTTTTTTTGGCGGCCCCCTCGCAGGTACTGCTTTTTTCCTCCGGGCCCCCTTTAACAAGCTGTGTGCTATAAGGCGCCTGTGAGGGCACGCCTATGGTAAGGTGACCAGATTTTTTAAATTAAATCCGGGGACATATTTTTTGTTTTTCTAGGAAACAGCGACAATCAGCGACTCTCTGCCCGTCGCCGCCGCCTCACAGCTTGTCAAGTCTTACTCTCCGGGCCCCGGCTACTACTGGGTGGGGAGTGGAGGAAGATCACTCTGTCAGGGAAGGCAAGGAGATAAGTAGGCAGGCGGCTGGCCGGGATTTGAGTCAAGGCAGAAGAACATGCGAGAGGAGCTGAATGGGCATGCACCCGAAACTGAAGAAATATTCCCTCCGCTCTGACCAGCACATGATCATCAGAAAGGGGCACAGATAATGGAAAAATACACCCCCTAAGCTAGTACGAATGGTGGAGTGGGGGATGTGTAATTCAGATTTTTTTTTTTTAATTCTGCACTGACTGTCTTTGAAATTACCCCAGCCCCTGTTCAAATCCAATCAGGGGACAAAACCAGGGACAGTGTCCTCAATTCGGGGACTGTCCCCAGAAACCGGGGATGTCTGGTCACCCTAGCCTATGGCCCCTGCTGCTGTCAGTGTCTCCTGTGAGACCAGGAAGTAAGAGGAGCAGTGCTGCAGAAAGAATTGTGTTGGACTGGTGAGAGGAGTCAGGTAAGTGTTTACCTGCCTCCTTTCACCTATCCAGCCCTGTCCCAGCTGCAGCACCACTGTGGTCTCACAGGAGACACTAAGCCAACGCGAATCGTTTTTGGATCCATGAAAGTCGGGTACTTGTACCTGGGGGGTTGAACATGGACTTTGACCTTAACTGTTTCATTTCCAATAGAGGAGTGTGGCTGGCCCCCTCCCTCTCTTCTTTACATCGTTTGCATAGTTAATTTCTCATATTTTTTATAACTCTATAATAGTCAGTGAGAGGTTTGTCAAATGTGCACTTATTCTCATGTAGAGCTTAATCCATGTTTATCTAGTTGGTTTTTATCATTATTATATGATTTTTATAATGTATTTTTTATACATATTTTAATGTCATATTATATAGAAAGTCACAGGTGTACGATATTATTGTCATATATGTTGTGCTTCCATATAATTTTATGTGGTATGCATATCATGATTTGTCAGCCCTTTGGTGACCCCAGGGGATATTGTGTCTAATATGGCTGTTGCGCTGTGCCGAGCTTTCAGAATTTCTGACTGTGGCCCTTCCCGCCTCCTTGACGCTTCCCATGGTTACCGGGCTTGTATATCTATACACTGGGTGACATATTCAGCTCCATCCACCGCTGACGAAGTCCTACAAAATGTAACGTGCGTACGGGGGAGGAGCTGCTTTCCATCCTATCGCTGCTCGCGGCTCCAGACCGCGATCCACATCCCATTCATTATCCACTTCGGCGGCACATTCCCCATCGGATCTCACCCCCATTGGACTGTGGCTTTGGTTGGTGTATCTGCTTTCATCAGTTTTTATCTACTTTGGAATAAAAATCAGTCTGCACTTAGATCGTTTCCACTTTTTATTCCATTCATGACCCATATGATCTGATGTACGTCTACCACGCTGCTGGATTTTGCTCAACATTATCATCTCTCCCATGGTGGGAACAAGCTCATTTGACCACTTGTTATGCAAATGATCCACCTCATCTGGTAAGCAAGCATTTCTGTTGAAGGTGGAGGATATGTCAATGTTCGTTTGAAGATTTGCTGCATCACGGGGTGTCATCTCTGTTTGTTTTTCTCTCCACATGGACGTTATTATTGTGCTGCACTTTCATTTTTAGTATTGTTTTATTGATTGCATGTAATATTCACATTTTCTGAGCTTGTGGATTTGGGGTTTTCATGAGCTGTAAGCCATAATCATCACAATTATGACAAATCACGGCTTGAACTATCTTGCTTTGCATGTAACGAGTCTATCTCATATATTAGTTTCACCTTCACGATATTCAAATTTTTCGAGCCTGTATACTATATGTAGCGCACCGACCTCTCCTCAGCCTGCATTAAATTAGGCTCCTCGCAGGCAGAGAGAGGCACACCGCACCACAAGCCCGTACCATCCTGTATAAAGAGGTTGAGCGGTGTTAGTTTTGGGATTTGTCTGCGGCCAGAGTCAAAGTCCTCCCAAGAATCATCTCACCTCTACCTTAGACAGATGCAAGTCCTCATTTTCCCCAGGAATGTCCACACTAGCTGAAAGTCCAACTCAACATTTATTTCACACAAGATAATAAACAGCCTCTTTAAGAGCAGACAGGTTGGAGCGAAGATACAGGACAGCTTAGGTGTGGAGGAGGTCCAGGCACAAACGTAGCTTAACTCTTTAGACTGTTTAGGTTTCTTAAACAGCTTTGGCGCACGATCTCTGCCACAGACCGTGAGGTTGGTCTCTGCCACAGACCGGGTGAATAAAGTCACTGCCACTGACTTGGAGCGTAGGGTCACTGCCACTGACCTGGTGAATAGGGCCTTGCCCTGTGAAGTCACTGCCACTGACTTGAACGAGTAGGGTCACTGCCACTGACCTGATGAACTTCCTTCTTAAAGTATTTGGCCCACGTAAGGAGAAAACATCCCTCTGGAGAGTTACCAGAGGCCCTCACCGTCACCACGACTCTGCGCTGGGTCTTCAGAAAGGGTTACCTCCCTGGCCTCCTCATCCCAGATATGGGTCCCCTCGCAAGGCGGCACCTTGGGAGTCCTCGATCCCTAGCGGACCCCAGCCGAAGGTTGCTGGGCCCCGGGCCCTCAAAATAGTACCTCACCCCAGACTGAAGGTGTCTGGGATGGAACAGGAACTCCACCTCCGGGCCTAGGGCACCCGGAGACGACCCTCCTCACCCCCAGGCCGAAGGTGCCTGGGAGTGGACGAACCACACACACCCAGGCTGAAGGTGCCTGGGCGTGGACGAAGACCTCGAACGGAAGATGTCCACCCCTTTTATACCCTCTCCCGACAGGCACAGCAGGTTCCCCGCCCCGCCATACTACTGCCGAGAGAGGACACAAAAGGCGCAGCCCTGGATTGGTGGTTCAACCCTGGCCCATGGTGGCAGCGCCACCTGTAGGCCACAGGGAACTGTGCACCAATACTATCTCCCATGAACAGAAATGGTCCATTAACCCTAACAATCAGTGTGTCTGAGCCTAATTACCACTCCGACACTACCCTTAAATTGAACACCCCGCTACATATATATATATATATATATATATATATATATATATATATAAGAAAGACAGGGGTGGCCGCTGGGAAACACCTGTGGAACTATTTTGGGACATTCTTCTGTTAGCCAAGTCACAGCATACAAGATCAGTGACACAGGTGCTTCTATGGTGTGGTCTGATTTACTCCTGTCTTTCTGTTTACGGACGCCATTTGAAACCACACGGCGTGCAGCCCATCCAGCTCCCCGGACACTGACAGTGGTACCACCGCTGCTTCTCCATCCTGCAGCTGGCTACTACGATCCCGGATACCAATACCTCACATTGTGGAATGCAGAGTGACCCAGGAACCCCACTTTCTACATGCCTATTTATTATCTGCCTTTGTGAGTAGCCATTTGGCTGTTTTTGTTTGTCCCATTAAAAGATTACTAAAATATTACACTGTGTTTGGCGCACCCTGTCCTTTTCTATTTTGCTTCACAGAGTTGTGCTTCACTCCCAAGGTCGCAGCCACCAGTGCATTCCTGAACTGATTACCTGCCCCATCATATACACTTTTGGGACTCATTATAGACAGTACTGAGTTGGCCTTGCACCATCTCTCCTTTTCTTCTGATTTACTAGGAGAGCTCAACAGGTCCTGACAGCCCTGTCCAAGTATTATCACAAGATAGATACATTGCATCATTAAATGTGGTGTGGCCATTCCAGTACACCCTGGAACTTTTGAAACATTGATACAATAATTATACTCTTACTAAGAGAAAGAAAAAAGAAAGTGGATAGCACGGCAGTATTAAACCTAAAAACAAACGTTTATTTTATTGCAGCTCACCAAATTCTTAGATGTGGTTGCCTGGCACATTACCTTTCCTGCCGGCACAGTGAAAGAGAAGTGTGTAAGCTCTTCTCTTATGGCAGATCTGGTAAAAAGGAGAGCATTCCCATCTCCCCACTGCTACACAGAGCGATAATGCTAATGCACACTAGGTGATTAGGGTGTGCCCAAGCACACCCAGTGGGCACGCCCATGCTGGCCTCACAAATGCTCTTCTGGAAGAATGGTCAAACATTCCCATAGACCAGTGATGGCGAACCTTGGCACCCCAGATGTTTTGGAACTACATTTCCCATGATGCTCATGCACTCTGCAGTGTAGTTGAGCATCATGGGAAATGTAGTTCCAAAACATCTGGGGTGCCAAGGTTCACCATCACTGCCATAGACACTCCTGAACCTTGTGGACAGCCTTCCCAGAAGAATTGAAGCCGTTATAGCTGCAAAGGGTGGGCCAACTCAATATTGAACCCTATGGACTGAGACTGGGATGTCATTAATGTTTATATGCTTGTGAAGGCAGGTGTCCCAATACTTTTGACAATATAGTGTATAATTTTATATTTTGACTATAGCCAGTGTGTAGGTAAAGTTACACTAAGTTATCTTGTTTATAATTTAAAAAGATGATATAGATATATATTAATATATAAAATAATATCTATATATAGAACACTGACACAGAAAGAAATAATAAAAGTCATACAATAATGTCTTCTTGTATAGCTGGCAGTGTATTATCTATCCCATCCATAGTTGTATTGTTCTCTTCCCTGAGGCTCCAGTGTAGATCCTGAGGGGCCCCACCCAGCCCCGATGATTCATTCCGATCACACACTCTGTACCACCTTGAGGGTGAACTTGTCTGCTGCACACATGGCAGACCTCCCCGCTCAGCCCAGCCGCCTGACCTCATTCGCTTCCCCCCCTCTGTCCCTTTAAACCTCCAGCGCTTCTTCCATTGGCAGTCTATTTGCCTACCCCCGCCCTCCCGGGGCCTTCATTGGCTTCGCTCAGTCGCGCCCCGCCCGAGCTGCGCTAGAGCCGCCCACTGATTGGCTGGGATCGCGGCGTGTTGCAGGAAGCTCCCCGCTGATCCGCTATGGGAGACGGAAGTGTCGCCTGACTGGGGGTCTCCGGCCGGGTTTCAGCGAGCCGGTGGGCTGGTCGGGGTGGGGGGGGGGCACACAGCAGTGAGATGAGAGCAGCCCCGGAGGGGGATGGCCGCCGTCAAGACTCACAGCCGGGCCGGAAAGAGAGAGGAGGAAAACGGCGCTCTGGACCGCTCCCTCCAGCAGATGATCTCAGCGATAGTGGACGAGAGGAACCGCCTCAATATCCGCCAGGAGATCAGCGGCCTGGGTGAGGGATATAGGGGGGCTCCGCTATACGGGGGTGGGGGGACAGCAGAGCCTGAACGGGGTCTCTTATTATTGGGGGCAATAATGGGGTCTGATCAATGGAGGGAGGGGGTGATGATTGAATGAGGGGTGATGATTGAATGAGGGGTGATGATTGGAGGAAGGGGGTGATGATTGGAGGAAGGGGTGATCATTGATGTTACTGGTAGTAAGGATGGAGGAGTCTGACATTTATATGGGGGGGCCCAAGACAATAGTAGGGGGTCTGATGACACCTAAGGGGCCCTATTATAGAGAAATACAATGCAATATTGTCTATATTACTGTGTGATGTACTAAAAGGGGGTCTGATCAATGTAGGAAGGGGGTGATGATTGGAGGAGGGGTGATCATTGATGTTTAATGTTAGTAAAGATAGAGGAGTCTGACATTTATATTGGGGGTGGGCAGTACAATAATAGGGGGTCTGATGACACCTAAGGGGCCCTATTATAGAGAAATGCAATGTGATATCATCTGTTACTGTGTGATGTACCATAAGGGGGTCTGGCATTGCAATGTGTCTGGGTTGTCTATCATAAAATATTTTTTTTTTTTTTATTGGGGGGTGTCGGTGCCACCAGGAAGGATCTGATTATTTGTAGTGGGATCTCCTGTACTGTCATAGATGATCATTGGTTGGGGGTCCTTATTATTGGGTTATGTAGTAAAGAGAGATGTGACAATTGTATCTTTCTGGGCTTCCTGTTATAAAATAAAGATTGCTTTTTATTATTGGTAATCATCAGTGCAGTGGTAGAGGGTCTGGTAGTTTTATATAATCCTTTATTTTATGGGCTAAAAGAGCGATCTGACATCTATGTCCATCATTGACAGGGTCTTTATCATTGGGCAATGGACTAAAGAGGGGGGGGGGGGCTGACATTTGCGTCTGTCTAGGTGTTTATTAAAAGTTTTATATTTTCATATGTATTTTTCATAATATGTGTCCATTGCAATTAAGGGGCCCATTGTAGTGGGATCGCTTGCAGAGAGATGGTCATTGATCTTAATTATTGTGTGATGAAAGGGGAGTGTGATAGTTGTATCTGTCTGGGCTCCCTTTATAGATGGATGGGTCTTCATTATTGGGGGGGGGGGGTATCAATGTGATCTAGAAGGATCTGATCATTGTAATCAGACTCTGTGCATACCTATACTCGTTGCTATTGTGTGATGTACTAATGGGCGTCTGGTAGTTGTATCTGTCTGGGTTTCCTTTTTATATAGCGGGATTTATTCATCCTAGATTGTAACGAGCAGGACCCTCTGGTTCCTCCTGTATTGAATTGTGTTGTAAAGGCTCACGCACACTGCAGCTAAAAAACCCTGTAATGTCTGCCCTCATGTTGTGAAGCGCTGTGCAAACTGTTGGCGCTATCCTGAATAATAATAATAATAATAATAATAATAATTTATTATTATTATTATAATAATTATTGGGGGGGGGGGGTTAGTGTGATCTAAGTGGATGGGAATAAACCTTGTAGTTTGTAGTCATTGCAAAACTATAATTGCCATTGTGTGATGTACTAAAGGGGGATCTAATAGTTGTCTGTCTGGTCTCTTTAATAGGGTGGGATTTATCCTGGGGGGTCCTTATTGGTGGGTATCCGTGCCATGTCTGTGTGCTTGCTGGCAGAGATAAATATTTAAGGGTCTTTTTATGCCAGAAATGTACAGAAGGCTCTGACAGCTGTGCCCTTATAGACTCTTCTATAGAATGACATATAATTTGTGGGTGTTTTAAATATTGGTGGGTGTCAGTGCAATGAGGGGGACTCTGGTGATTCAGATGTAGACATGAATACTGGTGGGGTCCTTATTCGGAAAGGTCATTGTAGTACATGAGGGTCTGACCATTGTTCCCCATTAGGCTCCCTTGATGAGAATGGATTTCTCACGTGGTGGGTCTTTATCATTGGGGGTAGTCTGTGCAATAAAGTAGTATCTAATTAACAGCTGGAGAGCCGAGGTTCCCTACCCCTGATCTAATCCTTCCGACGAGCTCACTTGCAGAAACTGGATAATATGATCTTTATTTATATGATAAAATAAAGAGGGATCTGACCATTTTATCTGTCCGATTAATAGACTTTCTTTTATACAGAAGATCTTTCTTTACAATTGTTGGGCTCTTTATTATTGGTGGGTTTCAATGCACTAAGAGAAACATATAGACTTTAATTCTGGTGTCCTCTTCCATAGAGAGAAGTATTGATGAAGCCTTTACAATAGGTGATACCACTCCATAGTATTATGTTGAGCTCTGTTATAGGAAGAATTTTCTCAATGATGAAGTTCCCAGGTGCCAGTGCAATAAAAGGGGCATCTGATCCTTCTGGTGGTCTCTTTTGTAGAATCAGACAAATTGATGGGACTTTCATGACTTGATGTTACTGTAATAAACGGAAATCTGACAACTCTTCTGTCTGGGCTGGTGGTATAATTTATGAGATTTTTCATGGGAGTGGGGTGGTCTTCATTATGTATTAATTGGCGTTATTGGCCTGTTTTGGTCGTATTCCTGGAGATATAAATATTGATGGGTTTAGGTCCTGTCACCTAGAACAAAGGAAGTGCTGAGAACTGTGCCTATCAACGCCGATGGTCTCTTGTTTTCATTGGGGAAGTCTATATTCAGCTTTGAAGGGGTTGTAAGCCTTCGTGTTTTTTCACCTTAATGCATCCTATGCATTAAGGTGAAAAAACACCTTGCAGTGTCCGGCCCGCCCGTTTTACTTACCTGAGCCCTGAATTTCTCTGGGCGCAATCCCGCTGTTGCTCTCTCCACGGGTTCTCGGCTCTTCATTGGATAGATTCATGGCAGCGCAGCCATTGACTCCCACTGCTGTCAATCAAATCCAATGACGCGGGTGCCGCTGAATGCTGGACACTGGAGCGCGCCCGCAAGGTAACCCCCTTGGGAGAGCGCTTCCCAGAGGGGGTTATCTGATGCGAGTCGGAGAACAGATCCGCCAGCTTCGGATTCCTACCATAGAGATTTCCGGCGGACCAGATGGTCGCCGGAGTCTCTATGATCGTTCGGAGGGCGGGCACAATGTTATAACGTCACGCCCGGCCTCTGCATTCAAAGAAACGGCGCTGCCTCGGCTGGGAAGCTGTGATCTTGCTTCTTTCTTATTACAGTGTTATAATGTCACGCCCGGCCTCTGCATTCAAAGAAACGGCGCCGCCTCAGTCTTCTTCTTTCTTCTTCTTCTTTCTTCTTCTTCTTCTTCTTCTTCTTTCTTCTTCTTCTTTCTTCTTCTTCTTTCTTCTTCTTCTTTCTTCTTCTTCTTTCTTCTTCTTCTTTCTTCTTCTTCTTTCTTCTTCTTCTTTCTTCTTCTTCTTTCTTCTTCTTTCTTCTTCTTCTTCTTTCTTTTCTTTCTCGCCGCCTCGGCTGGGAAGCCATGATCTTTCTTATTACAATGTTATAACGTCACGCCCGGCCTCTGCATTCAAAGAAACGTTGCCGCCTCGGCTTTTCCTTCTTCTTCTTTCTTTCCTTTTTCTTTTTCTTTCATTTTCTTTTCTTTCTTTTTTTTCTTCTTTCAATGTTTTTATAACGTCACGCCCGGCCTCTGCATTCAAAGAAACGGCGCCACCTCGGCTCTTCTTTCTTTCTTTGTCACGCCCGGCCTCTGCATTCAAAGAAACGGCGCCGCCTTGGCGTTTTCTTCCTTCTTCTTTTTTTTTTTTTTTTTTTTCTTGAAAGTGCCCCTGTTCCCGGTAGCTCGCATGCAAAAGCGAATGCATACGTAAGTCCCGCCCACATATGAAAACAGTGTTCAAACCACACGTGAGGTATCGACGCGAACGTTGGAGCGAGAGCAATAATTCTAGTCCTAGACCTCTTCCTGTAACTCAAAACATGTAACTAGTAAAAAAAATTTAAAGCGTCGCCCATGAGGATTTTTAAGTACCAAAGTTTGGCGCCATTCCAAGAGCGTGTGCAATTTTGAAGGGTGACATGTTAGGTATCTATTTACTCGGAGTAACATCATCTTTCACATTATGCAAAAAAATTGGGCTAACTTTAATGTTGTTTTTTTTTTTTTTTTTTTTAAAGCATGAAAAATTGCTGCGCAAATACCGTGCAAGATAAAAAGTTGCAATGAACGACATTGTATTCTCTAGGGTCTCTGCTAAAAAAGCATACATAATGTTTGGGGGTTCTATGTGATTTTCTAGCAAAAAAAATGATGATTTTTACTTGTAGGAGCGAAGTGCCAGAATTGGCCCGGATGGGAAGTGGTTAAACAAATATATTTTTGATAAGAATCATGAAGGCTCTATTCACACCTAGGAGTTTTTGGGGGTTTTCTGCTCTTAGCCTCAGCTCTACAATTTCAATGGCCCCTGTTCACATCTGAGCGTTCTGTCGCCTAAAGCAAAACTCCCATCGATCAAAAAAGTACATGAGCTTATTTTTTGGCAGATTACAGACATTTTAATTCTTTTACATTGGTGACCTTTTGAACTTAAACGCCTGTAAAATAGCAACGCCTAGATGTGAACGGAGCCTAATAGATGATGATACAGATTAAAAAATCTGTCAGTTTTCGCAGTCCCTTTTTTATAAAGTGAAATTTGTGGTGGTTCTATTGGACGTTTTCATTGCAGTAGTTTGGAGGGAGGTTGGCTGGATGATAATTCTGGTGGCCCCCTCCCTAGGTTTATTTTGATGGTAGTTGTTTAATTGTTTGATTTTATTTATTGCAGGTAATTATATAGCACGGACAATATATGCAGCACAGCTTTACATCAGTTTGTACCCTCAAGACACTTGCATTCAATGGTCCCTACTTCACATACATATACAAGGGCCAATTTAGACAGAAGCCAATTAACCTACCGAAATGCCATTGAAGTACCCAGAGGAAACTTCTGCAAACTCCATGCAGGTAGTGTTAAAAATGGGATCTGAACTGATGACCCTAGTGCGAACTGCTAAGCCATGGTGCTGATGATGATGTAATTAGCCGGGATCAGACGTTATTAATGGGATGTGGTCTCTTGTTTGCTATAATGCCAGGAGTGGATGCATCCAGTAAGTCATGGAGGCTAAAGGATTGCAACAATCATTTGACGGTTATTTTTATTTATACATTTTTTTTTTTTTTTTTTTATTTTTTTTTTTTAGCCATTTCGGTTATTGCCAACAGAAGCATGGTTCCTCCTTCTTTTTTTTTTTTTTTTTTTTTTTTTTTTAACTGGCTCATCTATGTGCATTTATCCATACTTGCTGTCATGAAGTATTTGTATTGGAGGGCTTTTTATATACTAATAGGCTTACTGTAGCAAGATAATTCATCCTCACCACATCTTTAAGTAGAGGGGTTGCTTAGTAGGTCTTTGTATTAATCAGTCTCACAGATTTGATGATGCTGAATTATCTTGTGAGTGGCTCATCCTAGTTTGGAGAAAGAACCCAGCGTTTTAACTTTCTTTCTTTTTTAAAAGTTTTTTTGTTTCTACATTTGCAGCCAAATTAGAATAAGACCTACTTTTATATTTGTTACACGTCCCAATTCATAACGCACAACGTATTTAAAAAATAAATAAATAATTCCAGCTTACCTTTTTTTAGATGCTCTATTCTGGACCTTCCATCTAGGAAAAATCTTTGTAAGGCCCCTTTCACACCTATACGACTTGCCCCACGATTTTGTGATGGTAAAGTAGTATGACAAGTCGTTCCCATGACAACCATTCATATTAGTACGACTTCAAGTCGTTCCGACTTTAAAGTAGTTCCTGCACTACTTTTGGTCCGATTTTGATGCCACTTACACAGGCATTCCCTAAAATCGCACAACTTTGAAGTCGCAGTAGTGTGAAAGGGGCCTAAGGGGGATGGGCAGCTGTGTTTGGCTGTACTGTTATGGCTGATCTGGAACACTGTCCTAACACAAGGTTAAAGGCTTAGGGTGTGGGCTGCTTCCTTTTGTATATTAATGAGGACAGGCTTGGGACAGACTCGCTGTGACATTGCTAAAAAAAAACAAACTTGTAGTCTCTGAATGGCGCTCGTGCTCAGCAGATGACCACTTGTGTTCACAATGCATCAGGCTGGCTGCTCAGCACAAGTCCTAGAAGCAAGTGGAGATCACTGATGTAGAGAGGTCTGACAATGGTTTCCAACTTCCAGGATCATTGGCCAGGTATGGTATTATATATACTGTAGTTACTTTGGTTCAAGCTGGACCAATAAAACGATGTAAAAATAGTGTATATCATACTTGGTATTCCCCTTTTAAGCTAACATCCAAGAGAAAAACAAATGTTGAATAATGGCAGTGCCACACTGTATGTATATATATATATATATATATATATATATATATATATATATATATATATATATAAATATTGTGACAGCAGGAAGGTAAAGTCACCTGGTTGCATCCAGGGGGGTAGATATATTTCTCCCAGATTCAGGCTTTATGCCGACTTATACAACTAAGGAGGGAGTTGATGAAGCCCAGCTGAGGCTAGTGGGCTCATGGATGATTCATACCTCTAGGGAGAGTGCTGGGCGTCGTGCAGGCAGGGAGTTGATGAGACCAGCTGAAGCTTGTCAGCTCGTTTAGGCCTCTATAAAAACTCCCAGCTTCATTAGGTGTTTGCTCATGCCTGGAACCAGACCTGTGTGGACTGTCTAGGGAGAGTGAACCCCTGTGCGGTGAGACAAAGCCTGTGTGGCTATTTTTTTGGACATTTACTAAACCAGGGACTTAGGGACTAGGACAGCACCAGGCTGATCCCAGTTGTTAGTTAGGAAACCTGCATGTTTAGTCAGAGGTCAAGCTGACCAGGGTTTATTTTGTTTGTTTCTTTTTGCTTTGCTGTGTTTTTTTGTCACTGTAAATAGAGAAATAAACCGCACCTTTTTGATCTTGAAAACCACAACCTCCGTCTGCTGGGCCTGTTTTTGTGTGGGGAGCCCATCCAGGGGATCACACACACCCGCTGCCGAGCTAACCCCCCCACAGTTGGTGGAGAACCAGTGGCAGTTTTTTTTTAAGCCAGCATGGAGGAGATACTGAAACAGCTGGCTCTAGCAAATGCCAATCAACAGCAGACAAATGCAGGTTTGCAAAAGAGCCTTGCAGCTCAACAACAGAGCTTCGCAGCCCAGCAGCAAGCTCATCAACAGAGCCTTGCAGCCCAGCAGCAAGCTCACCAACAGAGTCTGGAAGCTCAGCAACAAGCCCAGCAGCAATCTGAGGCCCGCTTCATAGACCTGTTACAGAAGCAAGAGCAGAGACTACAACAAATGGAAACGTTAATGCAGCAACATCCGCAGACCAGTGAGGCAAGTCGTTCCACTAATACCGCGTCCTTTGGGGTGAGTCGTTTATTGACAAAAATAACTGGAGAGGATGATCCAGAGGTATTTTTGACCACATTTGAAAGGACTGCTGAAAGAGAAAAGTGGCCTGAGGAGCAGTGGGCTGGACTGGTGGCTCCTCTGTTAACTGGTGAATCGCAGAAGGCTTACTATGACCTAGAGCCTGACCAAGCAAAAGACTATGTGATGCTAAAAGCTGAAATATTGGCAAGGCTGGGTGTCACCCTGGCTGTCCGGGCTCAGCGTGTGCATAACTGGACTTTCCAGCTTGGAAAACCCCCCAGGTCTCAAATGTATGATCTCATTCACCTGAGCAGGAAGTGGCTACAGCCAGAGACTTTGTCCGCACCAGAGATTGTGGAACGTGTTGTAATGGATCGGTTTTTGAGAGCTCTTCCTACTGCCATCCAAAAGTGGGTAAGCCATGGAGACCCAGAGACGGCCGGTGGTCTTGTGGATCGTGTAGAGAAATACTTGGCTACAGAGAACCTGACGGCCTCTTCCAGAGACGCTCGGACTTTCCACCCTAAGACCAGACCATCCCCAGGGGCGGATAAGAGGATTCCAAGGGGTGAGGGTGGAGAGAGTGAGAGGGTGGGAGCTCTACCCAAAGTTTGGCGAGAACAGCCTGGGAAGTCAGGGGCTCAAGAGGCAGCCAAATGGATTGTTTGCTACCGCTGCCGGCAAGCGGGACATATTGCAGCAAATTGCCCGGTTGTGGAGGAACCCATGCAATGTGACTTTCTGACGGACAGACGTCAGTCGCTGTGTGCGACAGTCGCATGCACTGCCATTCGGGGAACTGAGAAACATTTATGCAAAATGTGTATTAATGGTAGAAATGTTGTGGTATTACTGGATTCAGGTAGCCTTGTGACCCTGATAAAGGCTGAATTAGTTAAAACGGAGGTCTCTGGGAATAGCAAGGTAGCTGTTATTTGTGTGCATGGGGACACCCGAGAGTATCCAGTGACTACAGTGTGTTTCAAGACCCCCAAAGGTACCCTCTCTCATCCAGTGGGGTTAGTATCTCAATTACCGCATGATGCCATTGTGGGAAGGGATTTTCCGAAGTTCTGGGAACTGTGGGATGATCCTGAGCCCCCCACTGGTGCCCCTATGTACCAGGAAGGTGATAGCCAGAACTCCTCTGAGAGTGGTGAGGACTCTCCAGATTTCCCTTGTCAGTATTGGCAGGCGAGACTCAAGAAACTGGAGAGGAGCCCACCTCCTCAGACGAAAACCCACCGTCTGTGGAGTTTTCTGATCTTGAGGTTCACAGGGAAAATTTTGCCACAGAACAGTTAAAAGACCCCGCCCTAATAAAGGCACGGGAGAACGTAGTGGAAATAGATGGCGAGTTAGTGAACCCAGATAATACCTGCACTTACCCATACTTCAGCGTAGAGAAGGACCTACTGTATCGGGTGGCAAAAAGGGCAGAAGAAACCGTTGAGCAGCTTGTGGTGCCCAAACCTTACAGGAAGTTGGTGTTGGAGTTGGCCCATGGGCACATTCTTGGAGGTCATCTGGGGACAGAGAAAACCCGAGAGAGGGTATTACAGAGATTCTATTGGCCTGGGGTGATGAAGGACATAGAAAATTATTGTTCCTCCTGCCCTGTGTGTCAGAGGTCGGCCCCGATGCCACATTTCCGTAGCCCGCTGGTCCCTCTACCCATCATTGAGGTCCCGTTTGAGAGGGTCGCAATGGATTTGGTAGGTCCTATAATCAAGTCCGCTAGGGGGCACCAGTACATATTAGTTATAATGGACTATGCCACCCGTTATCCAGAAGCGATCCCTCTCCGAAATACCTCGGCCAAAACCATAGCCAAAGAGCTATCTCTTGTTTTTAGCCGGGTGGGTATTTGTAAAGAACTGCTTACGGACCAAGGTACACCCTTTATGTCCCGGGTTATGAAAGAGCTGTGTAAATTGTTCAAAGTGACGCAATTGCGTACGTCTGTGTATCACCCCCAAACCGATGGGCTGGTTGAAAGATTCAACAAAACCCTAAAACAAATGTTGAAGAAAGTGGTGGATAGAGATGGAAAGGATTGGGACTGTCTACTTCCTTATTTGATGTTTGCTATTAGGGAGGTGCCCCAATCCTCTACGGGATTCTCCCCCTTTGAGTTACTGTATGGGAGACACCCAAGAGGACTGTTGTATATTGCCAAGGAAACTTGGGAAAGTGAGAGTTCTCCCCACAGGAGTGTGATTGAGCATGTCGCCCTGATGCAAGATCGAATTGCACAGGTAATGCCCATCGTGAAGGAACATTTGGCCCAAGCGCAGTTGGCACAGCAGAGAGTGTACAACCGTGGAGCCAAGACCCGTACCTTTTCCCCGGGGGATAGGATATTGGTACTTGTCCCTACGGTTGAAAGTAAATTCCTTGCCAAATGGCAAGGCCCCTACGAGATAATGGAAAAAGTGAGCGAAGTGAATTACAAGGTCAGACAACCAGGAAGGCGAAAGCCCGAACAGATCTATCACGTTAATCTGTTGAAAGCCTGGAGGGATAGAGAGTCCCTAGTCGCAGAAACTTGGTCACCAGCTCAAACTGGTTGCGTGATTCCGGAGGTTGGAATAGCAGCCACCTTGTCACAACCCCAACAACAGGAGGTGAAGGAGTTTGTGCTTCACAACAAGGAGGTGTTCTCTGAGCTGCCGGGACAAACATCTGGGGTAGAGCATGATATTATTACCCCGCCCGGTGAAAGGGTGAAGTTAAAACCCTATCGGATCCCAGAGGCCCGACGGGAGGCAATACGGGAGGAAGTACAGAAAATGCTGAACTTAGGGGTGATAGAGGAGTCCCAAAGTGATTGGTCTAGTCCCATTGTGTTGGTGCCTAAACCGGATGGGAGCTGGCGATTTTGTAACGATTTTCGTCAGTTGAACAAAGTTACAAAATTTGACACCTACCCCATGCCACGTATAGATGAGTTGATCGACCGGCTGGGAACAGCCCGATACATGACGACTCTTGACCTCACAAAAGGGTATTGGCAAATTCCCCTGGCCAAGTCGGCCAAAGAGAAAACCGCATTTGTAACCCCAGACGGGGCGTTCCAATATAAGAGAATGCCGTTCGGGTTACAGAATGCGCCGGCCACATTCCAGCGGAAAATGGACCAGATACTGAGGCCCCATCGGAAGTATGCTGCGGCTTACCTGGATGACGTAATTGTCCATAGCACAGATTGGGCCTCACATCTGCCAAAAGTGCAAGCAGTCCTAGACTCTATCCGGGATGCGGGGTTTACGGCTAACCCCAAGAAGTGTACCATTGGGCAGGAGGAGGCCAAATATCTTGGGTACACCATTGGCAGGGGAGTAATAAAACCCCAACTCAACAAAGTCGAGGCCATCCAGAGTTGGCCACGTCCCAACAGCAAGAAGCAGGTACGGGCCTTTGTGGGAATCGCGGGTTATTATCGGCGATTCATTCCCCACTTTGCTTCTAAGGCTGTGCCCCTAACCAACCTGACGAAAGGGAAAGGGTCGGTCATGATTAAATGGACCCCCGAGGCTGAGGCAGCATTCCAATTCTTGAAACAAGCCTTATGTAGCCAGCCAGTGTTGTACTCACCCGACTTCTCTAAAGACTTTGTCGTACAAAGTGATGCGTCAGATGTGGGGTTAGGAGCAGTATTGTCCCAGGTCTGGAACGGGGAAGAGCACCCAGTCATTTACCTCAGCAGGAAGTTGAAGTCCCATGAGGTAAATTACGCCACGGTTGAAAAGGAGTGTTTAGCGGTGAAGTGGGCTCTAGATTCCCTTCGGTACTATCTGCTAGGTAGGCACTTTGACATGGTTACGGATCACGCTCCGTTAAAGTGGATGGCTCAAAACAAGGAGACAAATGGAGTGAATAGGTGGTTCCTGGCCCTACAGGAATTCAACTTCACAGTAAAGCATCGCCCTGGCGTTCAAATGGGGAATGTGGATGCTTTGTCTCGAGTACATGAATGCCTGATTGCTGGTGTTCCAACCCCAAGGTTAAAACAAGAGGGGGGGGGGTGTATGTGACAGCAGGAAGGTAAAGTCACCTGGTTGCATCCAGGGGGGTAGATATATTTCTCCCAGATTCAGGCTTTATGCCGACTTATACAACTAAGGAGGGAGTTGATGAAGCCCAGCTGAGGCTAGTGGGCTCATGGATGATTCATACCTCTAGGGAGAGTGCTGGGCGTCGTGCAGGCAGGGAGTTGATGAGACCAGCTGAAGCTTGTCAGCTCGTTTAGGCCTCTATAAAAACTCCCAGCTTCATTAGGTGTTTGCTCATGCCTGGAACCAGACCTGTGTGGACTGTCTAGGGAGAGTGAACCCCTGTGCGGTGAGACAAAGCCTGTGTGGCTATTTTTTTTGGACATTTACTAAACCAGGGACTTAGGGACTAGGACAGCACCAGGCTGATCCCAGTTGTTAGTTAGGAAACCTGCATGTTTAGTCAGAGGTCAAGCTGACCAGGGTTTATTTTGTTTGTTTCTTTTTGCTTTGCTGTGTTTTTTTGTCACTGTAAATAGAGAAATAAACCGCACCTTTTTGATCTTGAAAACCACAACCTCCGTCTGCTGGGCTTGTTTTTGTGTGGGGAGCCCATCCAGGGGATCACACACACCCGCTGCCGAGCTAACCCCCCACAATATATATATATATATATATATATATATATATATATATATATATATATATATATATATATATATATATATATAATGTATGTATGTATTTTTACGGGAGAAACTTTTACTGTTCTAGGCTCACTTAGAACTTCCAGAGGGACAGGACTAAGGCTCCATGTACACAGAAGCTGATAAACTGCAGTTAATGGGCGTTTTGGCGTTTTTTTTTTTTTAAAAGCCCATTAACTGCACTCTATGTTAGCCTATGTGTTCATGTACACATAACGTTTTTTAGCTTTAATGAGCAGTGGAGTTAATGGGCTTTTTTCTGAACGCAGGAAATTTGCGTTCAAAGTGCCGTTTTTCGGCAGAAAAAAACGCAAAACGCTCAAAAACGCTGGCCTCGAGCGTTTTTTGGTCCATTGAAAAATTTTTTTTAAATTTTTTTTTTTTTTTTTTTTAAAGCTAAAAAAAGCTACACTGAAAAACGCTAATAAAAGCTAGTAAAAAAAACGCTGATAAAAGCTAGCTTTTTCTGCTGCTTTAAAAACGGCCGTTTTTGAGCTTCTGTGTACATGGAGCCTTATGGTGGGGAGAGCTTACTGTTGGGAGTATCCAAGGCATGTAAAAAAACTAGGGGCTTCAGCTTGTTGAATATTGTGAACAGCAAGCTTCTATAAAACTTCAGCAAGCTTTTGCAAAGCTTTAAGGAAAATGTTATAAATAGGTCTTCATGGCAGTGCTGATTGTCACTTTAAACAAGCTGCTAGCAGGCTTTAAAAGAGCATAAAGCTGTGCTGAAGCCTGCTAGTGGCTTGTTTAAAGTGGCAGTCAGCACTCCCATGAAGACCTGTGTTCAGAATTTACAAACTGGAGCTTTTTTGTACTTTTTAAAGCTTGCTGAAAGCTCTGAAAATGCTGTCTGCTCTTATACAAGCTGAAGCCCGTGTAAGACATGCCTTCCTGGGATTATATCTTTAATCCAATGACCATTCTTGAGAGTCGGAGACAGTTGACAACTATGCTTCGGTTACTTTTCTTATATTAGCTGGAGGTCTCAAGCTATTGTGAGTGTCGGTGTGCCATTTGCCAGGACATATAGGGGTCGATTTACTAAAGGCAAATCCACTTTGCACTACAAGTGAACTTGGAAGTGCAGTCGCTGTAGATCTCAGGGGTAGATCTGAAAGGAGGGGAAGCTCTGCTGATTTTGTCATCCAATCATGTGCAAGCTAAAATGCTGTTTATTTTCCTTGTATGTCCCCCTCAGATCTACAGGGACTGCACTTCCAAGTGCACTTTTAGTGCAAAGTGGATTTGCTTTTAGTAAATAACCCCCATAGTCTTTGTCCATGTGCCTATATTAAACGCCACTGTGATTTCTGGATTTTAAGGTCCAAATTGCACTAATATGGTCTGTGAGGGGATTTTATATGTGTAACAATGTTCTTTTTAGAGAGATTTTTTTTTTTGGTTTCAGCCTTTGTTGAGAAACATTGTCTCAAAACTAGTTTCATATAATGACCTGTGCCAGAACCGAGCTTATAATAAGGCCCAGTATAAAAAGCAGTGATGTAAAGCGATGCATCCGATTTTTAACTTTCACCAGCTTAGAGAAATCGGAACAATTCTAGTGGAAAGCTGATTGGTTGCTAGCTGCTACAAGGCGCATTGTGCTTTGGTTTATTAAAAAGGCTGAAAATTTCTGCTTTATTTTAAAAGGAAAATGCTGTATTTTGGGTGAGCTTAGATTTTGAGTATTATTGCAGTTTTGACTTTCAGCAATGTTTAATGGTTATATAAGCAATGCTCTTCTATAGAATTTATTACTATATTAAATATTCAGCTTTTAAATTGGCCACCAAAGGCAGATGTCCGTGGCCCAGCTCAGTTACTATCTTTTCCCTTTCCTTCCTTCCTTCCTTCCTTCCTTCCTTCCTTCCTTCCTTCCTTCCTTCCTCTCCCCTTTTTATTTATAAAAAAATCCCCCTCTCTTCTGAGTTTGGGCTGAGAGGAATCTGTGTTCAACTGCTTATTATTTTTTTTTTTTTAGTACTTTTCTTTTAAATTAGAGGCTTCATTTATTTCTTTCTTTCCCCTTCTCTTTTTTTTTTTTTTTGTTTTTACTGAGCAACTTAATTTCTTAACAAAGGAAATGAAGGACAATCCTGTCTTACTATCAGGCGGTGCCAGGGACCCGCCTAGTCTCCCAGTATAACAGACTTTGGATCAATTCCATCTTTTCTTTCCATTGATGCGCCGGCTGCTTTTCTATTGCAAATATTTTTACATTCTGATTTATGCTCATTAATTATCTATCGGCTTCTTCTCCATCTGGTTTTTCAGGCTGTGTCCACCTGTGTTCAGTTCACTTTGGGGTATGGGGTCCAGTACCATCCAAAGGCATTGTGTTTAGGAAGGGGAACAGATACCTTCGTTTATGATCACCACACTGCCAAGATGCTTTCTGGAAACATATTCTAAAAAGTCTCCAAACTGATCTTTAAATTTCAATGATACAGTTCTATGTATAGGAGATGCTATTTTCCTCCATAATTTCTACATACATTTTACAAAAACGTACTTCCTGTGCTGTACCATATGATTGGTTGAAAGCAAAACTATAGGGATCTATTAATCAATGTTTTCACTCAAGATTCTCACCACTTTCATCCATTTGTTGCATTAGATTTGATTAGATTTGATTAGAAAATGGTTGAAAATATTGAATAATAGATCCCCATTTATGAATACTTACAGGCAGATGCACTATATTGTCAAAAGTATTGGGACACCTGCCTTTACACACACATGAACTTTAATGGCATCCCAGTCTTAGACCCTGTATACACACTAATATATTTTCTGCAGACTTTTGTCTTCAGATTTACCAGAACCATGTAGTGCGAGGGCCTGTTTGATTGCATACAAATTGAAACGCTTAAGGTTTGACCTCATAATTTTATGGTTTTGGTAAATCTGAAGACAAAAATCTTTAGAAAATCTGTGTGTAGGGTTCACTATTGAGTTTGCCCACCCTTTTCACTGATGTGGGTGAGAAGGCCTGGCCTGCAGTCTCAGATCTAAATCATCCCAAAGGTGTTCTATTGGGTTGAGGTCAGGGCTCGGTGCAGGCCAGTCAAGTTCCTCCACCCCAAACTCACTCATCCATGTCTTTATGGACAGACTTCCCAGAAGAGTTGAAGCTGTTCTAGCTGCAAAGTGTGGGCCAACTCCATATTGAACCCTACGAACTAAGACTGGGATGCCATTCAAGTTCATGTGCATTTAAAGGCAGGAGTCCCTCTAATTTTGACAATATAGTGTATATCCCAGAAAATGGAGGGTGGGCAGGTCAGTGCCCATCTTTAAATATAATGCTCCAACTCGGGTCAAGTGAGCATTTTGTTTCACCTGTTGGAAAGGGGGAGGTGTTGCTTTCAGCTAGTCTTGGTGACTGCCCATCTTGGGGTGCTGTAGGAAGGAGGAAAATAGCCATTGACTAAATTTTCTTACTCGACCAAGCACTTTGTCCCCTGAGAAAGGTCGTTCAGGGCTTTTGGGGTCTGCCTCATAAACATTGTATTGAAGTTCATATTTACCACTTGTTGGCAGTTCTTCTCTTTTAAGAAACCTTTTAAGTTGAGTGATGTTGCTGACTCCCTCCCATTATGAAAATGTTCTCTGTCATGCAAATGATAGTAAAAAGTATACCTCTAAAGCCAAACTCCCCTTTGGTATAAATAAATTCCACAAAAGGTGCTACAACAAAAGAAGCAACTTTTGCTTCAGTACTTGCATCCCATCCGGCCCTCTCCCCCAAAGACTCCTTGTCCGTTGATACTTCTGCTGCTCATCTTTCCCAGTCATTCAACTTGTTTCCTCTGATCCCGGTGTATCATGGACCTGCCATAATGTTGGCCTTTCATACTACCCTGGGCTCACAGTGCTGCTCTACAGGATGACCTTCACGTGTCATTATGTGTGCTGTGTACTTTCCAGGAGCAAGGACAGGCTATTGTGGTTTTGGGGTAATGCGCAGTTGAGCCCAACCTTAAAGCGGAGGTCCACCCTAAATAAAAAAAAATTGTATAAAAATACTCCAAAAAAATTGTAAAAAAAAAAACTTTTTTTTTAACTTACCAGAAATGGCGGTTGCTAGGCAGATCTTCCTAGTCCGCGGCTGGTCTTCATTCTTGTCCTCCTCGCGTTGTCTGCTGGGGCACGCTGTCTAATGGGAACTGTGTGTATCCCAGAGAACAGCCGCCCATTCAGAAAACGCTGCGCGACTTGCGCATGTGCAGTAGGAAATGGGCAGTAAAGCTGCAAGGCTCCACTGCCTGTTTCCCTTAGTGAGGATGGCAGCGCCGGGACCTGCCAAGATCGAGAGATCCGCCTCGGGGGGCCGACATCGCGGGCGCCTAGGACAGGTAAGTGTCCTTGTTAAAAGTCAGCAGCTACAGTGTTTGTAGCTGCTGACTTTAAAAAATAAAAATAAATTGCGACTGGAACACCGCTTTTAAGTTGAAATAAAATAAAAAAACGGATAAAAGACTACAGTGGCTTCCCTTTACCCAGTGTATGTGTAGTCAGAGAATATTATTGTTTGAACTCTTGTCATTTGAGATGGAGAACCTACATTCTGTTTTATCTACAAAAGCTGATGACTTTATCACAAGTAATGCCAGTTTCCAATTAATCACTGTCGAAAGGAAAATAATCTAGTGTGTTCTGTTGCGCTCTGTCATCCATCCATCTTATAAATGATTATCTTCTGGGGAGTGGCGGTTTACGCATTGCATCATAAATTGGTAGCTGACTAATTTTTGCATGTGCTTGGTGATATTGAAAACTGTCAGGTTTATAATTAGGAGACTGGCAATCAATCTACTTTGGTTTTCTGATATTTGGTTCCCATGGCTAACCTCCGTACTATTTGTTTGGTCTTATGGCCCGTACACACGATCCGAATAATGTACGAAAACTGTCGTCCGAGGAAGAATCGTACCATAATCGGATCGTTGGTACAGGGCTGCCGAGTCACTGGTGGGGTCAGGGTGGAGTGGAGTGGGGCTGCCGAGTCACTGGTGGGATCAGGGTGGAGCTGAGCTGCCGAGTCACTGGTGGGATCAGGGAGGAGGGGAGCTGAGCTGCCGAGTCACTGGTGGGATCAGGGAGGAGGGGAGCTGAGCTGCCGAGTCGCTGGTGGGATCAGGGAGGAGGGGAGCTGAGCTGCCGAGTCGCTGGTGGGATCAGGGAGGAGGGGAGCTGAGCTGCTGAGTCGGTGGTGGGATCAGGGAGGAGGGGAGCTGAGCTGCCGAGTCGGTGGTGGGATCAGGGAGGAGGGGAGCTGAGCTGCCGGGTCGGTGGTGGGATCAGGGAGGAGGGGAGCTGAGCTGCCGAGTCGCTGGTGGGATCAGGGAGGAGGGGAGCTGAGCTGCCGAGTCGCTGGTGGGATCAGGGAGGAGGGGAGCTGAGCTGCCGAGTCGGTGGTGGGATCAGGGAGGAGGGGAGCTGAGCTGCCGAGTCGGTGGTGGGATCAGGGAGGAGGGGAGTTGCTGAGTCACTCCTGGAAGGAGAACTGCGCTAGAAAGGAAATTACTTGAATGACCTCAGTGCTTCTGCAGTGAAATTTGAGTATTAGCGTTTGGGCGTACATTTCATTGGCCAGAATATTTATTCTGGCTATTGGAATAAATGCTCAAGCACTAAACGCGCTTAGTGTTTACATGTGTTTTTTAACTGTGTTCAGCATTTTTTCTGCCCAAACTTTTCTTTCGTTTTTTTTCTTTTCAGCTTAGAAACGCTTCTCTTCTAATACACTTAAACGCCTATGTGTGCTTGGCCATATAGGCCAAACGCCTGTCGAAGCAGTGTTGTTACATCTTGTGTGCATGGGGCCTAAATTGTTCCACAGTGCCTGTACATACAGAGGGCAGCGAGGGCTTGTTTCAAAGCTCATTACTGCTTGTTAAGAATATGTAACTACTTGAATGGTCATCATTGCCTGGCTATAAATTCACTTTTTAAAGCACTGCACTTTTTGTCATTGCCAAGTGCCATGTGGATGTAACAATGGCTGACTTCTGTTGCAGCATTTATTGATTTGGGAAGTGTTACATCTGAGACAATAAACCGAATGAGCACATTTAGGATTCAGGGAATTGCTATTGACTTTCTTTCCTCTGTCGGGTGAAAAACCTTTTGAAGTACAGAATGCTGCCAGTGGGGATTCTACCAATTTTTTTTTTTTTTTCTGTAATGCAAACTGTATAAAATCATCCCAAGTGACTACTGATCAGGATAATTTTCTGCTTGATGTTTGCCTTATACTCTAACGATTAACTTTTTTTATTTTTGTCCCTTTTGGTCTGTAAAATGCATATCATTGAAAGTGTTTTGTTATATCTGTTTGAATGTGAAGACTATATACCGGTATTGATCCTGCCAGAAATCATGCAAGCTGACGACTTCCTGTGCTGCCCTCCTTTTAGTTACCTTGTTCCCTGTATCTCTGAGGACTACTGTTATAAAATAGAAGGCAGGTTTTTGTAGTCCCATCCTAGTTTTTTTTTTTTTTGTTTTTGTTTTTTATGTCTGCGTACCCTAGCATGGGTAAGCCTTGTCAACCTATGTAAAATAAAAAATTGTTGGATAGTTGACAACAAATAGAGGTACCACGTCTAAGGATTGGCAAGTATAGTTACATTTTTCTTCTTGGGTTTAGAATCGCTTTAACTGTACAATGGCACCGTGTTAATTGATAGTCCCAGAATATAAGGCAACATATATACTGGTGAGACAGCAGGTTTTCAAGTGTTCTAGCTGAGCTTGTATGCACTGTGTAAGCAGGAGGCTTTCAACCATATCCTAGTTACACATTCTGTTGACTTTACATTATCCAGCCTTGTGTGTCTGTGTGTTCTGCATAGCTGAATGGTATCGTGCAGGATTGTTTCACACTTGGGTTAAGTATTTCGCAAGTAGAATTCAAAAGTTTGTTTAGCAAACACTTGGCATGCATGGAATTTCTCAAGGGGAACGGAGTCCAAGTTAGTATTTATTTTAAAGGCTACAATTTTTTTATTTTTGTAAAAATAAAAGTTATACTTACCTGCCCTGTGCAATGTCATTGCACAGAGCAGCTAAGTATAACCTTTTTTCTCTTCCGTTCATGGACGGACACAGTAGCATCTTGACATATGGGTATTATCCTCCTGTTAGTAGATTGACTAGGCAGAAAAACAGCATGTTAAGTGTTAAAACACATCACATAGTACCGCCCAGGGGGCAGTCCCCCTGAGTACATCCCCTCTTCCTGCATCTTGCAGCTCAGTTTTTTTCTGCCTAGCATAGGAGGACATGGGTCCTGGGGATTTTGATCCTGAGATCTACTATCAACTGCCGACTGGGTTACAGGCTCGATCCCAGATCCTTGTAGTCCCCCCCCCCCCCCCCACTTTCGGCCATTGAGCGTGTGCCGACCTTTAGCTACACGCTGGGTCGTCCACGACATGCCCCGTTGCTCCACGGGTGGCCGGTGAGCTATATGCTCCAGGGCACACATCTGACCGGGCTATAGGTCCGTGTCAGTGTGCCTGGCCGACAGCCATGCCGTAACCGCGCGGACGTTGGGTCTGTCAGGAATGCCTTCAGCTACAGGACGGCTAAGTAAGTAGCAGTCCCTCTGCTGCGGCGGGGTGGTACGGCTGGGCATACCCGGGGAGGTCGATGGAGGGTCCCAACCTTTCTTTCCTCTCTCCCTTCCTCCCCTCCTCCTTAGGCTCTGGGTGGCTAGGATGGCTGCTTAATGGGGGTCCACTTGGGGGGCTGCACAGTGGGTCCGCTTTCCTGGGGGTGCTGTTCACTTGTTATGGGGGGGGCCTTCTTTAGGGGACCCCGGGTGTTCGCTGCCTACTGTGTGTTTTGTGCACTACATGCGGCTGGTGCCATTTTGGCGGTGTCCGGCGCTGTTGTTTATCTGCGCTCGGCGGCCATTTTCTTGTAGTCCGCGCGCTCTGTTTACAGGGCGGCAGGTCGTTGGCCATTTTGGAAGAGGTTTTTACCTCTAGTGGTCATTCTAATGGCGCAAACAGCTCCAGCACACTTCTCACAGACAGTGACACAGGGAGAGCGCCTTAGGAGGGATAGCACGGACGGCAGCTGTGCGGTACCTGGTCCGGGTGGTGAGTCCTCTGGGGGGGGGGGCCCTCATTTTCTCTCTGCGGCAGCTAGGAGGGTGGTCCGTGTACCTTGTCTTACATTTCCAGGGGTGTCAGGCAAGTGGGTCAGCATGGCGTCGGTAGCGGACGCCTCTTCCCCAGACATACCCGAGTTGGCAATTGGTGCCCCTGCACCTGCTATATCTGTGGACGCTGTGTCGGCAGTCCACCCTGGCCACAAAAGCCTCCAGGAAGTGGCGTGTGGAAAGAAGGGGAGTAAAAAAAAAAAAAACCCGCCCCCGCCATCTTCCTGGGACAACACTAATACAGAACCGGGCCCAGCTACTGCTCCCGGCCCTGGTTCTGATGTGTCTGAGGGTGCGGACCTCGACTAGTTGGACAGTGAGGATGACTCTGGGTCAGGGTCAGCGCTTTATAGGGCGCTTGTAGGAGCACTTATCACCGCGGTGCGGGATACTCTACAAATGGAGGATACGGCGGAGACAACAGATGTCGGTCCCTTTTTGGATTCTGTACGCCGACCCACACTGCTAAGGTGTTTCCTTGTGTACCTTCCCTGGATAAGCTCTTATACAAGGAATGGGATCGGCCGCAAAAGGTCTTTTCAGCCCCAAAATGTTTAGCGGTCCGTCACCCCTTTTTTGAGGAGAATTTCCTGAAGAAATGGACTTCTCCACTGACAGGGGACCCCCCCCCCCCGTCCAGACTAAGCAAAGTGACCACGATTCCGGTGGTAGGGGCTCCTGCCTTCAAGGACCCCGCAGACAGGAGGACTGAGGCCATAGCTCGCTCCCTGCTCACAGTGGTGGGGTCAGCAGTGCGTACTGTCGTGGCCGGGGCCCTAGTGTCTCAGACTGTTACTGAATGGGCAAAATTGTTGCAACAGGAGTTGAAAGAACATCACGTTTCCCCGGAATGGGTGGAACTGGCCAACCAGTTGGTACAGGGCCTTAAATTTGTCTACGAGTCAGCCTTGGATACGATTCCCTTGCTCTCCAGAGCCTTGGTCTATGCGGTGGTGTTGCGCCGCCTGGTCTGGCTAAAGTGTTGGTCCTTCTAAGAAGGACCCAGGTGGATTTACCTTTTTAAATGTGAAAGGCTTTTGGAGCCTCTCTCTGGATGACATTATCAGAGATGCCACGGGAGGTAAGACCACTCTGCTCCCGCAATCCAGTAAGGAGCCACGCCGTAGGCAGGGGCCCTCCTTCACCGCGCACAAGCGGTTTTTTTTTTCCGTCCGTCCGGTGCTTTAGGTAAATGCTCCCAGGCCGTTAAGGTGCCTCCGAAGGACAAAAGCGTCCCTGGTTTCGCAAGCCCAACATACCTGCGGACAGATCTGCGTCCGCATGAAGGTCTTCCCCCACCCGATGCTTGGGTGGGGAGCCGTCTTCGCAAATTTGCGGCTCGTGGACGTCTCTACTCTCCGACCGGTGGGTTTGCGAAGTAGTTTCCTGTACCATGCAGGAGGGGTTATAGTCCCAAAGAAGGACGGGGTCCATCCAATCCTGGATCTCAGGGCCCTCAATTGCTTTGTGAAAGTGCAAAGGTTCAGGATGGAATCAGTTCGCTCTGTTGTCGCTGCTCTCCATCCGGGGGACTTGCTGGCGTCCTTGGACATCAAGGATGCATACTTGTATGTCCCCATATGCTCCAGGCATCAGATTTCTGCGATTTGCGGTTGGGAAAGACCACTATCAATTTGTGGCTCTCCCCTTTGGTCTGGCATCGGCACCGAGGGTGTTCACCAAGGTGCTCGCCCCGATTCTGGCCTTGCTGAGACAGCGTGGAATCGCTATTGTGGGCTACCTAGACGATCTTCTGAGAGCCTCTTCAAGCTCAGAATTGGAGGAGGATGTGTCTATAACCTGTCAGACCCTCCGAGAATTTGGCTGGGTGCTGAACATTCAGAAGTCGGTGTTGGTGCCGTCCCAATGCCTAGAATACCTGGGGTTGGTCCTGGACTCCTCAGGCAAGAGTCTTCCTCCCTGTGGAGAAGCTGCAGAGTCTGCGGTGCAGCAGTTTACATCCCAAAAATGGTCGTCGCTCTGCTTTTGCATGCGAGTCCTCGGTCTCATGGTAGCCTCCTTCGAGGTGGTACCATATGCTCAATTCCACACGAGTGTTGCAGAGGGAAATTCTGTCACGTTGGGAGAAATGCCCATCGTCCCTGGATTGTCGAATCCAGCTGAGTCACCTGGTCAGCACCTCCCTGGTGTGGTGGCTCATTTCCCCGACCCTTCGGTCTGGGAAGTCGTTCCTTTCCTTACCGGATGGGGGGGGGGGGAGGAGTCTGGGGGGGTTCAGTCGGCCCAGGGTCTCTGGACCCAGGAATAATCCCGCCTGCCGATTAATGTCCTGGAACTTCAGGGGATCAGGCTGTGCCTCTCCGAGTGGTCTCGGAGGCTACAAGGGCGTCCGGTCAGGATCTAGTCAGACAACGCCACGGCAGTGGCGTATGTCCACCATCAAGGAGGAACAAGAAGCGCGGCAGCAGAGGTCGCTCACATCCTGAGGTGGGCAGAACGGAGCGTGCCGGCTCTATTGGCCGTGTACATTCTGGGCGTAGAACACTGGCAAGCGGACTACCTAAGTCGCCAGGCGCTGGACCAAGGAGAATGGTCTCTACACCCAGAGGTGTTTCAGCTCCCGTGTCTGAAATGGGGCACGCCAGACGTGGATCTCCTGGCGTCGCGACTCGATCGGAAAGTATTGAGGTTCGTGGCCGGGTCAAAAGACCCATGGACGGACGCGACCGATGCGTTGGTGGCACCGTGGGGTCAGTATCGGCTACTTTACGCCTTCCCTCCTCTAAAGCTTCTTCCACATCTGCTGCGCAGAGTGGAGGACGAAGGGATTTAACGATCCTTATTGCTCCAGATTGGCCTCGGCGCCCCTGGTACGCTGACCTACCGCTTCTGGTAGCAGGTGTTCCTTGGCGTCTGCCGATGCGAAAGGACCTTCTCTTGCAAGGTCCCATACTTCATCCTGATTTACAGTCGCTGGCTTTAATGACATGGCTATTGAAAGCCAGGTTCTAAGGGACCGAGGCCTGTGGGATTCGGTGATCTCTACCATGCTGAGGGCACGGAAGTCATCCTCTCGGATGATTTACCATCATACGTGGAAGGCTTACATCTCTATGTGTGTAGAGATGAAGTGGCATCCGCGTGCATATGCGGTGTCCAGGTTCCTGCTGTTTCGACAGCGTGGGGTGGACCAGAAGCTTGCCTTTAGTACTATTTTTTTTTTTTGGGCAGATTTCAGCCTTGGCTGGCTTCTTTCAACTGCCCTTGGCGGCTCACTCTCTGGTGAGTACGTTTTGTGCCGGGGGTTCAACATGTGGCCCCTCCAGTATGTCCTCCACTGCCTCCGTGGGACTGGTCCTCTCAGTACTTCAACGACCGCCGTTTGAGAACAGTAGGGAGATTCTCTTACTGACTCTCTCCCAGAAGGTGGCCTTTTTGGTGGCTATTACATCAGTCAGACGGGTTTCTGAACTGGCGGCCTTGTCTTGCAAGGCTCCCTATTTGATCTTTCACAAGGATAAGGTGGTGCTGCGTCCGCTTCCTAAGGTCGTTTCGGCTTTTCACCTCAATGAGGACATTGTACTTCCGTCTTTGTGTCCTCGTCCGTCGCATCCCAAAGAGGATGCATTGCATTCCTTGGACGTTGTCCGAGCTCTGCGGGTGTACCTGTCTGCTACTGCTCCATTTTGGAGGTCGGGCGCACTGTTTTGTTTTGGTGGTTGGTGGCCGACGAGACTCCAGACCCTTCTTAGGACCATCTCTAGGTGGATCAGACAGATCGTGATCCAGGCCTATGCTCTAAAAGGGCGGGCGCCTCCCTTCCCGGTTACGGCGCATTCGACCAGGGAAATAGGTGCCTCTTGGGCTTTCCGACATCAAGCGTCTGTCTCTCAGGTGTGTAAGGCGGCGACCTGGTCGTCCGTTCACATTTCCTCAAAATTTTACAAGGTTGATGTGAGTGCATCTTCGGATGCTTCCTTCGGCCGCAAGGTTTTACAGGCGGCTGTTTAAGGTTGCAACTCCTGTTGAGGAGCTCTGGTTTGTTTGTTTGGGGTGTAGTTTGTTGATGCTGTTTTCCCACCCCTTTTTGTTTTTTGATTTTTTTTGTTCATGGACGGACACAGCATCCACCCCTCCCTTTTTTTTGTGTTTGTACTGCCTTTTTTATGAACTGAGCTGCAAGATGCAGGGAGAGGGGATGTACTCAGGGGGACCGCCCCCTGGGCGGTACTGTACGATGTGTTTTAACAATTAACATGCTGTTTTCTCAAATCGCCTTTCAGGACAACCTTGGAGAGAGCGTAGCTCCGCCTCTTTAACAGGAAACACTTTCAGCCTTTAAATCCCTCCTCTTCCACCATGGCCTCAGTTATTGTTTCCTCCGCCATGGTGGAAGCAACAGGTGGGAACCAGGGAGCTATGCTCTTTCCAAGGGGGAAGCAGTAAGGCTTACCTTTCTTTTTTTCTGCCTGGTTTGCAGCTTTTATTTGGTACTTGTACCAGTGACCATCCCAGCACCCCCTCCACCGCAAGCGGGGGGTGTTCCGGAGTCCCCAGTCTCGCCTGCTCAGGGGAGTAAAGGACCCACAGGAGACGCAGCATCTTGTGCCCGGAATCCGCGGTAAGGCTCCAGGAGCCGAGCGGTTGCCGCTGCAGGTCAGCGGCGCGAATCCCATGACGGTTCCGGGTCCTGGCTGACGTCAGTTCCGGCGATGCGGTTTCCTGTGGGGGCGTGGCGCTAGTGGTTCCCAGCGCTTGGAACGCAGGGACTAGGGGGCGGGTCTATCGACCGGCGCTTCTGTTTCCGGCCCACGTGGATGACGCGGGACCCGGGAAAATTTTAAAACACACTGTGTGTATAGCCCATCTGCGCTCTCGACAAGATGGAAGAGAGACAGACAGCGATGGCGGAAGCAGGCGCCCTAAGCTCCGGTCAGGCTCAGGTAAGAGGGGTACAATGGTGCCTTTTATTCTTATCCAAATGAGTCTTTTTTTTGCTGTGTTTTGTTTGTTTCCTCCCTTAAGGGAGCCTGCTGCTGTACGGTCGGTGGTTACTTCTCTCTGACCTGCTACAGCTTGGACATTGGTTGTTTTCACTGGGACACTTCTTCTTCTCTATCTTTGGTGGTGGCCTAAATGACACTAATTGGTTAGGTGTGGCTAGGACATTAGGTGAATTTCTATTGTTTATCTCGTTTCAGGAGAAAGCTGTAGCAAAAACCAAACATGTAAACCCACCAAGCCAGAGGAAGTGTCCCTCCTGCAAGAATCCTTTAAGGGATTCATGGCAAAAAGCTATGTGCAGGTCTTGCATTAAGGACTTAGTGGAAGAGGAAACATCCCAGCAATTCAAGGATTTATTTTCCTCAGTAAGAGAGCTTACAAGTTCTCTTGGTTCGGTTAAGTCTCTGCTAAGTCCAGCAGTCTTAACTGAACCCCAGCAACCACCGTCCAGCCCAAGAGCCTCCACCTCTAGACCAGCAGAGAGTGTGGACTCTGGGGACGAAGGGGCAAGTACTCTCCCCTCTCTCAAGGACTCGGATGAGGAGGAAGAGGAAGATGACGGCAAAACCTCCAGATATAAATTATCTTTGGAAGATGTGGATGATCTCTTAAAAGCAATCTACACTACCCTGGATATTCAGGAGGAAAAGGTACATCTTTCAGTTCATGATAAAATGTACCAGGGTCTGGATGATTCCAAGCAAAGAGTGTTCCCAGTCCATAGGGTCATATCGGACACTATCAAAAAGGAATGGAAGGACCCTGAAAAAGGTCCCTTCCTATCAAAGACCCTCAAAAAGCGTTTTCCTTTTGAAAACAAGGACTCAGAGGTCTGGAATAAAAAACCAAGAGTGGACGCTGATTTCTCGCAAGTCTCTCGTCGTACGGATCTCGCTTTTGAGGACATGGGAGTGTTGAAGGATGCGATGGATAAAAGGGCAGACTCCCTGCTGAAAAAAGCATGGGACTCCACGTCAGCCAGCCTCAAACCAGCTATGGCTTCCACAGTGGTGGCAAGAAACCTGGAGTGTTGGATAGAGAAATTGATGAACCATGTAGAGGCAGGTACTCCAAGGAAAGACCTGTTGGAATCCTTCCCTCTAATTTTGAAAGCGGTAAAATACATGGCAGATGCATCCGCTGAATCAATCAAAATGGCTGCTAGATCAGCAGCATTAGTGAATTCAGTTAGGCGTGCAGTCTGGCTAAAGACATGGTCGGGTGACACAGCCTCAAAAATTAAACTCTGTGGCCTACCCTTCTCGGGGGGATTTGCTGTTTGGTCCAGAGCTAGAAACTGTGCTGGATAGAACAGCTGACAGGAAGAAGGCTTTCCCTTCTAAAAAGAAGCAACCGTTTAAAAAGAATTTTCGTTCTGTTCAGCAATCCTTCAAAAAAGATGACAACAAAAAGCCTTGGTTTTCCCAAAAAGGTAGAGGAAGGGGTGGAGTGCTCTTTAGATTCCCTACAGACCAAGCTTCTAAAAACAAATGACAGCATTACTCCAGTGGGGGGAAGACTGTCAGCTTTTTTCCCTCAATGGAACCAAGTATCCAAAAGTCCCTTTGTGAGGAACATCATTTCACAGGGATACAGTCTAGAATTCTCGGAATGCCCCCCAAGCAGGTTTTATGTCACAGCCCCACCACGGGATCAGGAAAAAGCTTCCGCTATGATGACCCTCTTACAGGATCTGATACAACAGGAAGTGATTGTTCCAGTCCCAAAACATCAGGAGGGCCGGGGGTTTTATTCCCATATATTCTTGGTAAAAAAACCTTCAGGCAAGTACCGACTGATTCTGAAGATCTTAAACAAATCAGTAAGGTACAAGCACTTTCGTATGGACACAATCCACTCCATTACAAAGCTGTTGACTCCAGGTTGCTTCATGGCGTCCCTGGACTTGAGGGATGCCTATCTACATGTGCCGATAGCTCTGGCTTCCCAAAGATTTCTCCGCCTAGCCATCGATCTGGGGACGTCAATATGGCATCTCCAATTCACAGCCCTACCATTCGGGCTTTCATCCTCGCCCAGGATTTTCACAAAAGTCATGGCAGAAGCCCTAGAGCCTCTGAAACTGAGGGGGATCTCGGTCATTCCATATTTGGACGACCTACTGTTTTTTGCAGATTCCAGAGATCAGCTTGTGACAAACCTGCAAGTGTCACGGACTCATCTCAAGAATTTAGGTTGGCTCCTAAATCTGGACAAATCAAACTTAGATCCAACTCAGGAGATGAGGTTTCTGGGCTACACCATAAACTCAGTTCTTCAAAAGGTCTTTCTCCCCCAAGAAAAGATAGAGAAGATTTACTCTGCAGTGGGTCAGATTCAGACAAATCTCCCAACATCTGTCCGATTGGCTATGGCAGTATTAGGCCTCCTCACGGCCTCAATCCCAGCCGTACAATGGGCAAGGCTACACTCCAGACCCCTCCAGAGGAACATTTTACAAGTTTGGTCACACCAGGAGTCACTGGAAAAGTGCTTCAAACTAAAATCAAACGTAAAAAGAGCACTCTGGTGGTGGAGAAACCCAAACAACCTGACAAAGGGTCTCTCGTGGGTGTTTCCACTGGACAAACGTCTGACAACAGACGCAAGTGCTTGGGGTTGGGGAGCTCATCTGGAAGGGCAAACCGCTCAAGGAACTTGGTCCAAGTGGGAAGCAAAGAAGTCATCAAATTGGCGGGAGTTAAAAGCCATATTTCTGGGCCTCCTTACCTTTCAGCAGACAGTCAAAGGACGTCATGTTCAAATTCTGTCAGACAACACAACAGCGATAGCTTATGTACAAAAGCAAGGGGGAACCAGGAGCCCAGGTCTCATGGAGTTAGCCAGTCAGTTGTTGTCCTGGGCAGAGCTAAACGTGACCTCCTTATCAGCGGTTCATTTAAAGGGATCCCAGAATCTGTTCGCAGATCTGCTAAGCAGAAGGAGTGTGGTGGAAGCAGAATCGAGTCTGAGCCAGGAGATTTTCTCCATGATCTCCAAAGAGTGGGGGAAACCCCAGGTAGATCTATTTGCCAACCAGCAAAACACGAAAGTCCGAGAATTCTTTTCTCTCCACAGAGGGGATCAGGCAGTTGGAATAGATGCTCTAGCACACCCATGGCATTACCAGCTGTGTTGCGCCTTTCCCCCATTTCCCCTAATCCCATTGGTATTAAGAAAGTTCAGGGAAGAGAACACCAGTCTTATCCTGATTGCTCCATATTGGCCAAAAAGACCTTGGTTTGCGACACTTCTAAACCTAGCCGCAAATCCTCCTTGGAGGCTACCACTCAGGAAGGACTTACTATCACAGGGTTCTGTGAACCATCCGGAAGCAGACAGACTACATCTGACTGCTTGGCTTCTGAAGAAGACCTCCTAAAAGCCAAAGGACTTTCAGACAAGGTAGTAAGGACCCTACTGTCCAGTAGAAAGGAGGTAACTAGGGCCATCTACCTTAAAGTATGGAAAAAATTCAATTCTTGGTGTTCTTCCAAAAACTTTATAGTCAAGAGTGTTGTTTCAGTTTTAGAGTTTCTCCATGAAGGAATGGAGAAAGGATTGGCAGCCAGCACCTTGAAAACCCAAGTTGCGGCTCTTTCAGTTTACTTTGAAAAAGCTTTGTCCAAAGAAACTTTAATTTCCAGATTTTTTAGGGCCTTAGCTCGGAACAGACCCATAGTCCTTAAAGTTTTTCCCAGTTGGGATCTATCTGTTGTTTTACAGGGTCTCACGGGAGCTCCGTTTGAACCCCTTCAAGAGACTTCCTTAAGAAGTTTAGTTTTCAAAACAATTTTTTTAGTTGCCATTACATCGGCAAGGAGAGTCAGTGAACTCCAGGCTCTGGCGGTTACAGAACCTTTTTTGAGGGTCTTTCCAGACCGAGTGATCCTTCAGACGGATCCAGCCTTCCTACCAAAAGTATCTTCAACCTTCCATAGGTCACAAGAGATAACCCTGCCTACCTTTTCCTCAGTCCCTAACAATGCAGGAGAGGAAGCTTTCCATACGCTGGATGTGAGAAGATGTCTGCTCCAGTTTCTAGCAGTTACCAAAGAGTTTAGAAAAACAAATGCCCTCTTTGTAGTATTTTCAGGTCCCCGCAAAGGGGAGAAAGCTTCCAAAAGTACATTAGGCAGGTGGCTTAGACAAGCAATTACAGAAGCTTACCAAGCTAAAGGAGAAATGCCTCCCTCAGGTATTGCTGCTCATTCAACAAGGTCAACAGCAGTTTCCTGGGCCGAGAGGGCCGGTGCTACGCCTGATCAGATTTGCAAGGCTGCCACTTGGTCCAACTACTCAACTTTTCTCCGGCACTATAGGTTGGACTTGCTGTCTGCCGCAGATCAAGCCTTCGGCAGGAAGGTACTGCAGGCAGTGGTCCCACCCTAGGGTAAGTTACTCGGTTATCCTCTCCAAGGTTGTCCTGAAAGGCGATTTGAGAAAAACTTAGACTTACCGGTGACGGTATTTCTAAGAGCCTTTCAGGACAACCGCTATTTCCCTCCCTAATATATCTTAGAAGTATTGATTAAGTGTCTATCATGGTCGTTGTGGTTGTTCTGTGCTTTTGTCTTCCAGTTTGTCGGAAACCACAATAACTGAGGCCATGGTGGAAGAGGAGGGATTTAAAGGCTGAAAGTGTTTCCTGTTAAAGAGGCGGAGCTACGCTCTCTCCAAGGTTGTCCTGAAAGGCTCTTAGAAATACCGTCACCGGTAAGTCTAACTAAGTTTTTTTTTTTTCTGCCTAGTCCATCTCCTAACAGGAGGATAATACCCATATGTCAAGATGCTGCTGTGTCCGTCCATGAACTCAGAGAAATGGATTTTACGGTGAGTACAAAAATCCTATTTTTTAACCTATTCCGACAGGCCCTTTGTTGGCACTGTTTGGGCTCATGCACACTGCAGCTCAAAAAAAAGCTGTTTTTACAGGCATTTGCGCTTTATTTCAGCTTGAAGAAGCTTGTGCTTTTTTGTGCTTTTGTGCATGTTTTTATTGAGCTTCAAGCTTTTTCAAGCTCCTTTTTTCAGCATAAGAGCCCTTTCACCCTGGAGGCGTTTTTCAGTCGCTTTAGCGTTAAAAATAGTGCCTGAAAAAAGCCTCATTTGCAATCACACTGGGGCGCTGCACTGGCAGGACATCAAAAAAAGTCCTGCAAGCATCTTCTTTGCAGCGCTTTAGGAGCGGGGAATACACCGCTCCTAAAGCGCCCCTGCCCATTGAAATCAATGGGCAGCGCCGCCGAAGCACCTGCAATGCGAGTTAGCGGCACTTTGTGGGCGCTTTTGACCCTTTATTCGGACGCTAGCAGGGGGTTGAAAGCGCCCCACTGGTGCCCGAAAAGCGCAGCAAAAACAACGGTAAAGCGGCCAGTGTGAAAGGGCTCTAGGTTTTTTTTTTAATCACAAACCCTCCTAGATAATTTCTTAACCACTGTATAAACTAAACAGCTTGAAGAAACGTGTCTTCAACCTATTTTGAGCTCTTTGGGGCACTAGCTCCTCTCATAAACTCGAGTTTGGTGGGGGGGGTTTCTGCCTGCAAGAGCCTTTATAGGCCTGAAAACGTCTGAAAAAGCCATAGTGTGAATGGACACATTGGCTAACGTGGAGGGTAGTTTCCAGACTGAAAAAATAAGAGATCAAAAGACCTCAAAGGCCTGTAGGAGCTGCTTCTTTGAGATCCTTTTGATCTGCGGTGTGCATGAGCCCTTAGCGTCTCACTCCTCCGGGTGCCTCTTGTAGCAAGCTGGGCGCTAAGGGGGCACCCATGCATTCGCGATCTTGAGCTGGGCAGTGTGCTTCTATAGACACACATGGCACCACTAAGCCACTCCCCGCTCCCTCCTCACAGGAGTTTGACAGCAGCAGGAGCTTATGGCTGGTCTAACCTCACTCTCTGTGAAAGCAGGAAGTTTGTGAAGTGGCCCTGAGGCTAGAACAGCTCTGGAGCAGTGACAACAGAAAGGTAAGTGTTTAGCGATGGGAGTGGGTAGAACAGGTAGTTTTTTTACTCTAATGCCGAGATTTTAGTACCATTTTAAAGGATAAGTTCACCTTTTTGTAACATGTTACACCCTGAATATGGTTGTAACATTTTACAGATGTACCATCCCCACACCTCTCGATCCCCGTTTTTTGATAGTGAGCTTGCCCCGCTCACTGTCGCATTCAAAAAAGAACGCGGCCATGTGGGGCTCCACCCGCCCATCCGTGTCATTCAATCAGTGTTCTGTGAATGTGAAAACTACAAGCACTTGTGACAGCCTTTGCGGCTGTCGGCTTGTAGTTTTTTTAACTACCAGGGTGCTGTTTAGCGCTCCCATTCAGTAACTGTCTGCCTGTACGAGGTATGGACAGACAGTCTGCAGGACCGTGCCAATACACCCATGATCTGCTGATTTGTGTGTGCATTGCTTTACAGATTCCCAACAATAAATTCATATTTTTTACATGCAAAAAATATGCAATTTTTTTTATTTTTTTATGTAAAGGTGAACTTATAGGTCCTAAGGGCAAGACCTTTTTTTTTACCTTCATGCATTACCTGAGTTCTGTCTCGATCCAGTGCTCTGCCTGTTTGTAAGTGGCACTGGTCTCTGTTCCTCTCCTCACAGGAAACAGAGGCAGCAGCGGGTGTCATTGGCTCCAGCTGCTGTCAATCAAATCCTTTGAGAAGGTGGCAGGACGGAGCTGCACTGTGTGTGCTATAGGAGCTGAGAGTGCTGAAGGCTGGGTTTGAGTCTACTCCCTGCAATACCATTGCACAGAGTAAGCAAGTATAACAACATGTTTATTATATTAGGGGAAAAAAAAAATGTAAGCCTGTACAACCGCTTTAGGTTACTGTTAGGAATTTTAACTTCAAGGTGATGGTTTGATGCAGTTGACTTTTATAGTTCCTTGTGGTGCCATATGTTTGGATCATAATTTATATACATCAAAGAAGCCTGTGATTAGGCCCCTGATGGGAGTAGATTGTGCCAAAGGAGGAGGAGCCAAGAGTCTGGTTGTAAGGCGAAATGTTTGACGGAACGTACACACCCGTAAGAGTAAAGGATGAAATTGGATTCACTTGACGTGCAGCTTTTTTTGCTTTGGCAGTCATGCAATTATTTGACTAATGACCTGTCCCCATTGAACTTACCTGTCTGGTATGAGTACTTATTCTCTCATGCGGAAAATGTTTTTTTGTGGCATCCTGCTCATCCCCCAATTTGGCTTCTGTGTGTCATCGTACAGGCTGTATGTATGGTGGACAGAAAGCCTGCATGTTGAATAATGCATTGTATGAGAATTTCATCTTCTGCAGCATACGGAGATTACTCAGAGGCGTGCAAGTGTCTGGGGACAAGCACTGCCCGCCAAATACCCGCTCACATTCTGCACGCTGCTGTGAGTTGACAAAACTGTTTAACCGTTTCATTCTGGAACTTATTAGGCTTGTGAACCTGCTAGCGGAGAAAATGCATCTGTAAAATCAAAGGCTGGGCTGGGACAATCTTGTACAACCCAAAAAAGTATTATCTTTTTTACCTTGGTACAGTAAAAAAAGAATTAAGATTGGATGCTGTAGGTAACCATAATCTTTCACAACACTTTCATATATAACGTGCCAATCTTATTCTTTGTAATCCACAATAAATGCTTAAGTGTTCCCGCTCAGGCTGTCCAGGTCCAATGAGTTGGATGACGCTTACTATTGAGGGTATAGGCTGTGGAGCATTCTGTCCAGACCCAAAGCATGCTGCAGACATAGGAAGAGATAGCCCAGTCGCTGCAGATCTCTCCCAGCCTAAATGGTTGGCCGCTCTCGCTCTCGCTCTCTCTCTCGCTCTCTCTCTCGCTCTCTCTCTCGCTCTCTCTCTCGCTCTCTCTCTCGCTCTCTCTCTCGCTCTCTCTCTCGCTCTCTCTCTCGCTCTCTCTCTCGCTCTCTCTCTCGCTCTCTCTCGCTCTCTCTCTCTCTCTCTCTCTCGCTCTCTCTCTCGCTCTCTCTCGCTCTCTCTCTCGCTCTCTCTCTCGCTCTCTCTCTCTCGCTCTCTCTCTCGCTCTCTCTCTCGCGCTCTCTCTCGCTCTCTCTCTCGCGCTCTCTCTCGCGCTCTCTCTCGCTCTCTCTCTCGCGCTCTCTCTCGCTCTCTCGCTCTCGCGCTCTCTCGCGCTCGCGCTCTCTCGCGCTCTCGCTCTCTCTCTCTCTCGTTGCATAGTTAGGCTCGGTTCACACTGCTGCGCTGTGAATTTGTTCCCTTTTTTTTTTTTTTTTTTTTGTCCTGTGTGAGGTGCGAGTTTACTGCGAATTTCAGGAGTTGGATATAACTGCGATTGATGTTCTAGCCAATGGAATCCTAATGTAAAAAAAAAGGCGTTAAAGCGGAGTTCCACCCTAAAGTGGAACTTCCGCTCATCGGATTCCCCCCCCCCTCTGGTGCCACAATTTGCATCTTTCGGGGGGAGGGGGGGACAGGATACCCGTCAGACAGGTATCCTTTCCCACTTCCTGGAGTGTGGCCGGATGTCACCGCGGGGCTCCCTCCTCCTCCGGCCGCCGGGCTAATAGGAGAGAGGAGCGGGGCCCCACGTATGCGTAGTAGGGTTGCCGGCGTGAAGCCAAAAGGCTTCACTGCCGGGTTCCCTTACCCGCAATGGCGACGGCAGCACCCGACAGCTGATGTGAAACATCAGCTGCGGTGCCGACATTGAGGGACACCAGGACAGGTAAGTCTCCATTTATTAAAAGCCAGCAGCTGCAGTATGTGTAGCTGCTGGCTTTTAAAAAAAATCTTTATTTTGCCTGGAACACCCCTTTAACTTCCTGTGTACTTCCTGTTTTTTTTTGGAGAGTAGTGTGGTGGAATACGCACATATGTGAACCATCAATGCGATTCCAGAACGATTTACATTGATGTCTATGGAGACTAAATTCGCAACGCTGTAAACTCGCACAAGATTTTTTTTTTTTTTCTTCATCGCATTCGTAGAGGAATCGCAACACATTTATGTGAACGACCGTCATTGAAAACAATGACTTTATGGATGACATGCGAATTTAGAATGTTTGTTTGTTTTTGACGCATCACATTCGTTATGAACTTGCATCAGTGTGAACCGGGCCTGACACAAGTCAACCAATAAATTATAAAGCATATTTTATTTTTTTCAAACTGAACCTAAATAGTAAACTAAGCAGGCACCAACTGGCAACTTTGACTTGTTAAAGCAGTCGTAAACCACCAAAACAAAGTGCAAAAAAAATTCCCCTGCAAAATAATAGCACAATGTGCTAATATCCACCGCATACTAACACATTATGAAAGTCTTGCCTAAGAACGAAGCCCTCCAGCAGCGTGCTGTCATGGCTGACAAGGATTCAATTTTCATCCGGTCTTCCTTCCAGGTTTGCAGGCTCTGGCTGTTTGGCCGAGCCATGATTGAGAGCATGGTGTGCATGCGTTGGTGATGTCACCAGCTGCTACTATAGTAAATATCTCCTAAACGGTGCACGTTTAGGAGATGTTTACCGTACCTACAGGTTAGCCTTATTTTAGGCTTACCTGTAGGTACGAGTAAACAAGGTACTACCACTTGTACTACCAATATATCTGAAGGCTAGTGTAAGACCTCTTTCACACCGAGGGTGTTTTGCAGGAGCTAGAGCGTTAAAAATAGCGCTTGCAATCCGCCCTTAAACAGCTGCTCTATTCACTCTAGTGTGAAAGCCGAGCGGTGCGCTGGCAGGGCGTCAGAGAAAGTCCTGCCAGCAGCTTCTTTGGAGCGGTGAACTCACCGCTCCTAATGCGCTCCTGCCCATTGGAATCAATGGGCAGCGCCGCCGTACCGCCAACAATACGCCGCTGTAGCGGTGCATTGCGGGCGGTTTTAACCCTTTCTTGGCCGCTAGCGGGGTTAAAAGCGCCCCGCTAGCGGCTGAAATGCGACGCAAACCCAATGGTTAAAATAGCAGTGTTTTCCCGCTATTTTACCGCCGATGCTATGGTCGGCACAGTGTGAAAGGGGTCTTGGTGCTAAACCCTGCATGTCTGTTTACTACAAGGAGCTGGTACAGACATGCTTTCTCTGTGGAGTCCGGACTCCATAATAACCTATTGAGGGTTGCTCTCAATGCAAGGAAGCCCCACTCTCGTGTCTGTTGGGGAACCTGTACTGCATGGAGTATGTGGGTGGGCCAGAGCTCCAAGTTGGACTACAGTATAGTAGAGGATTTCCGAAAGTGTTGGACTTCTTCCAGGTGGCTTCCTGGGCACACACATGATCAGTTCTGGATTAACTAAAGGGCTGGTTTTTAACAGCTCAGTGGAAGACACCGGTTCACTTTAGATTTCTAAGCTTCTGCGTTTCTTCACAGGTGCATCTGATCTGCAATTGACCTAAGCTGCATCAAGGCAACCCCATCAACCTGTATGCAGAGAAAAGTAATTCTAATGCCAACAGAACCCCATATACATACAGTGGATATAAAATGTCTACACACCCCTGTCAAAGTGTCATGTTTCTGTGATGTAAAAAAAAATTAGACAAACTAAACAATTTCAGAATTTTTTCCACCTTTTTAATGTGACCTATAAACTGTACAACTCAATTGAAAAACAAACTGAATTGTTTTAGTGGGGTGAGTAAAAATAAAATGTGGTTGCATAGATGTGCACGCCCTCTCTTATAACTGGGGATGTAGCTGTGTTCAGAATAAAGCAATCACATTCAAATTCATGTTAAATAGGAGTCACGACACACCTGCCATCCATTAAAAGTGCCTCTGATTAACCCTAAATAAAGTCCAGCTGTTCTAGTAGGTCTTTCCTGACATATTTTCTTAGTCGCATCCTACAGCAAAAGCCATGGTCCGCAGAGAGTGTCCAAAGCATCAGAGGGATCTCATTGTTAAAATCGGTCAGGAGAAGGGTACAAAAGAATTTCTAAGGCATTTAGGTATACCATGGAACACAGTGAAGACCATCCTCACCAAGTGGAGAAAATATGGCACAACAGTGACATTGCCAAGAACTGGACATCCCTACAACATTTATGAAAAGAAGAGAAGAAAACTGGTCGGGGAGGCTGCCAAGAGGCCCACAGTAACATTAAATGAGCTGTAGGAATATCTGACAAGTACTGGCTGTATGGTACATGTGACAACAATCTCCCGTATTCTTCATATGTCTGGGCTATGGGGTAGAGTGGCAAGACGGAAGGCTTTTCTTACGAAGAAAAACATCCAAGACTGGCTAAATTTTGCAAAAATACATCTGAAGTCTCCCAAAAGCATGTGGGGAAAATCAATATCACATATGCTTGAGCCTAGGGTTCCACTATTGCGTCCTGAAAGTCGCACAATTTTTTTCTGCGATTTTGATGGGACTTGAAGCAACACCTGTGTATTCTTGAGGTCTATGTACCTCAAGTTGCATCAAAGTGGGACCAAAGTAGTACAGGGACTACTTTGAAGTCGCACAGGTATGAAAGGTACTCATTGGAAATCATGATGTACGACTTGTCATTTGACTTTGCAGTCCCAAGTTGCATGACAAGCTGCACTAGTGGAAACCGAGCCTTTAAACGATAACGCACAGTTATTATTAATAAAGCAGCGATTATCTGGTATATTGCACACCTTGCTTCCAAACAGTTCAAAGTGATTACACCCTGTGACAGGTGAGTGCATATAAAACGTTCTCCGCTTAGCGTTTCTTTGGGGATTAATCGGGCGTATAGATAAGAAAACCTTCGCCTCGTGATACCGCTCCCCTCAAAATTTGCACTCACCAGATATGCAAAGTAAATATGCCTTTTGGTCCTATCTTTCACATCATCATGTCACTCTAGATAAGGGTCTTCCACCAGTCTCCGTATCTCATAAAGGGGAAGTGGAACCTCCTCATAATGACCACAATAGGTGTTCAGAGTCAGACCCAGGAACTGCAGTGCAGAGAACTCATTAATTACTCAAGATATTAAGACATTGAGGTTGACCAATGTGGGAAAATATGTTGTGATCTGATGAAACCAAGGTTGAACTTTCTGGCCATAACTCTAAAAGATATGTTTGGCGCAAAATACTGCACATCACCAAAAGTACACCATACCCACAGTGAAGCATGGTGGTGGCAGAAGCATGCTTTGGGGCTGTTTTTCTTCCACTACAACAGGGGCTTTAGTCGAGGTAGAGGGAATTATGAACACTTCCAAATACCAGTCAACACTGGCACAAAACCTTCAGGCTTTTGCTGGAAAGCTCAACATGAAGAGGAACTTCATATTTTAGTATGACAACGCCCCAAAGCATACATCCAAATCAACAAAGGAATGTCTTCACCAGAATAACGTTTTGGAATGGCCCAGTCAGAGCCCAGACCTGAATCTGATTGAAAATCTGTGGGGTGATCTGAAGAGGGCTGTGCACGGGAGATGCCCTTGCAATCTGACAGATTTGGACTTTTTGCAAAGAAGAGTGGGCAAATATTGCCAAGTCAAGATGTGCTATGCTGATAGACTCATACCCAAAAAGACTGAGTGCTGTAATAAAATCAAAAGGTGCTTCAACAAAGTATTAGTTGAAGGGTGTGCAAACTTATGCAACAATATTATTTATTTATTTTTACTTCCGTCCACCTAAAAGATTTCAGTTTGTTGTTCAACTGAGTTGTACATTTTATAGGTCACAATATAAAGGTGGAAAAAGTTCTGAAATTATTTTGTCTTTTTTTTTTTTTTTTTAACAAGGTTGTGTAGATTTTTATATATATATATATATATATATATATATATATATATATATATATATATATATATATATATATTTTATATCCACTGTAGGTCTTTTATATTGTTGACATCAACATCATTTCTGATCAAGAGTTCCGAAGTCCTGTCCTGTGAGATGCTTTCTGGAAGGAGTAACATACTATTTCCACATCTTAGGCCTCGTACACACGGCCGAGAATCTCGTCAGGAAAAAACACGTCATTTTTCTTGACGAGATTCTTGGACAAGAAACTTGTCCCGGCCGAGTGTACACACGCTCCATTCAAAGAACCCGTGGTTCTTTTGAATGGAGCGAACGCGGTGACGTCATTGACTACGACGAGCGTGCGCTCGTCACATTCGATGCCGTCGCCGCCATCTTGCTACACCCTACCTATGCCTAGGAAGCTACCGCGCATGCGTCAAAGTCAATTCGAGCATGCGCGGGTTTCCACGGCGACAGGTAAGTGTGTATACACACATACACACACACACACACACACACACACACACACACACACACACTCTTTTCTCATCGAGAAACATGCCGATGAGAATCTCGACGAGAAAATAGAGAGCTGGTTCTCTATTTTTCTCGTCGAGATTCTGGTCAGTTTTCTCGACGAGAAACCATACACACGAACGATTTTCTCGGCAAGAAAGCTATCTCGGCAGTTTTCTTGTCGTTTCTTGCCGAGAAACTCGTTCGTGTGTACGAGGCTTCACTAGCATTAGGTCATTTGGTTTTCCATGGCTAAGGCTCTACTCCACTATAACGCCTGTTACTTTGAGCCATGTAGTCTTCAGCTTGCCGAAAAGGATTGTTCTGGCAAACAGTGATCATTATAAGCTTAACCACTTAACGACCGCCCACCGCCGATTTACGTCGGCAGAATGGCACGGACAGGCAGAATCGCGTAGATCTACGTGATCGCCTTTGTGCAGTTGGGGGGTCCATCCGGACCCCCCTTCACTGCAGTGAGCGGCCGTTAAGTGTTCGGGAGCGATCAGGCATGAGGGGGCGGCCGCTCTATTCCGCCCCCCCCCCCCCCTCGCGATCGCTCCCGGCCAATGAAAATGCTTCCTCCGCCATGTAAACACAGGCTGGAGGAAGTGATGTCATCTCCCTCGCCGCGGTCTTTTCGTTCCCGGCGCCGAGGAGAGAAGACAGAGGTTAGTGCTCCAACAGTCCACTGACACGTAGGTACACATAGGCACACAAATCACCCCCCAGTCACCCCCAGATCACCCCCAGGTCACCCCAAAGCCCCCAATCACAGTGTCACTGATTGCAGTGATCATTTATTTTACTGATCACTGCATTTAGTGTCATCTGTGATTGTAAAAAGTTGCAGGGCAGTTAGGATTAGGCCCCTTTAGGTCCAGGGTAGCCCCCTAACCCCCCCCCTAATAAAGGTTTAACCCCTTGATCACCCCCCAGGTAACCCTTTCACCCCCTAACTTCAGCGTCACTAAGCGATTGTTTTTCCGATCGCTGTATTCGTGTCGCTGGTGTTTTAGATAGGCAGTTTTTTTTTTTTTAGGTTTGCCGCAGGTTTTTATTAGTGTCAGGTACCCCCATATATTAACCCCCTGATTGCCCCTAGAGTTAACCCTTTCACCAGTGATCGCCGTATAAGCGTCACTGGTTAGCCAGTAAGTTATTTAGTTATTTAGGTTACCCGTCAGGTTTTTATATAGCGTCGGTTACCCCCGTATTTAACCTAATAAAGGTTTTAACCCCCTGATTGCCCCTAGTTAACCCTTTCACCAGTGATCACCATATAAAGGTTACGGGTGACGCTGGTTGATTAGTTTGCTTTTTATAGCATCAGGGCACCCGCCGTATATAACCCAATAAAGGTTTAACCCCCCTGATCGCCCGGCGGGTGAGATCAATTAGGTTTTAGCGCCAGAGAGGGTCTGCGTCGCCCCAGGCAGTGTTAGGTTAGTGCCAGTAACGCTAACACCCACGCGCAAAGCATACACCCCCCTTAGTGGTATAGTATCTGATCAGATCTATACTAGCATCCCCAGCGGTTTAGGGTTCCCAAAAACGCAGTGTTAGCGGGATCAGCCCAGATACCTGCTAGCGCCTGCGTTTAGCCCCTCCGCCCAGCCCAGCCCACCCAAGTGCAGTATCGATCGATCACTGTCACTTACCAAACACAACACACATAACTGCAGCGTTCGCAGAGACAGGCCTGATCCCTGCGATCGCTAACAGTTTTTTTGTAGCGTTTGATATATTTGCTGACGACAATCAGGTGCTTTTTTTCCTGTGAATCTTACTAGTGTACCCCTAAATTTAGAGCCCAAAATGGCAAGACGAAGGTACACTAGTAAAGAGGCCTACGAGATTCTGAGCATGACAGATAGTGAAGAGGAGGTCACGTATCTGTCAGATTCAGGCTCAGAATATCTTCCCGTAGAAGACAGTGACATCAGCGGCCCCACGTCAGATAGCTCTGACGACGAAGTTGAGGTCCCTGCTAAGGTCAGGTGTACCCGATCCCGATCTTCTGAGGTTGTTGAGGAGCAAGAACCGCAGGTCTCTCGTATCATGGAGCAGAGTAGTACTAGCGCCGCTATTCCTTCTGATGAACTGGCAAGCACCAGCGGCCTAGTACAGCCTGGACGTACATCCAGCACTGCAGTAACACTTGGTGACGTGGCGAGTCCCATAAGTGCAGTTCAAGCTGGCGAGGTGGCAAGCACAAGTAGTGTCCCGCTGCCACCAAGAAGACAAAGGCAGGCCCGTCGTGCCCATACTGCCCTTCCTGCAGAATTCGCCTATCCTGATTGGGTCCCCACCACTTCTGCAGAACCCGTACTTCCCCCATTCACTGCCCAACCCGGTATTCAGGTGGAAACAGCTGATTTTATTCCAATTGATTTTTATTCGCTGTTTTTCATGGAAGATCTCTATAGATCTATTGTGGACCAGAGTAATTTATATGCTGGTCAATTTATCGCCGCTAACCCCCAGTTGCCTAAAATTGCCAGAAATTGGAAACCAATTACGGTTTCCGAATTTAAGACCTTTCTGGGCCTTTCCCTCAACATGGGCACACATAAATTTCCGTCATTGCGTGCTTATTGGTCCACGCACCCAATTGACCACATGCCCGTGTTCTCTGCCTCCATGTCCAGGGCACGATACGAGCAGATTTTGCGGTTCATGCACTTCAACGACAATGAACTTTGTCGTCCACGTGGGGACCCTGAATACGACCGGCTCTATAAAATTCGGCCCCTCATAAACCACTTCAACGAACGTTTTGCAGCCTTGTTTACTCCCGATCAAGTTGTCTGCGTTGATGAGTCCCTGATTACATTTTCTGGCCGCTTGTCTTTCAAGCAGTACCTTCCCAGCAAGCGTGCCAGATACGGGGTCAAGCTCTACAAGTTCTGTGACAGGGCAACAGGCTATGTAGTGAACTTTACGGTTTATGAGGGAAAAGACAGTCAGATTGAGTCGGTCAACTGCCCGGATTACATAGGGAGCGCTGGCAAGATAGTGTGGAACTTGGTGTCACCCTTATTCGGAAAGGGGTACCACTTGTATGTGGACAATTATTACACGAGCGTGCCACTGTTTAGTCACTTGTTTGATCATCAGATTGGAGCATGTGGCACCGTGCGACCTAATCGCCGGGGCTTTCCCCAGTGGCTTGTAGATGCCTGTCTTAGGCTGGGGGAGAGAGCCTGCTTGAAGTGTAATAACTTGCTCGCTATGAAGTGGAGGGACAATAAGAATGTTTTCCTTCTTACCTCCCTTCATGCAGACACGACAGTCCAAATTCGTACGGTGACTGGTGTTGTGGAGAAACCCCTCTGTGTCCACGAATATAACCAAAATATGGGAGGGGTGGACCTCAACGACCAGTTGATGGCGCCGTATCTAATTGACCGTAAGGCGAGACGCTGGTACAAAAAAGTGTCTCTATCATTATTCCAATTGGCTTTGCTGAACGCTCATGTGCTATACAGAGCTTCAGGCGGGACGTTATCTCTTCTAAAATTCCAGAATGAGATAGTCACAGAACTCCTGTATCCAGGCGGTTCTGCACCTCACCATCCCCAACCAAATGCAGTAAGCCGGCTGCATGAGAGGCATTATTCGTATGTCCTCCCGAGTACCCCTACCCAAAGCCACCCCCAAAAAAGATGTCGTGTCTGTAGCAAGCGCGGATTTAGGCGTGACACCCGTAGTTTTTGTCCACTCTGTCCTGACAAGCCTGGTCTTTGCCAAGGTGAATGTTTTGAACGCTACCACTCAAAAGTGAAGTTTTAGCGTAGGGTACAGCATTTCACAGACAAGGACACACTTACACAGGGTCTCCCAAGATGCCATTACATTTTGAGAGACCCGAACCATTACAGTTGTAAAGTTACAAAAAAAAGTGTAAAAAAGAAAAAAAAAAAACGTAAAAAACAAAACACAAAAAAAATATAAAATAAAAAAACCAAAAATAGTTGTCGTTTTATTCTCTCTCTCTCTCTATTTTCTCTCTATTGTTCTGCTCTTTTTTACTGTATTCTATTCTGCAATGTTTTATCATGCTTGCTTTTCAGGTATGTAATTTTTTGTTTTCAGGTGCGCCATTCAACTGCAGCGCGGAATTATTTATCTTGACAGCAACAGCGTTTGCTCCCACGATACATAAAGCCGTGACTCCAACGCTGTAGGAGGTGATTTCACCACCACAGTTAAAAAAAAGAGCATATATGCCGAAGCATGGGGGCAGCAGGGGCGGAGGAGCGATTTTGCTCCTAATGCCGCGTATATACGGTCGAAATTCCAACGGAGGCTTGCCCGTGGAAAAGTCCGACCGTGTGTAAGCGGCATAACCTTTTATGCCGCGTACATACGGTCGAAATTCCGACGAAGACTTGACTGTGTGTACGCGGCATAACTTTTTTGCGGGAGGATGCCCCCATGCTTCGGCATATATGCCCATCATTAGAAGTGGGTGGATGAAGGGAGGTATTCTAATGGTGGGCATACCCACCAATCAATCTCTTTTTTTCGTTCAGCCAATAGGCTGTATGAAAAAAAAGATTACAATACATGTCCAACAAGGACCAGCAACGTACTGGTATGTTGCTGGACTTTGAATGTTTATACCAGAATGATGCCTGCGGGTTTAGGTATCATCTTGGTATCGTTCTTTTCAGCCAGCAGCTGGCTTTCATGTAAAAGCAATTCTAGCAGATAATTAGCCTCTAGACTTCTTTTACAAGCAGTGGGAGGGAATGTCCCCCCCCCCCCCGGATATAAAAAGCGCCATTGGGAAATTGGGAAAGCATTTTATCACACCGATCTTGGTGTGGTCAGATGCTTTGAGGACAGAGGAAAGATCTAGGGTCTAACCCCCCAATTTTTTTCAAAAAAAGAGTACCTGTCACTACTTATTGCTATCATAGGGGATATTTACATTCCCTGAGATAACGATAAAAATGGTAAAAAAATAAAATATGGAAGGCACAGTTTAAAAATAAAATAAAAAAGCCAAATAAATAATAAAAAAAAAAAAAAAAAAAAAAAAGCACCGCTGTCCCCCCCCTGCTCTTGCGCAAAGGCGAACGCAAGCGTCGGTCTAGCGTCATATGTAAACAGCAATTGCATCATGCATGTGAGGTATCACCGCGAAGGTCAGATCGAGGGCAGTCATTTTAGCAGTAGACCTCCTCTGTAAATCTAACGTGGTAACCTGTAAAGGCTTTTAAATGCTTTTAAAAATTAATGTAGTTTGTCGCCGCTGCGCGTTTGTGCGCAATTTTAAAGCATGTCGTGTTTGGTATCCATGTACTCGGCCTATGATCATCTTTTTTATTTCATCAAACATTTGGGCAATATAGTGTTTTTAGTGCATTAAAAATAAAAAAAGTGTGTTTTTCCCCCAAAAAATGCGTTTGAAAAATCGCTGCACAAATACTGTGTGGAAAAAAAATGCAACACCCACTATTTTAATCTGTAGGGCCTTTGCTTTAAAAAAATATATACTGTTTGGGGGTTCAACATAATTTTCTTGCAAAAAATTTTTTTTTTCATGTAAACAAAAAGTGTCAAAGGGCTTTGTCTTCAAGTAGTTAGAAGAGTGGATGATGTGTGACATAAGCTTCCTAATGTTGTGCATAAAATGCCAGGACAGTTCAAAACCCCCCCAAATGACCCCATTTTGTAAAGTAGACACCTCAAGCTATTTGCTGAGAGGCATGTTGAGCCCATTGAATATTTTTTTTGTTTTTGTCCCAAGTGATTGAATAATGACCAAAAAAAATAAAAAATAAAAAAATGTACAAAAAGTTGTCACTAAATTATATATTGCTCAAACATGCCATGGGCATATGTGGAATTACACCCCAAAATACATTCTGTTGCTTCTCCTGAGTACGGGGATACCACATGTGTGGGACTTTTTGGGAGCCTAGTCGCGTACAGGACCCCAAAAACCAAGCACCGCCTTCAGGATTTCTATGGGTGTAAATTTTTGATTTCACTCCTCACTGCCTATCACAGTTTCGGAGGCCATGGAATGCCCAGATGGCACAAACCCCCCCAAATGACCCCATTTTGGAAAGTAGACACCCCAAGCTATTTGCTGAGAGGTATGTTGAGTATTTTGCAGATCTCGCTTTTTGTCACAAAGTTTTGAAAATGTAAAAAAAGAAAAAAAAAAAGAAAAATAGGATTTTTATAACAGCTTACCTGTAAAATCCTTTTCTTGGAGTACATCACGGGACACAGAGCGACATAGTCATTACTAATGGGTTATATAGATACCGTCAGGTGCTGGCACTGGCAACTTCCAAAACCGGAAGTACCCTCCCCTATATAAGCCCCTCCCATCCGGGAGCACCTCAGTTTTGTAGCAAAGCAATAAGTGTCCCCAAAGAGGGGCGGGAGCTCTGTGTCCCGTGATGTACTCCAAGAAAAGGATTTTACAGGTAAGCTGTTATAAAAATCCTATTTTCTTTCTCGTACATCACGGGACACAGAGCGACATAGTCATTACTAATGGGATGTCCTAAAGCAATGCCAAATGAGGGGGGGGATACACCATATATAAGCTGAGCGCTATCAGACATGAGGATCTTTTGCGGCCTGCAACACACTGCGCCCAAAGGCGACATCCTCCTGACTTCTAACGTCCACCTGGTAGAACCTAGTAAACGTGTGAACTGAAGACCATGTTGCGGCCTTACAGATTTGAGCCAGGGAGGCCTGGTGATGCACTGCCCATGAAGTTCCAACTGCTCTCGTGGAGTGCGCTCTAACTTTGAACGGAGGCGGTCTCCTTCTCAAGCCATAGGCTTGTATTATGACCTGTCGAATCCACCTGGCTAAAGTAGATTTTGACGCTGCCTGACCCTTTCTGGGGCCTTCCGGCAGAATAAACAAAGTATCCGTTCTGCGAATCTGAGCAGTGGCCTTTAGATAAGCTTTAACTGCTCTTACTACATCCAAAGAATGCAATAACTTTTCCTCTACCGAAGTAGGTTTGGGGAAAAAAGAAGGAAGAACCACATCTTGGTTCAAATGAAACCTCGATACCACCTTAGGAAGAAAGGCTGGCTGAGGACGTAATACTACTCTGTCCTTATGAATAACCAGATATGGCTCTTTACAGGACATAGCTGCTAATTCCGACACTCTTTTAGCCGAACAAATGGCTACTAGAAAAATCAATTTCCTGGTGAGAAGCACCAAGGAAATATGCTGTAATGGTTCAAATGGTTGTTTCTGTAAAACCGACAGAACCAAGTTTAGATCCCATGGACATATGGGAATATTAACCGGAGGACTAATACGCATCACTCCTTGTATAAAGGCTTTGACTAGTGAATGCGAAGCCAAGGGCCTTTGAAAAAATATTGACAAGGCCGAAATCTGACCCTTGATAGTACTCAAGGCAAGCTTCCTATCTACAGCCCACTGTAGGAAGTCCAGAATCCTACCTATTACGTATTTACGTGGATGCCATTTCTTGGCCTCACACCAGGCGATGTACGCCTTCCAGATTCTATAATAGATCTGCCTGGATACCGGCTTCCTGGCATTGATCATGGTAGATACCACAGCATTAGAGAGCCCTCTCTTTTTTAGAATGTGGGCTTCAATAGCCAGGCCGTCAAACCTAGGGCTGGTAAGGAAGGGTGGTATATCGGTCCTTGCGAAAGCAGGTCCGGACGATGTGGGAGGGTCCAAGGACTCCCCACAGACATTTTTACAATCTCCGCGTACCATGCTCTTCGGGGCCACGCTGGAGCCACCAGAATCACTGGTTTCTTTTCTACCCTGATTCTGCGGAGTAATCGAGGTAACAATTGTGGCGGTGGGAATGCATATATCAGCTTGAACTGATCCCAAGGGAACACTAGGGCATCCGAGCCGCAAGCTAGGGGATCCCTTGTCCAAGAGACAAACCTGTCCACTTTTGTGTTGAATCTGGATGCTAGCAGATCTACATCCGGTGTTCCCCACCGCTGACATATTGTCCGGAAAACCTCGGGATGAAGGGACCATTCCCCTGGGCATAATTGTTGGCGACTTAGAAAGTCCGCCTTCCAATTCTCCACTCCTGGAATGAATACCGCAGATATGGCTGGGACATATCTTTCTGCCCATCTCAGGATGTAATTTACTTCCCTTTGGGCTGCACGACTCCTGGTGCCCCCCTGACGATTGATATATGCCACTGCTGTGGCATTGTCTGATTGAAATTTGACAGGGGACCCTTGGAGTTTGGATGTCCATGCTACTAGGGCATACCGGGCTGCTCGTATCTCTAAGAGATTGATGGGCAGGGCCTTTTCCGCATCCGACCATCTGCCCTGGAGATCATTGCTCCAGTACTGCTCCCCAGCCTATAAGGCTGGCATCTGTAGTGACCACCTTCCAGGAAATCTGACTGAAGGATTTCCCTCTTTCCAGATTCTGGGGAACCAACCACCAGCGGAGGCTCTTGCGAACGGAAGGGGACAAGGACATTGGTAAGTCCAGAGCCTGAACTTTTTTGTTCCAGGCTGACAGTATGGCCCTTTGCAACTTCCTTGAATGGAATTGACCGTAGGGTACTGCTTCGAATGATGCCACCATTTTTCCCAGCAGCCTCATGCACAGGCGTATGGATGGCTGTCTTTTTGAACCCACTAAGTGGATCAAATCTCTCAAAGACGACCCCTTTTCTTGAGGCAAGAAAAATTTTCTCTGGTCTGAATCCAGCCTTAGCCCCAAGTATTCCAGACTTTTGACTGGTTTTAGGGCTGACTTGTCTCGGTTGATAATCCAACCGTGATATTCCAGATACTTGATTGTCTCGTGAACAACCACTTCTAGTTTTTCCACTGAGTGGTCTATCAGCAACAAGTCGTCTAGATATGCCATTATCGTTACACCTCGTGTTCTTAGATTGGCCAATAATGGGGCCAGAATTTTTGTGAACACTCTTGGTGCTGTGGCCAGACCGAAGGGTAAGGCTCTGAACTGAAAATGGCGCCCTTCTACCGCAAAGCGTAGAAATTTTTGGTGGGCTGGAAAGATGGGAATGTGCAAATAAGCATCTTTGATGTCGATCGAGGCTAACCATTCCTCCCCTTGTAGGGCAGTGGCTACCGATCGGATCGACTTCATCCGGAAAGTCCTGATATGTAGGAATTTGTTTAGCCCTTTTAGATTTAATATGGGCCTCACGTCCCCGTTTGGCTTCGGGACTGTAAAGAGGTTTGAGTAAAACCCGAACCCCCATTCTTCCAGGGGAACCTCTATAATTACTGCTTGGAGCAATAATTGTTCTAGTGCCAACAGGAGGGATCCTCTCTTCTGGGGATCCCTTGGCACGTTTGACCTTATAAAGCGGGAAGGAGGGGAGTTTTTTAACTCCAATTTGTATCCCAGATTTACTGCGGAGAGCACCCATCTGTCTCGGATCGTGTCCCGCCAGGTCTCTGTGAACAACTGAAGTCTTCCCCCCACCCGATTGGGTGGGGGCAACCCTTCATGCATTTGACTTTGGGGGAGGTTTTGTACCTCTCCTGCTCCAGGGCTTCTTGTTACCCTGCAATTGTCCCTGATTTTTACCTCCGGGATTTGACCGAGGAGGCCGTCGGAACTGTTTCACAGCCGATGTCCTAGGGACTGGAGAAGCAGGCCTCTTAAAAGAGGGACCTCTAACTCTATTTTTAACCGGCAAAAGTGTACTTTTACCGCTGGAAATTCTCTGGATATATTTGTCCAGGTCTTCCCCGAATAAGCGTTCACCATGAAATGGGAAGCTGACCAGCAATTTTTTACAGGGAGCTTCAGCAGACCAGTTTTTGAGCCATAGAAGCCTGCGCATATGTACTACAGACAGCGTAAGGCCTGATGGATTGAATCCTTTATAGCGTCCACCGCAAAGCATAAGGCTCTAGGTAGATCAGCTAGGGCAAGAGCCTGCTGATCTGGCAAGTCCCTTAAGACCTGTTTCAACTGATCCTTCACTGCTTGGCAGACCCCAATAGCTGCCACTGCTGGTTGTGTCACCAATCCTGCTGTAGAAAAAGCAGATTTTAATAAGGACTCCAATTTTTTATCTATTGGGTCCTTGAACATTTGGACATTATCCACCGGACATGTCAGTGATTTATTCACACAAGAGATGGCTGCGTCCACTGTAGGGACCCTCCATTTTCTGATGAACTTATCCTCCATGGGATAGACCACCGGAAATCTCTTGGGGGGAGTAAATATTTTGTCAGGATGCTCCCAATCCTGGTAAATGAGCCCTTCCAGTAAAGGATGGATCGGAAAGGAACAAACAGTCTGGGGAGCTTTTGGCGACCCCAACGAGGAGACAGAAGTGGATGATGGCTCCGCAAGTGGCATTTTAAATGCTGATCGGACCATATTAGTCAGGGACTGAACCCATAACCTTTCAGCATGTGATGCTGAGAACGGCTCTTCCACTGTTGATTCCTCTACAACCGAATCGACCTCATCCTGATCCCCTTCAGGTAGGTCGATCCCTGTATGGGACTGTTGCTCTGTTAACAGGCACTCTGAGGGAGGAGACGGAGATCGGGCGCTTTTCTCCTGTGACAGGGAAGCCGCGATCAATGCTGACAATCTCTCTTCCAGCCCTCCCAGAGCTGAGGAAAAAACCTCCTCTGTTACATACACAGGAGCAGGTGAACTGAGGACAGCCACAGTACCAGATGGAGACCCCCTATTCCTCCTGGAATTTCTAGTCCCGGAGTTTTTAGACGGCATATTCCTAAGCCACAAAGCTGAGGTATTCCAGCTGAAATACACCAGTTACTGACAATAGTCTAGCATAAATGCTGCTATAAGAAACAGTTGGTGTCTACTAATGTGCCTTTCTAGGGGATGCCTGTATCAACCGCTTGCTGTATGCCTTCTTTAAATGTTGCCAGCTCTGTCTCTGTACTTCATAGCCAGCTCACCACACAAAATTGTGGTTTTTAACATGCTGGGACGCCCGCACATGCGCAGAAGCGCTGCGGCGCGCACAGAGCGTCATCCCCCAGGCTCCGCCCCCTTTCCCGGCTCACCTCTATATATAGAGGCGCGCGGCCACGTGCGCCTTCGGCGCTAATTTCGAAAATGGAAACCAGGGACAAGAGCCAGGGCCCCTTTGCCGCAGGCCGGGGGATGGACGAGCATTGCAACATGGCAGAGGAAGCAGTTTCCCATAAGAGAACTCACCATCTGCCTGGACTCGCTCTGATGAGAAGAAACTAGTCCACATGACAAACGTTCCACAGCGGCCTCTAGTGGACAAACACAGGTACCGCAGTCTAATATATTATATATATATATATATATATATATATATATATATATATATATATATATATATATATATATATATATATATATATATATATATATATATATATATATATATATATATATATATATAAAAATTTTTTTTTTTTTTCTTGACCACCATTAAAAATTATTACATTTTTTTAGTAGTTACAGGCATGCACAGAATTTTGCGGGAATACCATTAGGTAACAGACAGACAAATTAGGCTTGGGGGTCCCCCAATAGAACCAAGTTCCTGGGGGCCCCCACTTACCTGTTCCCCGCCGCAGGACTTTGTTTGGTCCACAAAAGCCCAAACTTCACCTATCACGGCAGGCATTGTAATCAAACCTTCAGGGACCAGGTTCCCAAGGATTCCACTCCCCTGGACCTGTATAGCACCCTGCACAGAAAACATCTTGGTCGTGGGTATGACCAGAGCTCTGGATCCCAGGGTCCAGCTCTCCTAAGAGAAGCATTACAGGCAAAACCTTGCTCTTCTCTGCAAGGCCCGGGTACCGACCGTTTAGCTATGAAGCTTTTTTGGTCGGATCCGGAATAGCTTACTGAGGCCCAAAAGAACCTGTACGCAAGCTCAGTGAAAAACACATGTTTCTTCTTGGCCAACACCTTAGACACTGGCAAAAAACTGAGGTGCTCCCGGATGGGAGGGGCTTATATAGGGGAGGGTACTTCCGGTTTTGGAAGTTGCCAGTGCCAGCACCTGACGGTATCTATATAACCCATTAGTAATGACTATGTCGCTCTGTGTCCCGTGATGTACGAGAAAGAAAAAAAATGTCTTTCTTAATTTTCAAAAACAAATGAGAGCTGTAAAATACTCACCATGCCTCTCAGCAAATAGCTTGGGGTGTCTACTTTCCAAAATGGGGTCATTTGTGGGGGTTTTGGGCTATTTTGACATTTTATGGCCTTCAAAACTGTGATAGGTAGTGAGGAGCGAAATCAAAAATTTATGCCCTTAGAAACCTTGAAGGCGGTGCTTGGTTTTTGGGGTCCCGTACGCGGCTAGGCTCCCAAAAAGTCCCACACATGTGGTATCCCCGTACTCAGGAGAAGCAGCAGAATGTATTTTGGGGTGTAATTTCACATATGCCCATGGCATGTGTGAGCAATATATCATTTAGTGACAACTTTGTGCAAAAAAAAAAGTTTGTCATATTCCCGCAACCTGTGGCAAAATATAAAATATTCCATGGACTCAACATGCCTCTCAGCAAATAGCTTGGGGTGTCTACTTTCCAAAATGGGGTAATTTGGGGGGGGTTTTGTGCTATTTTGGCATTTTATGGCCTTCGAAACTGTGATAGGTAGTGAGGAGTGAAATCAAAAATTTACGCCCTTAGAAATCCTGAAGGCGGTGCTTGGTTTTTGGGGCCCTGTACGCGGCTAGGCTCCCAAAAAGTCCCACACATGTGGTATCCCCGTACTCAGGAAAAGCAGCAGAATGTATTTTGGGGTGCAATTCCACATATAACCATGGCATGTGTGAGCAATATATCATTTAGTGACAACTTTTTGTAATTTTTTTTATTTTTTTTTGTCATTATTCAATCACTTGGGACAAAAAAAAAAAATATTCAATGGGCTCAACATGCCTCTCAGCAATTTCCTTGGGGTGTCTACTTTCCAAAATGGGGTCATTTGGGGGGGTTTTGTACTGCCCTGCCATTTTAGCACCTCAAGAAATGAGATAGGCAGTCATAAATTTAAAGCTGTGTAAATTTCAGAAAATGTACCCTAGTTTGTAAACGCTATAACTTTTGCGCAAACCAATAAATATACGCTTATTGACATTTTTTTTACTAAAGACATGTGGCTGAATACATTTTGGCCTAAATGTATGACTAAAATTGAGTTTATTCGATTTTTCTTATAACAAAAAGTAGAAAATATCATTTTTTTTCAAAATTTTCGGTCTTTTTCTGTTTATATCGCAAAAAATAAAAATCGCAGAGGCAATCAAATACCATTAAAAGAAAGCTCTATTTGTGGGAAGAAAAGGACGCAAATTTCATTTGGGTACAACATTGCATGTCCGCACAATTTACAGTTAAAGCAGCGCAGTGCCGAATCCCAAAAACAGGCCTGGTCCTAATGGCCCGAAATGGTCCGGGGCTTAAGTGGTTAAGGAATTGAGCGAATAGGAAGAATACATTCCTGGGAAAATAATCGGTGTTTGGCTCCCAGCAGAGCCCTGACCAGGGTGCAGAGGATTGCTCTGCAAAGCGAACCTTTTGCTTTTACACATATAAAAAGACCACATATTTAGTGTTTTTAAAGGACAGGCCAGGAGCGCAAGCACAGCATAAGCGTAAGGCCTACATGATGGGGTTTGAACAGGAAGGCTAGAAGGTTAGGTCGGGGTTAATAAAAATGAATACAGGAGTTATAATACCAAATACATTTTATTGGAGGATAGTAGGGTGTGGCAGGGTGGTCCTAAGGGGTTAGTAAGGGGGGACTGCCCTCCAGGTTTCAGTCAGACCAGAGGACAGCTAAAGACCAGATTCTCCTCGTTGCTGCGGTGGTGCTTTGTAATGGAGGACCTTGAGAGCTTGATGGCAGACATTCGCGCTGCGGCGGTTGCCAATGGGCCGCAGTGGCTGCGTTCGCAGTTTTCTGGACTTATGCCGGGGTCGGGGCAGGTACCTGCTACACCTGCCCCTGAACATCCACGCGCTAGGAGGTCTAGGCCTCCTGTGCGTTTGAGCCCTGAATGGACCCCGAGGGGTAGTCGCCGCGCTGGGAGCCCAACCCTGGACCCTTCAGCTACCGCTGCCAAGAGAACGCCATCTCGTCAGGCTGGCGGAGCTGGGAGGAATCCCCTTCAGAGGCGTGCCCCGGGGGGTAAGCGGGGGTCATCTTCCCGCTCTCGCCCTCCCGCGTCTGAATCCCGGGACCCTACGGCCGTCACGGCGGGTCCCCTTCCCGCCGCTGGTGCGGCCCTGCGAGGGAGAGCGAGATCGCCCAGTGCTGGCCTACTTCCTGGGACGGCCGGGGCTGATTAGAGGAGAAGCAGAGGTATGCGAGGAGGAGCGGGCGGCGCATCGGCACCTAGTAAGGAGCGGTGGACGGCTTCTGCTCGTCCGTCCAGGCAGAGAGCGCAGCGTGGGAGACATTCGGCTGCAGCAGCCGCGTGTGACGTCATCGGCCCGCGCGCGCCGGGTGACAGGTCGGGAGGCCGCGGGCTGCTGGGAGATGTAGTCCGCTCGGAGGGGGAGCTGTCTTCGTCGGAGGAGGAAGAGATGGACGCTGTGGAGGGCCCGGAGCGGGGTCGGATGAGGCGCTGCAGGGCTCTGGATCGACGGCTGTGAGGTCTGGACAGCCTGGTGAGTATAACATGTATGTGTCTCCTGTCAGGTCTGGTGTGCAGTGTGGGATGGATGGTGGTGTCTTAAGGGTCATCAATCTGGGGCAGGCTCCGGGGGTGGGCTCTGTGTCGGGGGTTCCGCAGCAGGGGGTTAGGGCTGGTAGCAGTGGGGTGCATGGGCTGCCGGTGGGGTCAGGCTCTGGTCTGGGGGTGGCTCAGCAGGTGGGGTTGCAGGGTGGCAGTGGAGTACAGGGTCTCTTGCAGGGGTCGGGCGCCGTTCCGGGGGTGCTTCCGACGGTGGTGACGGCAGCCGCGGGGGGTAGCGTGGCCAGCGTCCTGCAAGCTTTTCTTACAGGGTTCAGTGAGATGCTGGCTCGCTGTGACACGGTGGGGTCGGCTGGAGTCGTTTCCCCGGCGGCGGCTTGGACGGAAGCGCGGGCTCCCGCGGTGCAATCCGGGGCGGCGGTCAGCCAGGGTTCGCTGTTGCGGGTCGCACAGCAAGGAGACGGGGTTCAGTCGTTTTGCGGCTCCTGTGGGGGAGGAGGGTCAACAAGGGGGGTCAGTTGCCCCAGTGGAGGCTCCGCCGACTGCGCTGGACAAGTCTGCGGAAGGGTGCAAGAAGACGTCGGGGGGCCGTGGAGGACGTGCGTTTAGGGGATGCGGCAAAGTGCGAGTTCTACGCATGCTTCGAGGGACCGCTGGGTGCTCATTTGAAACAGGAGGTGCGTGACAAGATTTGGAAGGGGGAATATGTGGAGATATTCTCCTTGTTGCCGCTGAAAAAATTCAACCTGGACAAGGGCAAGCTGGACGAGAGCAAAAAGGAGGAGGAAGAACGGCGACGCTACCGGCTTATTCCTAGGACGTTTGGTAATTGGCTCCAAGCGTTTAACATTCTAGCTAGCGTTACTGGCGAGAAGGCTCCCGAGCATTGCTCTGCGCTTTTTGGCTATTCGGATGGTATTGCCAAGGCTCAGCGGGTCTATGGGGGTGTGGCCTGGCTGAGATACGATGAGCAGTTCCGGCAGCGGAAAGCTATCCGGCCCGAACTTCGGTGGAACCACAAGGATATGAATTTATGGCTGAGGCTGATGACTCAGGCGCGGGCCGCCAGCGCTCCCTTTCAAGGGGGGGCTGGTGGTGGATCCGGATCCTCGTCGCCATCGGCCGGAAAGCGTAAGGGATTCTGCTGGCAGTACAATGAAGGGACCTGCAGATTCGGGGGATCCTGTCGTTTTCGCCATGAGTGCTCTGGATGCGGGGGAGCGCACCCGCTCGCAAAGTGTTTCAAGCATAACAAGGGTAAGTCCGGTGAGGCTGGCAAAAGGGAGGACTCCGGTGAGGGTGGAAAAGTTGGCTCAGTTTCTAAGTAGGTACCCGGACCGGGCGGCGGCTCGGTTCCTATTCCACGGCTTTTCTGACGGTTTCGTGATACCCGGTGAGTTGGCTAGCGTTCCTCCCGTCCCCTCCAACTTGCGGTCAGCCAGGCTACAACCTTCGGTGGTGTCGGCCAAGCTGGCTAAGGAGGTGGCCTTGGGTAGGATGGCGGGCCCTTTCCCTTCACCCCCTTTGGACGGATTGGTTGTTTCTCTGTTGGGGGTAGTCCCTAAGAAGGAGCCCAATTCCTTTCGGCTGATCCATCATTTGTCCCATCCTAAGGGTGATTCGGTCAATGATGCCATTGATCGCAAATTTTGTGCTGTCTCGTATGCGTCGTTCGACAAGGCTGTGGCTTGGGTGCGTAAGTTTGGAAAGGGGGCTCTGCTGGCTAAAACTGACATTGAGTCGGCTTTCCGCCTCTTGCCGGTGCATCCGAACAGCTTCCGCCTGTTGGGCTGCGTATGGGACGAGCATTACTATGTGGATCTCTGCTTGCCCATGGGCTGTGCGGTTTCCTGTTAATTGTTTGAATCTTTTAGCTCGTTCTTGGACTGGGTGGTGCGGGATGTTTCAGGTTTGCAGTCCGTTATCCACTACCTGGACGATTTCTTGGTGATCGGCCCTGGGGTGGGCAGGGTGGGCCATACGCTGTTGGCCACTTTGCAGCATGTCTTTGGGTTGTTCGGGGTGCCGTTGGCGACCGAGAAGACGGAAGGTCCGGTTACCTCGCTTAAATTCCTGGGGATCGTGATTGATTCAGAGTTGATTGAATGCAGGCTCCCGAGTGATAAGGTGGAGGACGTGCGTGCTGGGGTGTCCGTTGCTCTCGGTAGCAAAAAGATTCAATTACGTGCCCTGCAGTCTTTGCTGGGCAAGCTGAATTTTGCTTGCCGTATTATGCCAATGGGTCGGATTTTCTGCAGGCGTTTGGCGGCTGCCACGTCTGGGGTCAAAGCACCACACCATTACATTCGTTTGACCGCGAGCATAAGGATGACTTAAGGGTCTGGCAGATGTTTTTGGATCAATACAACGGGCGGTCCTTGTGGATGGAGGAGATGGTGTCGGATTGTGATTTGGATTTATTTACCGATGCGGCTGGGGCAGTGGGGTACGGGGCGATTCTGGGGGATCAGTGGAGTGCGGGCAGGTGGCCGGACTCATGGAGTGAGGCGGGATTGCTGGGCAACCTGGTGCTTTTGGAATTGTTTCCCATAGTGCTGGCTGTGGATATTTGGAGGGAAGAGTTCAGGAACAGGCGAGTGCGTTTTTTCATTGTGACAATTTGGGGGTGGTACAGGCCATTAACAAGGTTTCGGCATCCTCGCCTCCGGTGGTGCGTTTCCTTAGACATCTGGTGTTGCAGTGTTTGTGTTTCAATTGCTTTGTGTGTGCGGTGCATGTACCGGGTGTCCAGAACGATGTGGCTGATGCGTTGTCTCGCTTGCAGTGGGACAGATTCCGTGTCTTGGCGCCGGGAGCGGAGCAACACGGGAGGCCTTGCCCGGATCACTTGTGGGACATCGCCTTCGCTCGCTGACTGGGCTTCTTCGGAATTCGGTGTGCCCGGCCACTTGGAGCGCATACGAGAAGGTGTGGGGTGAGTGGCGGGCTCTGGTACAAGGGGCAGGAGGCTGTCCTGATGATGATGATGATGATAGTCGTTTGGGCCTGATTCTGGATTTTATTGGGAGGAATGTGGAAAAGGGGGTTTCTGTCTCTAAATTGGGGCAGAACATGGCGGGCCTGGCCTTTTTGTTTCAGGTTTCGGGGGTCCGGGATGTCACTAAGCATGCGTTGGTTAAAAAGGTGCTGAGAGGCTATCGTAGGGGCAAGGCCGTGCCGGACTCACGTCGGCCGGTCTCCTTTGACATGTTGGGAGCCCTCCTGGGTAGCCTGGACGGGGTGTGCACGTCGGCTCATGAAGCGGCTCTTTTTAGGACGGCTTTTATTTTGGACTTTTTTGGGGCGTTGAGGGTCAGTGCAAGTCCAAAAAGGGCGGGGGTGGTTTAGATGTGAGCAACGTGGTGCTCCGGGAGGGGGAGGTCTCTCTTTTCATCAGCAGGTCAAAGACTGACCAGAGAGGGAAGGGCGCTTGGATTGCGTTGGGTGTGGTTCACGGGTCCCCGGCCTGCCCGGTACGGGCGGTTAGTGACTGGTTCGCGCTCCGGGGGGCGGGCCCCGGGCCTTTCCTTCGTCACAGGGATGGGTCCGCATTGTCTAGGTTCCAATTTGGGTCAGTTTTCCGGAAATGCCTCGCGGCTGCGGGCTTTTCAGTGCAGGGATACTCTTCGCATTCATTCAGGATCAGAGCGGCCACGGAAGCAAAACGATGGGGGGCTGGAGGACAGTCTGGTACAGCGTATTGGGCGCTGGGAGTCCCAGCGTTTCAGGTTGTATGTCAGGCCTCACCTGTTGTAGGGTGGGGTGGGCCTGGTGGGTGCCATTGAGTGTGGTAGGTGGTCCGCGGTTCTTTCCGGTCGGGTAGTGGGGAAGGTTTGGCTGGCTGTTTGTGTTGTTGGGTCTCTGTCGTTTGTTTTATGTGTGTTGTTTTTCACGGCTCCGTGTTAGTTGCTGCTTCTGTCTTGTTTTGCAGGTTCGGAATGCTTGGTCTGGATCCTGGGCCATTCATATGTGTTCTGGGGGGCCAAGAGGGCTGCAGTTAGGCCCGAGGGTCGGCAGTTAGGTTTCCCCAGGGGCCAGGTCAGGATACCGTGGATCGGGGTCCCGGGTATGTTGTGGTCCAGGGTGCTGCCGGAGGTGCATCATTACTCCAGGCTGGATAGGCCCCCGGATGTGCTGCTGCTGCACGTGGGGGGTAATGACCTGGGGCTTCGGGCATCCCGGGAGCTGTGCAGGGACATAAAATTTGATTTCCTGCGCTTGAGGTCTATGTTCCCCCAACACCGTGGTGGTGTGGTCTGACATGGTTGCTAGAGCGTCTTGGCGCTTGGCAGTGTCGGTGGACCGCGTAAATAAAGCCAGGATCAAAGTTAATAAAGCGGTGGCCTCGTTCTTTGCTCGTAACGGCGGGTTGGCTATCCGCCATCGAGAATTGGAGAGGGACCCTGGGCTGTTTTTGAGAGGCGATGGGGTTTTTGAGTGCGGTGGGGATAGATCTGTGGTCGTTGGGCCTGCAGGATGGTATCCAGCGTGCCCTGCTGGTGTGGCGGGCCGCCCAGGCGTGAGGTTTCTCGCTGGGCGTCTGTGGCAGAGGTCGTAGGGTTTTTGAAGGCGGGGATGGTTACGCTCTTTGGAGAACGAGGGGTTGGGCCCATCTATGGTATGGGTGTAACTGCCCTATTAAAGGGGAATGTAACACGTGATGGTGCAGTTGGCTGTATCGGCTGGTTAATTGGCCAAACAATTGTCCCCGAGCTGGCGTAATTTGCAGCTGGGGGCCGTGGAAAGGCAAGGTGGGCCATATACAGCCATTGGGCCAGTCAGTGGGTGCCTTCAATAATCCTAAAACAAAAAGCAGGCAGTGATTTTCAGTCGTAATGTTTTTCATTCCGTATATGATGTAATAAAAGTTTTTATGGTTGGTTATGTAATAAAAGGGCTGCTATGGCCATTTAAACCCAAATTAGATGTCTGGGCTAAGTCATTTTAGTTAAGATAAGGTGATGTGGAAAAATGGCATACAGCCGGTACTTGGACAATACCCCAGGCATGGATTATCCACATCTGAACCATGAGTACCAGGCCAAATTTAAAACTGTTTTAGCTCAGTATATAACTAAACACAAGACTATTTATTGTCCTTTTGGTGTTGCAGAAAATCGGACAAAAAATACCAGGATCGTCCGAAAATCTGATCGTTAGTACACAGCTTTCACAAAGGTTAATGCGAAAATATCTGAAGGGACAAGCACAAGAATGTTTCTCATACAATAACGGAACAAAATATTTTCATGTGATTTAGTATGGTATTTGTATGAAGAAAAATTGTGTGACCAAGAACGCGCATGTTGGGGAAACGAAAGAATACAATTCATTACATCACTTCCGAAGTTGTATTCTGTCGTGTGAGAATTTTCTTAACTTTAGTAACCTATTCGTTTTTTGATAGGAGACTAGCATGCAAAAAAAACTGATGATCCTTCACCCGATATTCTTGTCGTGTGTACAAGGCTTTAGCCACTACCTCAGAATTGGCAGCAGCATTGTCAGGCTGCTTTGTGCTGTCTCTCTAGTTTGCTGTTGGACTGCCCATTAGCGCAGTTAGAGGGCTCAACAGCTGACTGAGGGAGCAACCATGGCAGGCTGACGACACCTCTTCTAAGGCAGGTCATAGATTATGCAATTTTCTTACCTTCCAACATCAAAATAGCTTGATTGCTGCTGAATTGCTTGATGACTGACTGTGTTGGTGGGGGGAATCCCTCCTACAGCACTATTGTATTCTGCTGGTAGTAAACCACCAGCTATAGCCGGAGGCACTAATTGTTCTGGAAAAGCCTGACCGGCTGGTTGTATGCAAGTCAATTATGACTTGCCCCAAATGTCCTCTATGACGAAACGTGTAAGGCGGAGCTGCATGCTGACGTCCATTGCTTTCTACTGATCCCGGAAGTGCGGCTGTCTGATTTTTTTTATTTATTTTTTGTTTTTTTTGTTTTTGTTCGTTTTTTGCTGGCGTATACAACCTTATTCTAATGGCACCTTGGATTATTTTAACCATTTAAGTACCGCCTCATGCCGATATACGTTGGCAGAATGGCACGGCTGGGCACAAGCACGTACAGGTACGTCCTCTTTAAGAAGCCCAGCCGTGGGTCGCGCTCGCGACCCGGTCCTGAGCTCCGTGACCGCGCCCGCGGACCCGATCGCCGCCGGTGTCCCGCGATCGGGTCCCGGAGCTGAAGAACGGGGAGAGGTACGTTTTTTTTTTTTTTTTTTTAACCACTTCCTACCGGGTCATAGACATGACGCCGGCAGGAACCCTCCCTCCCTCCGGGCGGACGTCATATGACGTCCTTTTTTCCCGGCCGTCTATGGGGCGCGCGCACCCGCGGCAACGCTCGTGACCCGGTGAGTGTGCCCGGCGGTCGCGATGTCCGCTGGGCACCCGCGATTGCCCACGATCACGGCAGAAGTGTGGATCTGTGTGTGTAAACACACAGATCCACCTCCTGTCAGAGGTGAGGAGACCGATGTGTGTTCCCAGTACAGAGGAACACAGATCGGTCTCCTCCCCTTGTGAGTCCCCTCCCCCTACAGTTACAATCACTCAATAGGGAACATATTAACCCCTTGATCGCCCCCTAGTGTTAACCCTTTCCCTGCCAGTCACATTTACACAGTAATTAGTGCAGTTTTATAGCACTAATCGCTGTATAAATGTGAATGGTCCCAAAAACGCGCCAATAGTGTCCGATGTGTCTGCCGCAATGTCACGGTCACAATAAAAATCGCAGATCGCCGCTATTACTAGTAAAAAAAATAAAAAAAATAAAAATGCCATAAATCTATCCCCTATTATGTAGACGCTATAACTTTTGCGCAAACCAATCAATATACGCTTATTACAAAAAAAAATTACCAAAAATATGTAGAATACGTATCGGTCTAAACTTAGAAAAAAAATTGTTTTAAAAAAAAAAATTGTGATATTTATTAAATCAAAAAGTAAAAAATATTGCATTTTTTTCAAATATGTCGCTCTTCTTTTGTTTATAGCACAAAAAATAAAAACCGCAGAGGTGATCAAATACCACCAAAAGAAAGCTCTATTTGTGGGGGAAAAAGGACGTCAATTTTGGTTAGGTTCAACGTCGCACGACCGCGCAATTGTCAGTTAAAGCGACGCAGTGCTGCATCGCAAAAAGTGCTCTGGTCAGGAAGGGGGTAAATTCTTCCAGGGCTGAAGTGGTTAAACAAACCTCTCCCCGTGCTTCCTAGTGTGAGTGTCACTAATCGTCTGTTCCCTGTCATAGGGAACGACGATCAGTGACATCACACGCCCCCACACAGTAGTAATCACTCCCTAGGAAACTCTTAGCCCCTTCAGCACCCCCTACAGGTTAACCCGTTCACTGCCAGTGTCATTTTCACAGTAATCAGTGCATTTTTATAGCACTGATCGCTGTAAAAATGACTGGTGTCAAAAGTGTCCGCCATAATGTCGCAGTCACGATAAAAATCGCTGATCGACACTATTACTAGTAAAAAAATAATAATAATAAAAATGAAAAAAAGCTATCCCCTATTTTGTAGACGCTATAACTTTTTTGCGCAAACCAATCAAACGCTTATTGGGATTTTTTTTGTTTTTGTTTTTTTTACCAAAAATATGTAGAAGATTACGTATCGCCCTAAACTGAGGGAAAAAATATATATATATATTTTTTTTGTTTTATATATTTTTTGGGATATTTAAAAGGTAAAGATATTTAAAAGCAAAAGGTAAAAAATATAGCATTTTTTTTTCAAAATTGTCGCTCTATTTTTGTTTATAGCGCAAAAAATGAAAACCGCAGAGGTGATCAAATACCACCAAAAGAAAGCTCTATTTGTGGGGAAAAAAAAGACGTCAATTTTGTTTGGGAACCACGTTGCACGACCGCGCAATTGTCAGTTAAAGCGACGCAGTGCCAAGTCGCAAAAAGGGGTCTGGTCTTTTTTAGCAACAAAATGGTTCGGGGCTTAAGTGGTTAATAATGCAAGTGCACTTTCAAATTTCAATATAAAAGGCATATAAAGGTTTTACACTATTGGTGAATTTTATTTCCATATTCCTATCCTTGGTCCATGAGGCGAAAGCTTTGGCGGAGGAATGCTGTATTTTGGAGCTACCCTTAGTGTCATGTGCATTCAGATCTAAACTCTGTAGACCTTTCTAGAGATGGGTCACACCCATTTGGTAAGCATTTAATAATCTGTGGTGGAGGTTCTGCACATGGATACTTTACTTATTGTCAGTGATGGATCTTGCATATACAAACTTTTTTAGAGATCACCTCCCATATATTTTCAATTTATTCGCGTGGACTTTTGGCATGTTTGTTTGAATTTTTAATGGTTGCACTATATGTTGAATTTACTAGTTAATTCATTTGTAAGCATTGCATTCATATTTGGATAGCGCAGCTCTGTATTTCACATCACAAGTCAATTGATAGATCAACTTGTGTACAACCAGGGTGCCCATACATGGATCCAATACAGCTGGTCCCTACTGAACCGGCCAAATTTCAACCCGTATATGACTGGCTTAATCGAGAGACGATGCCATTGTCTGCCTGTAAGTTACTTGCAGTATCTCCAGGTAAGAAGCTTGGCAAGAGATTCTCAAATATTGCTTAAGAAAATGGTATACAGCGAGGCATGATTGCAAAACCGTTTACGGTGACCCAATAGCACATATTTAGCGGACTTCGTTTCCAGCTTCTAATATGTAACGGTATCATACTGGATTGTTGATCTTCAGTTTGTTTTAGCAGTAATCAAAGTAGATCTGTTTTATTTTTTATTTTTTTTTAAAGATTTATTTATTGAGTTTTTTCATGTACAAAGCAAACAGTCTCGCAAATGGTTACATCACATGTATATAATTGCACATTAATGATGGCACCACAGGGCTATATGGTATTATCAAAAAAATTGTGAACCCCGGTTCCTCAACGGAGGAAAACTAAAATTACAAAATAAGTAGGTCGACCAAAGTGGGCCACGTAGGGCCCCACTATGGGAAATCTTAGTATAGTAAGCAGTGGAGATATAACCAAGTACAGTCAAAATATACACACACACACAAAATATATATATATATATATATATATATATATATATATATATATATTAGGGCTGTTACTGATTAAAACTTTCCTGTTCGATTAATCGTTTTTTTTATTTTTATCGATTAATCGACTAATTTCGATTAATTATAACGCACATACAGATCCAACTACTTTTAGCTGATCTCCTTGCAGGCCGATTCCCAGTGCAGCTACCAACCACTGGAAAAATGGATAGCAGGATACAAAAAACACACAAAGGCAGCGCTCGATGGGAATAGCATTAAAACTTTTATAGTCTTCAAGTAGGTAACAAAATAAATATTGCACTGGAGATAAAATCGATGTAGCTACATAAACTGTAAAAATGGTGCGAGTAATTCCAAACGGTAGCAAAAGCAGTCATAAAAACATGTAGCTAAGTATGATACTGGTATAAAAATGTGTACAACGATACCACTGCTTAATCCAGATGAGAAGGGGCTAACATCAGTCCGTCGCCATGTAGATGTCCCGTGAAGGGAACTATCACAACTCCCAGTGGATGGCTGTAGAATCCCAGGTTGATAGAAGGGAAGTGTAACAGCCCTTGCGTATGGCAGATAGTAAGGTCCCGCCGGCATGCAGATATGAAGGCACAGCAAAGGAGCCCTTCAGATGGACACGGCAAGCCCCGCCGGTGTCCGTGACGTCACCGGATCTCCCTGAAGACTTTTGATCGATCAAAAGAATTTTGTTCGATCAAAAGAATTTTGTTCGATCAAAACAATTAATCGATTACTTGAGGAATTAATTGTTAATTTCCACAGCCCTAATATATATATTTGTGTGTGTGTATATACACACACACACACACACACACACACACCCCCCTCACCGCCCACCACACCTCCAGCCAGAACCCGAGAGCACCAAACCAACAACCTTGCCCCCAGCAGGCTGCAGCCTTAGCAAGCCAACCCAGGGCAATACCCATTAGGGTTGGGAGAGCGGGGTGTCCTTCCAGAAGGAATCTGCAATGTCAAGCCAGGGCTGCCAAATCTTGGTAAACTTGGCAGGACAGGCCCTACCCTTGTAGATGCATTTAAAAAATGGGTATAACCTTATTTATCATTTGGTACAACCTTTTGAACATCTGGAGCAAGGCACTCTTCCATTGTAACAGAATTAATTTCCTAGCGTAAAAAAGAATAGTGCGCACCAGACTTCTAGCATGGGTCCTGGGTATGAACTCGTTGAGAACTCCCAACAGTCCAACCTCCGGTGTACAAGGTATTTTTGATGTAAGGTGTCCTTGAAAAAATAAAATTTAAGTCCTTCCATTGCGTCCGTGACATGGGTTGCAACAACACAATTTATGTCAGTTATTAAAGCCTGTTTAGGCCTTTGGTATATTTTCTGGCATTGATTTTAATGAAGATCTGTGCTCAGATTCTCTCCATCACATTTCATAGGATATTGGGCTCGCTCTGCACACCTGCTGCCTCTTAATTCATACATGAAAATATTTGATTTGCAGTATTTTACAAGAGTTGGTCATAAAATGAAATTGGATTGTAGTAATGAGACATCTGGTACAGGCCAGTAAAGATGAACTTTTCATAAGCGGTTATTGTGTGCTGCAGATAAGGGATGGAAGCTTGATATTAGTGTGCGGGGTCTGTGTATCCAGCCGTGTTTGTCTCTGGTTAAACAATGTGTAAAGAGAAGAGAATAGCTCAGCCTTTGAGTCTCCATTGGTTTAGAGCTCAATCTCTAGTCAGCCGCAGTATAAAGTATGGAGATGGAAGAGTCCTGACTTCCATATTTATCGAAGGCTTCACAGTGGGAAAGGGGTCTGTCTAGGGCAGGTCACAAAGGGAACAATTTTTGTTAAAGTGGATGTAAACCCAACACTTTTTTTTTTTTTTTTTTTGCTGTCACAATGTAGAGTATTTGTGCCAGGTCTTGCCACAAAGAGTTAATCCAGCTCTGAGCAATCCTCTTTATTTGTTCAGTGAGATAAAACGGACAAACAGAGAAAAACCTTTGTCTGTTCCGCCCCCTTGCTTTGAGTGACAGGTTATTTACATATCTCGTGCACTAGCTTTAGACAGGCATTTATTTTTTAATTCCCACCCCTACTCCTTTTCTGAAGTCATGTGGTTACTTTTCTGGATTTTGACTGGATGTTGTTCATCATAGCAGAAGGAATACACAGGAGAAAATGCATGTTGACAAGGGGAGTGTAGAGGTGGGCGGGGAGTCTACCGACATCACGACTCCACCCACGAGCTCCAGACAACAGATCCACTCGCAGAATCTGCAGTTTTTCAGTTCTTATAACAGACAGATAAGGATTCATGCAGGAGGCATCTATATCCTTATAGATCAGCACTATGGCAGTAGTTTAGAAAGGATGAGAGTGGGTTTACATCCACTTTTAAGGTTTGACAAACACGTAGCCAGTCACAACATTAGCCCCCGGTCACACCATTGCCACTTGTCATGTAATTTGAAACCGACAAGTCACACGCTATTGTCTGTAATGGAAGTGGTCAAATGGGTGCAACTTGGTCTCCATTGCACCGGTTTTTGAAGGTCGTTGCTGCACTACTTTTTGCAAGCTCAGGTGCGACTTGCATACACATCACAATTTCAAAGTCAGATTCAGTGTGACGAAGCCTTACAGAAAATCTGATTTGTGATAACTGATGAAAAGGGAAGATCTGCTATATGGGCAAGATTTTGTGGACACCTGGCCATCACACCTATATGAGACATCTTTAACCACTTGTCCACCGCCCACTGTCAATTGACGGCGGGCGGAGGATACTCTCGTTCTGGGAGGACGTCATATGACGTCCTCCCTTTAAAACGAGCTAGGAGGCGCGCGCTTGAAGCCAGCGGCGCGCGCGCGCCGCATTCACGAGGCCCCGGTGCGCGTGCCCGGCGGCCGCGATTGCCGCCGGGCACCCGCGATTGCCCGGGAAACGAGCAGGAAAGTGGGTCTCTGTGTGTAAACACAGAGATCCACGTCCTGTGAGGGAGAGGGGACCGATGGTGTGTCCCTTGTACATAGGGACAACCATCGGTCACCTCCCCCAGTCAGTCACCTCCCCCCACAGTAAGAACACATTGAGGGAACATATTTAACCCCTTCCCGCCCCCTAGTGGTTAACCCCTTCCCTGCCAATCACATTTATACAGTAATCAATGCATTTTTATAGCAGGGATCGCTGTATAAACGTGAATGGTCCCAAAAATGTGTCAAGTGTCCGATGTGTCCGCCGCAATATCGCAGTCACAATAAAAAATCGCAGATCGCCGCCATTACTAATAAAAAAAATAAAAAAGTAAAAATGCTATAAATCTAGCCCCTATTTTGTACACGCTATAACTTTTGCGCAAACCAATCAATACGCGCTTATTGCGATTTTTTTTTTTTTTTTTTTTTTTTTTTTTTTTTACCAAAAATATGTAGAAGAATACGTATCGGCCTAAACTGAGGAAAATTTTATTTAAAAAAAAAAATGGGTATTTATTATAGCAAAAATGAAAAAATAGTGTTTTTTTTTCCAAACTGGACGCTCTTCTTTTGTTTATAGCGCAAAAAATAAAAACCGCAGAGGTGATCAAATACCACCAAAAGAAAGCTCTATTTGTGGGAAAAAAAGGACGCAAATTTCGTTTGGGAGCCACGTCGTACGACCGCGCAATTGTCATTCAAAGTGTGACAGCGCTGAAAGCTGAAAAATGGCTTGGGCAGGAAGGGGGTTTTCGTGCACAGTAGGAGGTGGTTAAAGTAATACTAAAGTCACGTGTGTTTGTTTATTTTTAAACCCACATTTTTATTTTTATACTTGCCTGCTCTGTGTTATGGTTTTGCACAGAGAAGCCCAGCTCCTCCTCTTCCTCTTGCTTTCTATATTGGCCCCTCCCTCCTGTCGAGTGCCCCCCACAGCAAGCAGCTTGCTATGGTAGCAGCCGAGCCGCAGCGGTGTCCATTCAGACATTGAGACGCAGTTAGGCCCTGCCCCCTCTCTCCCCTAATTGGCTCACTGACTTTGTTTGACAGCAACGGGAGCAAATGATGCCGCTGCTGTGTCTGCTGATCATGGGTACAGTGCCGTACAGGCAAATGCACTTATTTACCTGCAAAAAGGTGTGCATTTATTAAAAGGTGAACTTATCCATTAAGATGGAGTTGGACCCTGAAGTAAATATGCAATATTGTACAATCTAATATAACTATTGCATATATGTATTAATTTGCCTATCCCTATAACTTGGCTAATCTAAAGAGTCGGATAAGCACAATGATATAACAAACACATCTGCTTAGTAAACAATGTTACATTTATTTCCCAAGAAAATAGGAATATCACAAACGAAACGGCAGATATCTACAACATCTAACAACAATCATCAAAGATACTTATCACATCCTTTTAGGCCCCTTTCACACTCGGGCGGGCGGTGGCGGTATAGCGGCATGATTTTCATTGTATTTATCGCGATATTCGGCCGCTAGCGGTGCGGTTTTAACCCCCGCTAGCGGACGAAAAAGGGTTAATACGCCCGCAAACCGCGGCTACACCGGTTTGCGGGCGGTATTACCGCGGTGTTCCATTCCTTTCAATGGGAAGGAGCGGTATACACACCGCTCCTTTCACCGCTCCAAAGATGTGGCTTACAGGAGATTATTTTTTTCCTCCCGCCAGCGCATCACCTCAGTGTGAAATCCCTCGGGCTTTCACATTGAGAATACTGTGGCAGGAGTATTTCAGGCGTTATTTATGCGCTATTTTTAGCGCTAAAACGCCTGAAATACGCCTCAGTGTGAAAGGGGCCTTAGAGTAGACTCTTTGTTGGCTGAGCTCAAGATGGCAGAAGAGGGCTCCTTGTTTGAAACAGCCCTATTTAAAGAACCTCAGTCGTACCTCGTTTAATCCTCCCCATTGCCAGCCCCACTTGGTTTTGGACGAATCTAAGTGTTCATAGGGCAGTCTTCCTCCATTACTGACCATCTTGCCGTAATTGGCCTCTAGGGGCAGCATTGCCCATATCATCTCCAGGAGCTTGCTGGTCCTTGATTTTTGTCATCAATCATCCTGGTAGACATGCTCTCTTTGACGCTTGCAGAGTAGACAGATCGGAGTCTGTATTGTCATGCAAAGTTAGAGGCTTATTTTGGCTACATTCCAACTTGGGGGGAGGGGGCATCCTGTCCTCCTGGGAACTGCAAGTATCAGCCTGGCTGACCGTTGGGAATGAAAACGGATATGTAGAAAATCCAGAAATTATATTAACTCATGTTGCCTTCCAACAGACCCCCTTTGCAGTTTAACACCTTCACATTCCAGAGAAGGCTTGCCAAAAGATTTTAGTGTTTCTGAGGGAATTTATGCCCTTAGACTAACGGCATTTGTGTGGTCAGGCACTGGTGCTGGATGAAAAGACTTGGCTTACATTCGGCATTCAATTCATCCAAATGGTGTTCAGTAGGGTTGAGGTCAGGGCTCTGTGCAGGACACTCACTCAAATTCCTCCACACCAAACTAGTCAAACCATGCATGGTTTGGAGCTAGCTGGCTTTGTACACAGGGACACAGTTCTGCTGGAACAGAAACTGCCTTCTCCAAACTTTCCACAAGGATGGAAAAGTATAATTGCCTCTAACGTTTATTTGCATGCTTTAGTATTAATAGTAGGGCTGCAACTAACTATTTTCATAATCGATTAGTTGGATGATTATTGTTTTTGATTGATTATTCACAAAAACCTCAGTGTGGTGTATAATTTAATATGTAAAGTAAAAAAAAAAACTATTTACATAAATGTAATTCTAATCCCTTATATTACCTCCAGTCAATCGGCCTCCAGCTTCTCTGGGTTCAGGTGTTGATATTCCTTATATAGAACCCTTAAAGTGATTGATTTTTTTTTTTTCTTTTGCATTTATTTATTAATAACCAACCTGTTATACCTACCTGCTCTGTGCAATGGTTTTGCACAGAGCATCCCTGATTCTCCTCTTCTCGGGTTCCCCCCGCCGCCACTCCGGGCTCCTCATGCCTTCAGGGTGTTCCTATAGCAAGGTAAAAAACTTCTGTCTATAGAGTCACTTTAAATCCCTTCTTTCTCCTGCCCAAGACTATATGTCCCATGAGGCATTGCTCCTCACACATTCAAATTCACAAGTTCTCAGGCGCTTTTTTTTTTTTTTCGTAAATTATAATGTTTTTATTGGTTTTGTTTACAGAAAACACTCCACACAACGTGGAGACAGCCGGCCACAACATTCGCTGGTGCATACAGTCATAAAACACAAAAACACAAATTATCACATTAAACCTGTGATACTCCCAGCCCTCTACCCCCATACCCCCCCCCGCAAAACCAACAAAGTATACCCCCCCTTGCCTAGGAACACAAATGTCACGGGCCACCTACCAGAGGCAGCCCGCCATGATTCAGAAGTACAGTCTAGTAGCTCTCTGCAATCAGTTCCCCCTCGCCCCCAACCCCCCCCCCCCCCCACCCAGACATAGGACTACAGGAAAGGAGACACTACCCCATCTTCACATACATAAGAGCACAATAACCCCTCAAGGTCCTGACATCCCGAACATTCTCATCGTCCCATATTAGAGTTCCTGGAAAAAAAAAAAGAGGGGGGTTCTTACATTATGCTTTTCTGTGTTCAATCAGATGCCATATCTATAGTAGCCATCCAACCCCCCAAACCTTGTCAAATTTAGTCAGTGCCCCCCTACTCAAATAAGTGGCCTTATAAGGCTCCATGTACACAGAAGCTCAAAAACGGTTGTTTTTAAAGCAGCAGAAAAAGCTAGCTTTTATCAGCGTTTTTTTTACTAGCTTTTATTAGCGTTTTTCAGTGTAGCTTTTTTTAGCTTTTAAAAAAAAAATATATATTTTCTCTCAATGGACTAAAAAACGCTCGCGGCCAGCGTTTTTGAGCGTTTATGAGCGTTTTTTTCGGCGTTTTGCGTTTTTTTTTCTGCCAAAAAACGGCACTTTGAACGCAAATTTCTTGTGTTCAGAAAAAAGCCCATTAACTCCACTGCTCATTAAAGCTAAAAAACGTTATGTGTACATGAACACATAGGCTAACATAGAGTGCAGTCAATGGGCTTTTAAAAAAAAAAAAAAAAAAACGCCAATAAACTGCAGTTTATCAGCTTCTGTGTACATGGAGCCTAAAAGTGTATTGCTTTATTGACCAACGCTTTCCAAGTGTCAACAGTAGGAGCTGCTGAACTCCTCCATGATAGGATGATGCGCTTTTTAGCATAGTACAACAAAAGCGTGAGTAAGGTTCGTATAGCCTTGGTAGTGGCCAGGGGTTCAACCAGATGTAGTAGACATACCTCAACAGACATTGGAATAGATATGGAGGGGACCAACCTAATACAATCAGCAATGGCCTGCCAAGTAGTGTTTGATTGGAGGACACTCCCAAAAAATGTGTATAAAGGTAGCTGAGGGTGCAGAACATCTCCAGCAGAGAGAGCTCTGCGTCCCATACATCCTTGCCAGTCTTACCGGAGTAAGATGAACTCTGTGCAGAAACTTATAAAGGATCAGTCTGTCCCTACTCGAGTCTCAGGCACTTTTTGACATGTATGGACATTGTACTGAGCTGTATGTGGGACTGCACTGTATTTCCTGATATGTAAACCAATAATGCATTCTGTATGCAGGGCAACCAATCGATTGTGACAATGGTTGTCAACTACTTTTATAAATCGATTATGTCGATTTCATTGTTTCAGCCCTAATTAATAGTACTCTTCACTGGAAACCTGAACTCAATCATTTGGAGGGGTTCCCATACTTTTAGTCACAAGAGTGTGGGCGTGATAACTGGGTGTCCACAATTTTTACCATATAGTGTTTTGGAAGTTTTTTTTCTCCATGAAGGGCTGATAGGTTTACTTTTTTTTTTTTTTTTTTTTTGGAGGCCCCATGTACACGGGACGCTGGTGCAAACTCTGCTGAACATTTTTTTTTAGAAACGCTCGTTTTGCCACGATTGCAGCTGCATTTAGCGGCATTTTACTGCGTTTGCGTCTATAAGCGTTTAGTTAAGAAACCTCATAAGACCCTCCCTAAGCTCAAAAAACAGTATTTAACCATTGCAGCCATTTTGTGAGACCAGTGAGGAGCAGCAGTGTACTTGTATTTAGCATGTCACTTGCCACGTCACCTGCCACAAGTTGTGGATTGTCCACGTGCCACGTCACCTGGCCACAAGTTGTGGATTGTCCACAATGCAATGCAAGAATTTTTTATTTTTTTTAATGGTTTTTTATCATTTGCCATCATTTTTGAGATTTCTAATGTAAAAAAATAGGTCACCTTTTAAAAACGCTTATAAACGAAATTGTGGCAAAACTCCGGTACCGCGTTTTGCATCTGAAACGTGGAAATCTTTTGGCATCTGAACTCTTTTTTGCTTTCAGAAAAACAAGGTTAAACGTAACTGCATATAAACGAGACAGTGTACATGGTCACATAGGATAACATTGAATGAGTTCAGGGGCAGTTTAAAAAGTGTCCGATTGCCTCTGAACGCGAGTTTAACAGCGTCCCGTGTGCATGGGGCCTAAAACGTTGATGGTGTAACTTCCTGATTTGTATTTTCTTATTAGAACACTGAAATATCCTGGGTGTATGAACAGGTTAAATACAGAATGGTCATGTATGACTGAGCTCATAATATCAGGTGTTTTATTATTGGGTGTAAACGGGTCTGTTGGATAGTCTGTGTACGGTGCTTTTAGCAGAGTGTTGGGCGGGAAGATTTTTGTGCTTTCAGTCTGACGACGGCTTCAGGACCCTCGAGCAGAAAACCTGGTGTATTATTTCCAGCGTTTCCAGATCACCCGCTGATGTAAAGGTCAGTACAACGCCGTTGGGGAAGGATCTGTTCGCTGACACATCCTATCTCTGTAAGCTTGTTCTCCACCTGCACGTTTTTGCCAATGGCCGTACAACACATTGATACCGATTTAGGTCAGGTGTCAGGGTGGCTACTGGGTCTCCTTACCTATGCAACAGGAGCTTGATTCAAAAATTTCTAAAATGGCAACAAAATCTAATACCAGTGTGGTTTCAGAGACTTGTAACCATTTCTGTAAATGCAGACTTTATTTATTATGCATGAGGTAGGTTGGAGCAATTAAGACTGATCCAAATCTTTACAGTAGAAAAAAAAAAGTAGACATGTTTGAAGTCCAACCTGTGTACCAGCCATGGCCCAAATGATGCATTGGAAGCGTAGGCATAAAGGGAAAGAAGTGTGCAGCATATTACATTTTTGTTTGAAGGAAATTTGGAGTAATTTAGCTCAATTACTCTGCTAAAATCTATCAAGACCTATAACGCAGGCTTCTGTTTAAAGTCCAGTCCCCCAATGTGGGGGGGCACCGTTTTACTTACCTGAGCCATGAAACTCCGTGGGCGCGATCCCGCAATGGCTTGAGGCGGCTCTTGATTGGAGATTGATAGCAGCGCAGCCATTGGCTCCCGCTGCTGTCAATCAAATCAGTGACGCCGGAGGACGGGGTCGAGTGATACACTTGGCGGCTATGGTCGCCAATGTATCACACGGGAGCGCGCCCGCAACTTACCCTTGGGAGAGAGCTTCCCAAAACGGGGGTTAGCTCTTGCGGGGAAGAGCCGAGACAGCCGCCGAGGGACCCCAGAAGACGAGGATCGGGGGCCACTTAAAATACCTTTTGCAACCCCTTTAATATTTGAGTATAATAAGTTTGCTTAAAGATGAGCTCCAGTTAGTTTTCTGAAAATTATTAAAAGTTGGTTACAGTTTTTGTAACTGTTGACTTTTAATAAACAGATACCTTGCCTGTACTGCGATCCAGCGCTGTGCTCCCCTGAGGGGGCTCCGGGGACCATCTTTGGCCCTTGGCACCCGCATCTTTACCTGTGGGCACTCGGCTGAGGCAGCTTTACAGCCGAGTGCCCGCTGCGCAAGCCGCACTGTGCATTGTGAATGGCCCCGCAGTCTTTTGGGACCTGTGACATGTCCCCGAAGACTGGGGAAAGGGGAAGGAGAACTTCCGCTCAGATTGCTGAAGTCAGTGGAGCAGGGGAGGAAGCCTTAAAACATAAGTAAACCCATCCATTTACCAGTTTCATTTACGCCGCATTTCAGAAATGTAACACTCCCATTGTTTGTGCTCTCAACCAAACTGTCAAACCATCCAATGGCTGGTGTCGTAACTGATCACATGTGCAGCATCATGGCAGTTGTAGATTAAACAGAGGCAAAGATGGCAGCTTCCTTGGCTGAAATGATGGGAGGGTTTACTTGCACTTTAAAGCAGAACTTTTTTGGGTGGAGTTCTGCTTTAAGACCGTACAGGCTTTGTGAATAAGACCAAATTTGACAGTGCGAAATTCGAAGTCCAAATTGGTTGGTCTTGCTATGTATATGTATAGCAGATTTTAGCGGGTCTAATGATATGTTCCCCTAGTAACAGCCTCTGTAATGGGTGAAGATTGCAATCCACATAGTACAGTACGGCTCGGTATCACATCTCTGTGGCTCACTGCCGGGCTCATTAGAACAATTGCTGCCAGACTTTTTCCCAAAGGATTCTGCTCTGTCTTTGGTTTATAGATCTATTACTTCTGAAGCTCTGAAAAACATATGTACAGGGCATCATTTTTTTTTCTTGCAGTTTTTTTCTTATTTGTTCTCATTTTTGCTTCTTCCCTCCGGGCTTGTCGCTGATTGCTGAGTCTGATAGACTAAATTATTTGAAATATTGCCCATGTTTTGTGAAAATAGACCTCAATTTTTGCATTTAACTCTTTACAGCTGGATCTCTCTTGCACCTCTTCTCTCCACCTTTAGTGACTGGCAGCCTTTGGCTTATTACATTCTATGATAGAGTTGTGCGAAATCTAAGACCTTACCCAAAATCTGTATGCAGATACGGTTTGGCTATGAGAGGTGCTGCCACAGATACCTGTTAGGTTCAGATAGCTGATCTCAGATACGGGATCAGACCAAGCACAGCGAACTTCGGTAAACAATTTAAATCGGAACCCTGGACTTAAAGGATCACTAAAGACAAAATTTTGTTTCTCGGCTCCCCCCCCGCAAGAACTCAACACCTTCATGCGAGCTCGCATGGTGATGAGTTCTTGCGGGCGCGCTCCCGTGATACAGCCGGCGGCCATAGTCGCTCACTGTATCACTCTGCCCCGCAGCACACTGCGTCATTGGATGTGATTGATAGCAGCGCGAGCCAATGGCTGCGCTGCTTTCAATCCATCCACTGTAGCCAATCAAAGGCCAAGCTGAGTGGCGAAGAGGATGTCGGGGGCGAGCGCAGCACTTTCCAAGGCTCAGGTAAAACCGGGGGGGGGGGGGGGCGGTATTGTCAGATGTTTTTTCACCTTAGTTCATAGGATGTGTGGCTTTTCCTGTTCCACAGAAGCCGATTGGTTGGCTGCAAAACTTTGGTGATCAGTGTATTGTGACAGTGGCGACTGCACAGTTTAAGAGACATTCACATCAGCAAATGGCTGATGTCGCTGCGCATGCACAGTGATGTTCTGTATTCAGGTCACACAGGATGTGCCATGGTTGTGCCTGACCATTCAAAGAGAGAATTCTGACAGTGGTGAAAACGTGCCACTAGAGGGCTCCGTTTATAAAGGCAAGTCTGTCATGATGTGCTTGCTGGGGGGGGGCCATATTTGAAAAAAAAAAAAAAGCTCTAGACTTTACTACTGCTTTAAGGGCTCATTCTGACTGCAGCGCATGCGCCGTAGACATCGGTGCATTCTTTTTGGCAAATATCTCCTAAACCGTGTAGGTTTAGGAGATATTGCAAACCCCTGCAGGTGAGCCTTAATCTAGGCTTACCTGTAGGTGTAACTTCCCCCAGAGGGTTTACTTCCATTTTAATATTTATAAACAAAGTAAAGGCCTTCTTATTTAGAATAATAAGCTGTCAGGTTAGTAAAACGGCAATATCCGAACCGATTCAATCATACAGTTTTACTGTACGTAGATTTGGAAAACAATGGGATAAAGGAATATTCCTGAACTTTGTTTTTATCTCATGGTTACTGTGAAATTGTGTGAATGCTTCAAGTCAGTGCATGCCATCTCAGAGTGGAGAGCTTGGATTCATTGAATGAGTTTACCAAAAATGTAAATATTGCAGAATATACAGCCTCATGCTAGATAAGCTCCATTTCATGCTGAATTAACTAAATTATTAATGTATCTTAAATGGAAAGCTATCTTTTAGATAGCATTTTTATTAAACTAAATTTGATGGAATTGAAAAATCTGCTTTTTTTTTTTTTTGATTATTGATTTTTATCCACCCTGGTGTTGCATTAAAAAGAGGGGGGGGGGGGGGAAACCTTAAAAAAAAAACAAAAAAAAAAAAACTTTCATCTTGGTTGTAGATAACTGTAATGCTTTGTTTTAGTGAAACAAATTGTAGAATAAAATGTATACTTTGTATCTACAGTAACAATGATTTTCTTTTGTAAGCCAACACTGATTCTGATCAAATAGAAAAGTGTGGGGGTTTATTTTTTCTTCAAGAGGAAGGTGAACCTGCCCCCCAAACCTTTTTGTTTACCGCCTACCCTTTTTTTTTCCTTTTGGCTAAAGAAAGTAAGTGGGGAGGCGAAATCCTGGTTGTCCCCAGGACTTGATGTGGGTGGAAATCTTCCAATGGGTACACCATTTCAGTAGACCAATGAGGGCTGAGAGTGGACTTCCCTCATTGTGGAAGATCTCCTTGAACTTCCTGTTGGGTCTGTGGGACCGGGAAGAGAAGAGAACCCTCCCCAATGGAACACAGACAGGAAAAAAATGACCTGGCGGAAATTTAAAGCCTTCACTACTATCCATTACTTTAAAAAAAAAAATTGGAGTGTACATTTGCACCTCCGGCACCACAATAATACACCCTTTTCGTGCTTCACATGTAAAGCCTTGTACACACGATCTGACTTTTTGACGACAAACTTCAAAATTAGCAGGTTTTCAAAAAAATCCTACAGCGTGTGCACTCCATCGGACAAACTTTTTCGTTTTTCATCGGACAAAAGTTCGCTCTACAAACGGACAAACTTTTCGGCAACAAAAGTCCTACGGTGCAAAGTCCTGCCGTGTGTACAGAAATCCATCGGACTTTAGTCCGAAGTACAAATACACATGCTCAGAACCAATGTTAAAATCAACAATAGCAGAAGTTGACCAAAGGGTGACGGTAAAGAGCAGAAAATCCACGTAGTACATCAATTACGTCACTACGTTCATGTTTGTTGGCTGAAAAAATCCTGTCGTGTGTATGCTATGGGCGTTCCCGGCCAACTCCCTTCGGACAAAAATCCACGGAAAAGTTTGTTTGAAGTCCTATCGTGTGTATGAGGCTTAAGACAGCCAGTTCATTTCGTGCTTCACATGTAAGACAGCCAGTTCAGCTTGGCACATTTGTGGTAACAAGGCTATGTCTTTCTAGTATATAAAACTGAAATGTTCAGTACAAGCAAAGGATGAGCACATCTGCCAGTGGATGTGTGTTGATATCCCGCTGCCTTGGAGTTATTTGGAAGTTTGTCATAGGAGGACCACCTGCATAATGGTGGCATAAACCCCTCCCTTTCCCCAAATCTTTCTGTGTAAAGACGGCATCAGTCTAATAATCCTTGCCGTTAGTCCTCGGGATGCTGTAGTCACCGTTTCACCATTCTTTTGTTTGTTCTGATTTACTCCAACTTGTCTGTTAATACAACATGACTGGCACCCATTACTGGTGTATCTGAAGGTCGCTCTGGTGCCGCGAAGACTTGGATGCCGTCTGGTAGAATTGCTGTCGGGCAAAGATGGTAGGGAACAGCTATGTATATTTAATCAGCCTGTGTCAAGATGAAAACTATCAGTGTGTGCATTTAATCTCAACACCCAAGTCTGACCTTATTTCATACAATAGCTCACAAAAGTGAGTACACCCCTCTCCTTATGTGTAAATATTTTATTATCTTTTCATGTGGCCACACTGAAGAGATTACACTTTGCTACAATGTAAAGTAGTGAGTGAACAGCTTGTAAAATGGTGTAAATTTGCTGTCCCCTCAATAACTCAACACACAGCCATTAATGTCTAAACTGCTGGCAAAAAAGTGAGTACACCCCTAAGTGAAAAGGTCAACATTAGCCATTTTCCCTCCCCGGTGTCATGTGACTCATTAGTGTTACAAGGTCTCAGCTGTGCATGGGGAGCAGGTGTGTTTTAAATTGGTGTTCTCACTTTCACATACTGGTCACTGGAAGTTCAACATGGCACCTCATGGCAAAAAAACTCTTTGAGGAGCTGAAAAAAAAAAGAATTGTTGTTTTACATAAAGATGGTCTAGGCTATAAGATTGGCAAGACCCTAAAATTGAACTGCAGTACAGTGGCCAAGACTATACAGCTGTTTAACAGGACAGGTTCCACTCAGAACAGGCCTCGCCCTAGTCGACCAAAGAAGTGTGCTCAGTGTCATAACCAGAGGTTGTCTTTGGGAAATAAATGTATGAGCGCTGCCAGCATTGCTAGCTCTACTTACGAACCAGCCTGTGACCAACCAGATTAACCTGTCTAACATTTAAAAAACAGGGGTTTAGTTGCACAAATTTGATAGATGTGCAACTAGCAGAGAGCTGGTCAACTCACAGCACAGCTCTGCAAGTCTCAGCCATTTTTTAAAAAAAAGAGGCTCCTGCCAGCACATAAAATAAACCAGTAAGAGGATAATGCTGTCTGGAATATATTACTACCATAGAAATGGCTAATAGCAAGCTTTTCCCAGAACTTCGAGTGGCACTGCCATGGCAGCTTCTTGGAATGCAGCAGGGGAACGGTCAAGCTTGGCATATGTGCAGAAAAAGGAGTGGCTTGAACTAGCGAGCTTAAAGTGGTTGTAAACCCTCCATTACAACTTGCACCTACAGGTAAGCCTAGATTAAGGCTTACCTGTAGGTACAAGAAATATCTCCTAAACCTACACGGTTTAGGAGATATTTGCCAAAATTTTACGACGTCTACGAAGCATGCCCGCTGTAGACAACTGTGCATTCACAGGGTTAATCCCCCATTCACAAATCCAGCCCTGCCGGATTTGACGTCTCCCGCGCGCATGCGCGGAGTGACGTCTTCACCGCTCCGGCCAATCGCAGCGGCGCTGTGATTGGCTGGAGCGGCGATACCCAGAAGTAACCTTCCAGGTATCTGTGGAGAGATGGCTGCAGCTGGAGGGGGAGAGGAGCACGGCTTCTGGGGCCCCGATCTAAGGTAAATGATGCATAATGAGCTAGTATGCTAGTCATACTAGCTCATTATGGCTTTGTGTTGCAGGTGGTTTAAAAAAAAAAAAAAAAAAACGGGTTTACAACCACTTTAAACTTTTTCATTTATACAAGCTGAGGTTCAGGGCTCTGCCCAGCAATAATGATAATTGGACATAGTCCACCTTTTGCAAAAAATGCAGTTAAAGCACCCATATTATTAAAACAAATGTACATTTCATTCATTTTATTTTTTCTTGCATTGAAGCCTACAGAACATTGCAACTGCAATTTGTGCGTGCATAGGTCTGTACCATGGTATGGGACTGGAGGAAGTAAACCATGATCTACGTCATTGCATGCTGATGCTTCCTAGAAGTCCCTCTGCTGTGGTGGTAGATATAACTTTTTCTTTCTGCCACTATACGCTATGTGTGGCAGAAAACGAACAGTGCACATCACCCTGAACACACCACCCCCACCGTGAAACACGTGGTGGCAGCATCATGTTGTGGGGATGCTTTTTTTTTTTTTTTTTTTTTTAGCAGGGACAGAGAAGATGGTCATAGTTGATGGGAAGATGGATGGAGCCAAATACAGGGCAATCTTAGAAGAAAACCTGTTAGAGTTTGCAAAAGACTTGAGACTGGGGCGGAGGTTCACCTTCCAGCAGGACAACAACCCTAAACGTACAACTAAAGCTACAATGGAATGGTTTAGATCAAAGCATATTCATGTGTTAGAATGGGCCAGTTGACGTTCAGACCTAAATCTAATTGAAAATCTGTGCAAGACTTAAAAATGGCTGTTCAGATGCTCTCCATCCAATCTGACAGAGATTGCGCTATTTTGCAAAGAAGAATGGGCAAAAATGTCACTCTGTAGATGTGCAAAGCTGGTAGAGACATCCCCAAAAAGACTTGCAGCTGTAATTGCAGAGAAAGTAGGTTCTCAGGGGGGCTGAATACAAATGCACACCACACTTTTCAGATATTTATTTGTAAAAAAAAATGAAAACCATTTATCATTTTCCTTCCACTTCACAATTATGTGCTACTTTTGTGTTGGTCTATCACATAAAATACACTTATATTTTTGATTGTAACATGACAAAATGTGGAAATTTTCAAGGGGCATAAATACTTTTTCAAGGCACTGTACTTCTTGCAGATGAGGTGAACTTTCTGAAAGCACACCAAAACTCCTGTCTTCAGGAATTTTAGTGCACTTTCACAAAGTGCACCATACCCACACGATATAATAGAACTCTATGGCTCAGTGCAGCTACCCCACAGGAGCACTGCACCTGTGGATCAGTGTGATGACAGCCTAATGACCCTTTTTTATAAATGCTAATATGCCCATTGCAAAAGTGCAGTGAATGTGACATTTTCCACTTCCAGCTTCTGTTGGCATCACTCTCCAGGCTTAAAAAGGTCCCAAGCGAAGTGCACTTGGTATCGCTTCACCTGGCACAGGAGCCGGCACTACAAAGGAAGCATCGGCTTATGCAGCGCCTGCTTTGTCCACTGCCAGGGCCAGCTCCATGCACTCGGATGATCTGGGATAGCGGGTCGGTAACCCAATTTTAACAATCTGGTCCTTCCGAGCCATCATCCCAGAGCATGGGCAATGCGCTTCCCTAGTTTTGAGGTAGCGGGCCAAAGGAACTCCTGCTGTAGAAGGACCTTTTTTTAATCGAGAGATGCACATGGACAGTAAATACTTTGGGCTGGAGGAAAGGTTATACTATACATGTGTCAAATTTCAGAGGAAGTGGATATGAACCCTGTAGGTAAGGTTGGACATGTATATGACCAAGCAGCCAGATCGGTCAAAGGCATGCTCTGCTTTTCCCTGGAGGGTGTCCATCCTATGGGGAGGAATAGGCTGGAGAGACTGGAAGATCAGAGGCGTTCACGACTCCCACTGCTAAGAGGAGGTATCTGTCAGGGCTCATTCATGTGCACCCAAAAAATCAAATGGCTGAGTTAATAAGCAGTTTCAGCTGGGTTGCTAGGAATACGGTATCTTCTATCCAAAGCAAAAGAACTAGAACTGCTTCAACCAACACGTGTCTGTTTTACTGCATGTATTGCCAGAACAACTTTAAGTGCCCTGTCGAGCCTTTCACCAGCCCATGCATTGTCACCATGTAATAAAGACTTAAGGGCCGGGGATTGGATTTTCTCCACACAATACTCAAGTGTCCAGTTGAAAGGGCCAGGGTGTCACTGTGTAATTACTCCTGATCAATGCTTTTTATTTCTTCCCGCTACGTTGCTGGCCTTGGTGCTGAGATTAAAGTTGCATAAAGCCCTTAGAGAACAATTACAAAACAGGCACTGAGGCGTTCACTGTTCTCATTATGTTAGAGAGATGGCAGTCGTGTGTGTGGTTTGCAATGTTTTTAAAGGTAGGCATAGAAATTGGATAGTAGATGTGAAAGCACATTGTCCCCAGCACCAATGGACAATTTTTTTTTCTCTTTAACATGCATGCTTTTATTGCCTAAATGTGTATGTTGGTCTAAGCCAGACAAATGGCTTTGAGTGTTCAGCTGCATTATATAATATTTATATTTTTTTATATTATAATATAATATAAAAAATAGGCACCGATCAAGGTAAAATTGATGAGCTTGGCTAATTGTCATAATTGGCTTATTGCTTAATGGTATACTGTAGTCAAAAGTCAAAATGAATCCTTCAGATGGGGAAAAGCTGACCTGCCCCTAAAATGGCGATGGCGGACCTTGGCACTCCAGATGTTTTGGAACTACATTTCCTGTGATGCTCAACTACGCCGCAGAGTGCATGAGCATCATGGGAAATGTAGTTCCAAAACATCTGGGGTGCTAAGGTTCCATTGTTGCTGCAGGGCTCCATACCATGCCCTTGTCACTGGTAATCTGACTTTATGGGAACACCGTCTCTTCTCCAATTTTATTGCATGGCAGATCTTTTCCTGAACCAGGCCATATAGTGTGTGTGTGTGTGTGTGTGCGCTTGGGGTCAGAAGCTTTTTGTCACCATAATGACTTCTTTACCTCCACAGATCTGTACCCCTTTTTATTAATTCCATTGCCTTTTTAAAAGCTGTATGGCCTTCTCTGCTGCCCAGTTGCCTACAGTCAGTGAAGCTGCATGCCCCACCAACTATCCTTGAAAGTGGGAGAGAACATGCTTTTTGCATTATTAAAGTGGTTTGTGAATGTGGTAATGGGTATGGCCAGGAATTTTATCTCCATTGCTTTCCTGCGTGCTTGGGGTGCTGTGGTGAATTTCAGAAATTGCCTTTTATTTTGCATGAACCACCCCCTGGTAGGGCCCACATTTATCAGGTGTAAGGCACATATTTGACCAGTCTCTCCTGCTTTGCTTGTAGGGGGGTTCTCTTTGGTCAGGGACATACCACCCCCTGTGCAGGCTGCAGAGTCATGTCTCTTTTCTTTGCTGTTGGCCACATTTTTATCCCTTCTGTGGATCATTCCCATTTAATGGGAGTGCCTGCTTGTTATTGGAGGATAGTAAGTACACTTTCAGGCAACATGCACGTATTTTGCCCCCCACCCCTAACCTAACAGATCCCACCTTTCCCTTCTGTAGAGGCACACTTGCCATGACCTTACGCCTACAGTGTCCTGTGTTAACGTCTGGCACCACAAGTTTTCGTTCTGTGACAGTGCCCACTCGGTAGACCCCCAGTGGTCTCCAAACTACGGCCCTCCAGTTGTTCAGGAACTACAATTCCCATCATGCCTGGCCAGATCTGTGAATGTCAGAGTTTTACAATGCCTCATGGGATGTATAGTTCCGCAACAGCTGGAGGGCCGTAGTTTGGAGATCCCTTCGGGCCGTGTCTATTGGGCTTGCCTACCTCTCCTGGCCTTTTTAGACGTTGTAATTCTGATTTAAACAAATCCCTTTACAAGGTTTTGTCGACCTAAACGTAAATTATAATCCAAAAGGCAGAGACGTGAACAGTAATTGAACAATCTGTACCTTCTGTATCGGTCAAGTTTTTCATGGTTTTGTGGATAGTTCACTTAGCATACATGTTCATATCTTCGACGGCAGAAATGGGATTTACTGACAAACTTTGGCTGACACAGGAAAAAGGCTTCTCAATTAATTTTAAAGTGTTTTGGATAGCGTAGGAAAGGGTTGAAACCCCAATTAGGTTAAAGAGGAGCTCCAGTCTAATTTTTAAAAATTAAATAAGCGGCTGCAAAAACTGTAGCTCCTGACTTTTAATAAACAGATACTCACTTGTCCCAGAATCCAGAGCTGTGCTCACCTGAGATCTTTGTTCCACCAGTCTTCGGTCCCCGGCGGCAGCATTTTAAAGTATAACTGAAGGAAAAACTTCAGAAATTTTGGATAGAGGGGAGCTGGAACACCTGGCAGTTTTTATTGCTGTCTGTTCCCCCCCGTTAAGGAGATTCACCCTCTCTATTTGTCCTGTTTACTATTATCATTGAAAATGAAAGTAAAAGAAAAGCCCAAATTTTAGGTTGGCCCCAGAAAAGTAATAAAGGGGAAATCTTCCAATTGGGGCACTAGTGCTGGGGGCCCCTAAAGAATTCCCTTAATTTGCAGGGATTTCCTTTCACTTCCTCTTTGGCTATGAGACTGGAAGTTAGGAGAAAACTCCGCAATGAGACACAGATGGCGAACAAAAATCTGACAGAGGTTACAAGACTCCTTTGCTCTAACCATAATGGAAAAAAGAGTTTTGCCTGCAGTTCTTCTTCAGCTGTGGGCACCCATCTGATAGCTTGCGGCTTCACAACCGGGTGGGAGCCCACTGTGCATGCACAAGCAGTCCTCCTGTGACGTGTCCCAAAAGACTGTGGAGAAGGAGGGGGGGGGGGACTTCCACTCAGATTCAGTAGGCAGAAGTGGGAGTCTAGGTAAATGTAGGAGCGGGTACCTCTCAAAAACAAAACTAGGTACCCAATTAACTCCCCCTATTTGTGAAAAAGGAGGCCTTAAAGCACAATTTCCCTTTTTGGGTAAAGATTGTAGTAAATTGCGGCTGTTAAAAAAACAAAAAAAAAACACCTATAAAGCAATCGCATAATATGCTAGTATGCATCACAACACTCTCCTTGGTATGAAGCCCTCCAGCGCTGTGCTGTCGCAACTGAGAGGGGTGATTTCTCCCCAGTACACATGCTGTCACTCCCGCGCATGCGCGCGGGAGCCCTCGGTTTCGGCACGCAGCTCTGAAGGTATGCCAGACCTTCAGAGCGCCTGCACCAGTGATGCAACTGGCTGCATTTAGGATCAATTTCTCCTAAAATGTTGCACATTCACGAGATATTCATTTTACCTACAGGTAAACCTCACCAAGCGGGCTTTATGTATGCAATTTTATATATATATATATAATCTGTTATTACCAAAAGTATTATGACGCCTGTCTTTACACTCACATGAACTTTAATGGCATCCCAGTCTTAGGCTGGATTCACACCTATGCAGTTTTAGTGCTTTTTGCATTTTGCACGTCCATTTAGCATGGTTTCCTATGAAACGCGTTCAGTAGTGCAAATCTGCAAAAAGCACTAAAACTGTATAGGTGTGAATCCAGCCTTAGTCCGGAGGGTTCAATATTGAGTTGGCCCACCATTTGCAGCTATAACAGCTTCAACTCTTCTGGGAAGGCTGTCCACAAGGTTTAGGAGTGTCTATGGGAATGTTTGACCGTTCTTCCAGAAGTGCATTTGTGAGGTCAGGCACTGATGAGGACGAGAAGGCCTGGCTCACAGTCTCCGCTCTAATTCAGTATTTTATACCATATATTTGGTAATATAATTTATATATGCTGTCTGCAAGTGGCTTTGCTGTGCAACTAGTAAGATTAGACAGGTTTTCTGTTATGAGTAGGGCTTGTACTGTTTTTTTTTTTTTTTTTTTTTTTTTTTTTTTTTAAATGCACTTGTTATAGGGCATGACATTGATACACAAGGACATGGCAGAATCACTAAAACTCTATTTTCATTTTTATCCATTCATTGCTGAAATTCTTTTGGTAGCAAGGAAGTTGAATTTTAGCAACATTAACGCCCGTCTACTATATACTTGACAGGTATTAAGGTCTATTGTTCTGTAGCATGAAGCCATGCCCTTCATATTTCATTTTTCTTTGTCCCAAATTCCCCTACAAATCCAATCGATAAAAAGCATTGATTCCCTAAGGTCATCCCTACCAGCTGAGACATATGCCTACCACTGCCTGCGATTAATGGAGAGTCGGTATCAGACTTCATACAGGAAGCTATTAGACCAGTGCAGACTTTTTTTTTTTTTTTTATATCGCTGTGTATTTTAAATTATTCATTACTTGTCATTCTCAGCTCCCATTTAATTTTTAAATAAATAAAATGTCGGCTTTTTTTTTTTTTTTTTTTTTTTTTTTTTTTTATTAAATCTTGTGCATCTGTGATTGTGATCAGTTTAATGCAAATGTGCGTTTTATGTTTTCAAAGCATGTTCAGCTTGCAGCTTGTCATTATATATGTACATTGAGCAATGCTATTGCTACATTAGTTGGCCCATAAACTTAATTTGTTTTTGGTACAGAGGTTTCAGTGCTATTTTTGATGCATAGGTGAACATCACTTAGCCTTTTTTGGTAGTGTTTTTGTTGTATTTTTAAAGTGTTTTTTCTTTTTTTTTTTCAATTTACATGTACAAAATCTTTTGTAAATTGTTTCACAAATGTAATCTATGAGAGGATTGCTATTGCACGTGTGTGGGCTAGAATAGCTAGCAAGATGAATATTTGTTTTGATACTTTCTGTCTGTTTCAAACCATAGACACAGCCATCTGATAATGTAGGAGTCTCTCCCGCAAAGCCCATTTGTATCTGTACTGTTTTTTTTTTTTTTTATCTCGGACAAGTCGGTGTGGATGGACAAGCAACTCAGAAGCAGCTCACAGTCTAATTGTTAGCAAACCAAAGCAACACCGCTTTTGACTTGTTACTGAGACCCAAGTACTTGAATCCTACGGAAACCCCTGATGCAACAGTACCAAATCCCTTCGCCATCTGCATGGAGAGCAACCCCCAGCCACTATTTTAATATATCTAGTGAGCTGCTGTTACCCCATTAACTTCAGAGGTGCTTAAAGGGGTTGTAAAGGTTCGTTTTTTATTTTCTAAATAGGTTCCTTTTTAAGCTAGTGCATTGTTGGTTCACTTGCCTTTTCCTTAGATTTCCCTTCTAAATATTTTTTTTCTTTGTCTGAATTTCTCACTTCCTGTTCCTCCTCAGTAAGCTGTTCAGTAAGCCGTTCTGGGTGACTCCACACCACTCGGATGATGGTGTGAAGTTTAGTGAGGAGAAACAGGAAGTGAGAAATTCAGACAAAGAAAACAAACATTTAGAAGGGAAATCTAAGGAAAAGGTAAGTGAACCAACAATGCACTAGCTTAAAGGAACCTATTTAGAAAATAAAAAACGAACCTTTACAACCCCTTTAAAGTGTTACTAAACCCACAAGAGTAAAATCGGTCTGTATTTGCAGTAAAGCATGCTTGTTATACTCACTATGGAACCTAAGGGGTTAATCCTCTGCATTGTGTAAAAAGGCTGTTTGATCCTGTCTTCTCTGATCTCCGCCTTCCGCTTCTCCGTATAAGACAGAGTTACTGGAGTCACTGTACATGCTCAGTTTAGTTGTATTGCTAAAGGGTTGTTTTTTTTTTTTGTTTTGTTTTTTTTGTTTTTTTTTTGGGGAGGGTGCATGTGATCAGCACAGGGCCAATCACTGTCCGGATAGAGGGTCAGGGGTCCTTGATCCTGATAGGACAGCTCAGTGCAGTATGAAAACTCCTCCTCCAAGCTTTAACCATGCACTGATATAAGTCACAAGACTGCTATATACTGCTAATGAGAAAAGGTATTTAGCAGTTTATATTTACTAAAATAATTGCATTTCCATGATCTGTGTACTGTGGGAGACCAGATATAGTGAATGCAGGGTCCTGTGTTTATGAAACACTTTAACCACTTGCTTACTGGGCTCTTCAACCCCCCTCCTGCCCAGACCAATTTTCAGCTTTCAGTGCTGTCACACTTTAACAATTGCGCGGTCATGCAACACTGTACGCAAATGAAATTTTTATCATTTTTTTTTCCAGACAAATAGAGCTTTATTTTGGTGGTATTTGATCACCTCTGCGGTTTTTCTTTTTTGTTAAAAAATATTAAGACAGATTTAAAAAAAATATATATATATATATATATATATATATATATATATATTTTTTTTTTATATTTTGTTATAAAATGTTGCAAACGGGTAATTTTTTCTCCTTCATTGATGTACACTGATGAGGCTGCACTGGTGGGCACTGATAAGGCGGCACTGATGGCTGGCACTGATGGCTGGCAGTGATGGGCACTGATAGCTGGCAGTGATGGGCACTGATCGGTTACACTGATTGGCATCACAGGTGGGCATTGATAGGTGGCACTGTGGGCAATGTCAGGTGGCACTGGCAGGCGGTATTTTTGGGCACAGAGGAGGCAGATATGGCTCCTTCCTCTTCGGGACCGATGTCCCTTGTAAACAAGCCGGTGATCGGCTTTTTTTCTCTCCTCGCGCTGTCAGCGTGAGGAGAAAAAACAAAACGATTACCGATCCTTTTGTTTACATCATGTGATCAGCTTTCATTGGCTGACAGCTGATCACGTGGTAAGGGGCCGGGACCGGCCCCTTACACGGATCTGTGACTCGGTGATCACATTGCGCGCCCTGCAGGGTGCGCGCGGAAAGGGGAGGGCGTCTATTGACGGCCCCCCGGATTTTCAGGTCCGCACTGTAGCCGTCATTTGACTATAGTGCGGGCCTCTAGTGGTTAAGTAAAAAATTAGAGGGTGAATCTGGTAAATATCATCAGACTCGGATCAAATTTTTTTATTTAAAGAAAAAAAGTTAGAATGTTTTTCAAACAGAACTGTAATATATTATATGCTGGCCATACAACAATGTCTTCCTTCAAAAAAAAAAAGAAGAAAATTTTAAGAACGTTCTTTCGATTTTCTAATCGTCAGTGGGGTCAAATCGACGTTCGTTTTCAACCACAGTGACGGGAAAATTTTGAAATGATAGAAAACTTCTTGGTCAAAGGAATTTTCAGACAGTATATGTGGTTTTCATTCAGAAATTACATTCGTTTTAAAACAATGTTAAAAGCAAGTGAAAATTTCACAACATTCTTTCATTCAGCGAATATATAAAGATTTTTCATATTACTATAATATTAACAGTAGTGATTATTTTCTTTTTTATACTATAAAAGGCGAATTTTCGTTTTGTTTTTTTAAAACCCATTATGTTACTGATGGATTATGAAAATAGTAATCGATTAATTTCATAATCGATTAGTTGTTTCGGCCCTACATGTCAGACATTCTGAGTAGACCTGTAACCTGTGCACCCTTACTATGTTATATCAAGTAGCCTCATTAGCTTTCCTAGTTCTTTTGGGATCTTGAGACTACAGAAAAATTAGCCCTTGTTTTATGGAGAGCGATTCAGTATTTTGGCAAAAGACAGAGGGCAGTGCTGACACCACTTAGTCCACAAACGCTGGCATTCCACCCATCAAAAAAAAAACAACCCTCTAATGCATTTCACCCAAGTACGGCTTAATCGAGAAGAAACCGCTACGATTAAGCCCTACTTGGTTGAAATGCATTTATAGGGATTTTCCTGATGGGTGGAGAGCCAGCTGAAGCCAGGTTGTAAATATTTTTTTCGTGGTTCGCTTTTTTGGTGTGCGGTCCTGTGAAACCACTTGTAATTCTTTATGGTCGAGCTTGAAAGGCTCTTATCTGACCCAGAACCCGAGCAGCTGTGTGTGATCTGGTGGATATCGGACAGGAGCATGTGACTGATGCGGTCTTTAATTTGGTCTATTGAAGAGAAGTACGGTGTTTGTTTTTTTATTTTTTTGTTTTTTTCTTCCTTTGCAGCCATAAAAAGTTGGGGTGACACAATACCTCTGGGTAGGACTGCAGACTTTTGCCTGTACTGTGTGATCCCCTGCAGTGGGGCAGAAATGGGAATGTTTGCATTTTGTTAATACCTTGGGATTGCATAGTTGCAGAGAGACTTGGATAGGCAGAGTCTGGAGTCCCTCAACTCCTAAATAGTGGGACCAGATTACTTTTTGTTTTGTTTTTTTTTTAACGCCAGACAACTGGCAACCAGATAATGATCTATATTAATTTAGTATTTTTATTTTTTTCAGGTTGTTTTAAAGATGACCGCATTGTGTTTTGGACTTGGATGTACTCCACGTATTTTATGGAAAAACTGGCTCCACGACAGGATGATATGCTCTTCTATGTTCGACGGAAACTGTCCTATGTGGGCACAGATGGCATCGAAGGCAAAAAGGTGACTAGCAGAGGAGTACCTCGCAGGGTAAATTGTAGACAACTGTTTTAATCCCCTTTTTTTTGTAATCTCTGGGGAAAAAAAATCTGTTATTGTCTGTCTAATTCAGATTATTCAGAGAATTAAGATAACAGAACTAAAAAGATTTGTATGTCTTTAATTAGATTATGTACAGAGCTGTTATGGGTGCCAGAGTATATATACTATATATACTCAGGATTATACTTTTGCAATAGAACGGGACCCTGTAATTTCCCTAAGAGAAATCAGTAGGGCATATTCCTGCAATAAAATTGGTAGTAACCATGTGGCTCCTACCTTTGCTCTATTCCAGCGTATTAATGTCTGTGTCCCTCACTGCGTACTGTGGCTTGATGCTCAGATCTCACTAAAAGACTTGCCAGTGACATAGGGGTTAGTGGTTGTAACCACAGCATGAGGCAGAGAAGTGTCCAATGCCAATGAGTGTTTTGGAGCTTGTTTCGCTGGAACTTGGAAGTAAGGTAGAGGAGACTGGAGAGGGTAGTACTATACCGCTTCTTTTGTAGGCACCTGCCCATTGATAATATTTTTGGAAAGACGGGGTCGGTTTTAAAAAACAAAACCAAAAACTTCAGCACCAACTTGGGCTTTTCACACCTTATTGCCTCCCTAACCTTAATCCTTTCCGGTAACGGGCAACCTTAGTGATCTGTAAGGGAGACTCGAGAAACCGGAAGGGCCAATCTCCACTCTTTTTACATAAAAGTCAACATATGTGTATATCCTTCAGTTGCTTATGTTTTGGTTTTACCAATGCTTTTTACATGCTGTTGTCACAGGTAACCTTTGCTTAAAGCGGAGGTTCACCCACATTTTACAGATTGCTGTCAACAGTCCCTCTTAGCATGAATATAAACAAAAGACTAACCTTTTTTTTTTTTTTGCTGTGCAGTTTTCATTAATCTTCTTTCTTCATTCCTACTTCCGGGATTTCCTCCCACGGGAGTAGGCGTGTCCTTTGCTGTGCTACGGGTCGCTGTGTATGCTGTGTAGAGAGTGCGCATCCCCGAGATAGAGCCGCAGTGATCTATGGGAGCTCCCGCGGCGTGTACTGGGGATGACGCCGCCCGTTGCTATGACAACCATACTGCTTACGGCGTAGGTCGCCATAGAGCGGTGAATGCCGGGAGCTGAGCATTCACCGCATCCAGGAAGCAATTGCTTGTGGGCTTCACAATGCCCACAAGCAAAATGGCAAATGCATAGATAAAATAATATAAGTTTATCTTTACTATGAAAACGGACGGGTGATGCTGCAAGACACCTAAAAAGTGAGTACTCAATTGCGATATATAAATCCACTGATTTAATACAAAAAAAAAAAAAAAAAAATGGTCGCGGAACCTCCGCTTTAAGCTTTATTTATTTTTATTGCATGCTCAGTTTGCATTACCCAGATGTGCTCTAAAGTGAAACCCCAGCATAAGCTTTTGTTTTGCATGGTGTACAAAATAGAGCTTCTGCCAGGCTCTTGATTCTGTCTGTGCCTCCCATAGGGAAGGGGAGGTTTATTTTATTACTTCTGCCCTGAGGAAGGAAGTGGGTGGAAATCTTACCAAAGGGAGAGGAACTGTTTGACAACTATCACATCCTGTTCCAGTGACAACTGTAAAATGTTGTATTTTTCCTATTTCTTTTGCAAAGGATGTATGTGAGATCGGGACCTTTGGATTGCAAGTTTCTTGAGGGCAGGGACTGATGTGAATGCATAATATGTAAAACACAATGAGATAAATTGTTGCCGTTGTAAACAGATAAATGTGTTTTACTAACATGGACACAGAGTACTAAAAATATGCTGATGGATTTAAAGTGTTACTAAACCCAGGACACTGCATTCACTATATCTGGTCTCCCACAGTACACAGAACATGGAAATGCAATTATTTTAGTAAATATAAACTGCTAAATACCTTTTTTCCTCTCAGCAGTATATAGCAGTCTTGTGACTTGTATCAGTGTCTGGTTAAAGCTTTGTAGGAGGAGTTTTCATTCTCCTCTTATTGTCCTATATGGCTGCAGGACCCCTGACCCTCTGGACAACGCTGATTGGCCCTGTGCTGATTGTGGGGGGGGGGGGGTTCAAGTGCACATGCCTTGCTGTGTGTGCAGTATAAGGGTAATGTGCAGTTTGGCAAGGGTGCAGAGTGCACAGCGGTGTCCACATATGCACCCAGGGAGTACATTACCTTTTGGGAAGGGGGTCTCCTTGCAGAGGGTGCAGCACTGTTGAAGGCACAGAGAGGATCCTGGCAGCATGCTTCATAATGTCAAATGGCTGGTGGCCATGTTTGGGTGATCTGATGACATCACGGAGGCCATTTTCCTGTGGTCTGGCTGATCTCCAGCCGGTGGCCATGTTTGTGTAGCTGATGTCACGGTGGCCACCTCTCAGTCCATAAGAAATTCTTCCGGGCTCCCGGGACTGCAGATAAAGGAAACGTATCTCTCAAGTCTTCCCCGGGAAGTGCCAAGCAATCTTGGTCTGGTAAGCCTAGAGCAGGCTTCTCTGGATCCACTGATAAGTGTCTCCTTCAGCATGAAGGTCTGCCCTCACCCATTGCTGGGGTGGGGGGACATCTTCGTTGGTTTCCAGATTTGTGGACCTCCTTCGTGGGTGTCAAGGGGGTCTGCGGGTTGAACCTTGTGGGGGACAGAATTTGTCCACTTCGGGGGGCCTTGTCTCTCCTTGGTGGGCATAATTCCTGGTAAGGTTCGGGTGACGTCCGAACTACCCAAGGTCCCCTCCAGCCCTGCCCAGGAAATTGGGCTACCTGGGTCTGACCCTGGAGTGAATGCTGACCAGGGTAGTTGTTTTTCTTTCCAAACGTCGGCCCCTTCAGCAGGTTCAGCTCAACAAGAAGTAACTGAGGCTCGTGGCTTTCTAGCGAGTTCCTCTGGTAGGCGCCACAGTTGTCCTAGGGCCACTGTGGGGCTAACGCCTTCCTCTTCTGCGGTGCCTGTGAAGGGCCTAGGGCGAAGGTTTTCTGGTGGCCGTAAACATCCCTTGGAAGCTACCTCTCAAAGAGGACCTTGTACCGAGGGCTGAACTTCCATCCTGCTTTACAGTGGCTGGTTTTAACGGTCTAGCCATTGAGAGCCAGGTTCTGAGAGCTAGAGGGCTGTTGGGATCAGTGATCCCTACTATGGTAAAGGCGAGGAAGTCAACTTCTAGCAAGATATACCATCGTACATGGAAAGCGTACATTTATTGGTGCGAGTCGATTGGCGTTCATCCTCAATCCTTTTCTGTGGCTCGGATCTTAGCTTTTTTTCAACAGGAGGTGGCATTCTTGGTGGATATTACCTCGGCCCGCAGGGTTTCTGAGTTGGCTACATTATCCTGTTATAGTCCCTATTTAGTACTCCATAGGGATAAGGTGGTTCTTCGTCCCTGTCTGTCATTTCCGCCCAAGGTTGTCTCTGACTTCCACTTGAATGAGGACATTGTGTTGCCGTCCTTGTGTCCCAAGCCGGCTCATAAGGAATTTGCTTTGCATACTTTGGATGTGGTTCGTGCGATTCGGGTGTATCTGGCAGCCACTTCCGGAGGTCAGACTCCTTGGTTACCCAGGGACCAAGGAAAGGGCTGGCTTCTTCTTCTGCTACCATCTCCAGATGGATCAGACAGACTCACTCAGGCCTATTCTATTAAGGGTCAGGTTCCTCCTTTCCCTGTCACGGCGCATTCTACTCGGGCGCTTAGTACTTCTTCTTTGGCCTTCCGTCATCAGGCGTCAATTTCACAGGTTTGCAAGGCGGCCACTTGGTCGTCAGTACATACCTTCACAAAATTCTATAAAGTAGATATTTTGGCATCTGCGGATGCTTCTTTTGGCCGCAAGGTTTTGCAGGCCACTGTTCAAGAGGGGGGTTTCCTCTTGAGGGGTGTTTTTTCTTTAAAAAAATAAATACATTTTGTATTTCAGATGGGGCTCTTGTGACCCGGTTAAGGCTCCTGTGTCCTGGGTTAGGGCTCTTGTGGTTAGCCTTGGGTTATTTTGCCCGCCCCTCATTTTTCTTTAGCACTGCTTTTGGACGTCCCAACGGTCAGGATTAAGGAGGCGCTGTGTCCGTCAATGAACGAATGAAAATGGGATTTTTGTACTTACCATAAAATCTATTTCTCTGAGTTTATCGACCGACAGCGCCCACCCCTCTATGGAGTTTTTTAGACTTCTTTTACTGCTTGCTACTAAACGGAATGCAGGGAGGGGGTTATATACTGACTGAGGACAGCCCTTGGGCGTAGCCAGGAGTTTTTTTGTTCTGCCTAGACCTACTCCTGCGGAGGCGATATAACCCAATGGTCATGATTAAGGAGGCACTGTGTCCGACGAACTCAGAGAAATGGATTTTACGGTGAGTACAAAAATCTAATTTTTAATTTGCTCCTTTGTTTGTAAAAGTAAGGCTTATTACCAAGACTATATATTTGAAATATATATAAAATATAAAGAACATTTTTAAATATACAACAAAAGGAGGGCCAATTTAACAATACGATCCCATGCATTTTACCTGGATAAACTATACTGCAGGTAGAAACAAGGAGTAAAGAAAGATGAGAAAAATGTAAAGGGTGACCATGCGTTGCTCATCCTTTAAGAGGAAGCAGTGTTATATTAGTGACTGAGGCATATTTTTATGGTATTGGCTTATTGATGGAAGTAAATTTTATAGTAGGCATTTTAAGGGTTGAAAAGTGTCCCGAGATAGGGAGAAGTCTTGAAGGTGAGAGTGTAAAATGGAGTGGAGGAAGGACCAAAGTTGTACTTGGGTTGGTATGTATGCTATATGGCTAAAAGTTTGAACAACTGACCATCGTACTTATATGAGCCAGTTGGACACTTCATTCCATACCGTGGGCATTAATATGTAGTAACCCAATCTCCATTAGTAAAAAGGTGTTAGAAACCCACCGAGGAAAGATTGGTCATCTAAAGGTTCAAGCAGGGTAGCTTTATATTGGTTAACCCAGACAAATATCCTGTATGAAACACATTTTATTATTGCATAAAACCCACATTTGCAAATTAATAATAAAACTAAACCCTTCACCTTACACCCATTAAAAATGTCACCCCTTCAGACGGGATGGTTTGGGGTCTTTTTTTTTTCTTGGGTTGTGTTTTGGTTTTAATGTGATTTTGTTTCGTACACTTTGTATGTATTGTCTCAATGTATGCATATAAAAAATGTAATCTTTATTGAGTGTAAGGTGAAGGTTTTTCTTACTATTATTCATTTGTGAATGTGGGTTTTGTGCAATACATTTTTCATCATATTGGATAGACTGATCTTTCTCTCTGGGTTTTTATAACCCCATAACATATATTTTTACTAATGCCTTTTTTATATTCTGGGAACGCCATCTCCACCTACCCACCTCTTCTTCTTTTTTTGGGGCTATAGCAGCCCCAATCTTCTAGGAATGCTTTTCACCAGATTTCGAAGTGGGAATTTCTGTTGATTCACCAAAAAGAGAGCAATTTGTGAAGGCAGGTTAGAAGACCTGGTTAACAGTTGATCAAGTTCACTCCAAAGTTGTTCAATAGGGTTGAGGTCAGGTCTCTGTGCAGGTCACTTAAAGGGGTTGTAAAGGTAAATGTTTTTTCACCTTAATGCATCCTATGCATTAAGGTGAAAAAACATCCGACAATACCGCCTCCCCCCAAGCCCCCGTTTTTACTTAGCTGAGCCCTCGAAAGTCCCGCGCTCGCCCCCGTTATCCTCCTCGTTCCTGAGCCTGACCATTGATTGGCTACAGTGGATGAATTGAAAGCAGCGCAGCCATTGGCTGGCACTGCTGTCAATTGCATCCAATGACGCGGCGCGCCGGGGGGGCGGGGCCGAGTCATACAGTCGGTGGCTATGGCCGCCGCTGTATCACGGGAGCGTGCCCACAATAACTCCACACCATGCGAGCTTGCTCGCATGAAGGTGTGGAGTCCTTGTGGGGAGGCGCCTAGACAGCCGCCGAGGGACACCAGAAGACCAGGATCGGGGCCACTGTGTGCAAAACGAGCTGCACAGTGGAGGTAAGTATAACATGTTTGTTGGTTTTTTTTTTTTTTCTTTACTCCAAACGGGAACCTTTAGTGTCCCTTTTTAAGTTCCTCCACTCCAAACCCATCAAACCATGTCTTTATGGAGCTAAAATTTGTTTGAAGTCCTTGTCTTCGTGACGGGTTCACTTTAAATAGAAGCCCCCTCTTTTAGGCCTTTTACCCAGTGTTTGCTAGAGTTCAGAAAATGAGAGAGGCAAAGTCCCTAAATGGATGCGACAGATTGAGGTGACGGATTGTCTTGTTTATTGTGGTCATTTAGGCGTTAAGAGGTTTAATGTAAGCACTCGTGCTCCTGGTAAATCTCCTTTCACGTAGTAGGCTGACCGCAGCAGTTCTGTTGCAGGAAATGGACAATAATTTTATTTATAAGAACATAAAACACATTTAAATAGCTCAGGTTGATGCATAGTGCGTGTCCTTGGATAATTACTAACACCCCACACTCCCCCCCCCCCCCCCCCTCCTCCCTACCAGGAAAATGACTTGAGAAATCCTTTAAAGGGAACCTGGCATGACAGCTGTTTCCTTTCAGGCCTAGTGTGGCATACAGTGCCAACAGCTGCCTCCCTTCTTTTAAAGAGTACCTGACAGGTAGACCTAAATTCCAGCAGATGAGCGAGTCAGTCAATGGTAGGTGAATGTAAACATGCTTGGGACAAATGCAGATCTATACCGAGACTAAAAGACTAAAAATCAAAAAGCGTGCAGACTCAATGGACTATTTTTTTTGTTTTGTTGTTGTGATCAATTATTTTTCTTTGCGTTGAAGCTTCCAATGTTGTACTTGTAGCTACTGTCTTTAAATTTCAGAAAGCTCAGCGAAGTTCCTTTTTTAAATTGGCAGTACTGTAGATCCCACTGAAGCCTGAAGGTGCCAGTGTTTATTTGCAGGCTTATAGCTAATTTTGTCAATGAAGCCTATAGCCTGTATGTAAAACATTGTCATAACTCTCTAATTCTGACTTGTTTGGTTTCTGATCATCAGTGGGGACTGCAGCTATCTGTGACCATGAGGATTGAGAGCCAACAGCCACACAAAATGTCAGCTGACGGCTTTCAGAGGTAGTATGTATATCAACCTATCCCTGGTATTGGGCTTTGTGCTAGAGCTGCACATTTAATCGTTAAAAAAATCGTGATCTCGGTTCAACCCCCCCCCCCCTCCCAGATTCTTTCATATAACAAGTGGAGAGACTTTATCTGCTCACTCTGGGCAGTCTGCCAAGTTTTTAACAGGAAACATTGTAACTAACGCTTCATTCTTAGATCAAAGGGATAAACTTCTGTGTGTGTGTGTGTCTGTGTGTGTGTGTGTGTGTGTGTGTGTGTGTGTGTGTGAAGAAAAAATCCTGTCAGTCTTCCAAGTCTGTAACAACATGAAACATTGTAACTAACTTCCTTTTTGGAGCAAGTCTGTGTGTAAATGCAGGAAGTTTAACCACTTAAAGTCCAAATCTTTTTCTGACACTTGTTTTCTTAAGTTAAAATCAATATTTTTGCTAGAAAATTACTTGGAACCCCCAAACATTATATATAATTTAGCAGAGACCCTAGGAAATAAAATGACGACTGCTGCAATATTTTGTTACACTTTATTTGCCCAGCGGTCTTTCAAATGCAATTTTTTGTGAAAAAATACACTTCAATGAATAAAAAAACTAAACAGTAAAGTTAGCCCAATTTTTTTTGTTATAATGTGAAAGATGATGTTACGCCGAGAGAATCGTGATCTATCTTCTAAGCAAAAAAATCGGGATTCTCATTTTAGCCAGAATCGTGCAGCTCTACTTTTGTGCTGGGGAAAGTTAAAGCTGAATTCCAGCTATTGTTTGTTTGTTTTTTGCATAGTTATATTGGTCCAGGTAAGTATACATATAACATACCTGGCCGATTTGTGGAAGCGGAGAATCACTGTATTGGTTGCCGGTACTTTAGTGATCGCTGTCTTCCAGGTCCTGTGTCGAACAACTACCCTACTGCATAGTAACCATACAGCAGGCTTGAAGTCATGGTTTTCCACCTCATCCAATCAAAGAGTTCATTGTGAAAAATACAAGGCATTTTCTGAAGGGTGCCTGTGCTGAACAAACAACTCCATCCTTGGTTACTATGCAGCAGGGCAGGTGCCCGACACAGGACCTAGAACACAATGAAGATCACTGTAGTAGCGGTGGCTACTTCAGTGATTCTCTCTTCCAGAGAGATGGGCCAGGTATGCAATATGTGTTCTTAATTGATCCACGTAATAAAATGTATACCTGGACTTCAGTGTGCATATACAGGTTGTTGGTGGGATGTGGCTAATCGGTTACCTCATTTATCTAATTGTCTCAAAAATGTATTTGCTCTGTAGCAGGGTTCTCCCTGTTGGTCTTTTAATATGTAATAAAGAAGTGATGAGATGAATTTGATTGGTTGGTGTGGACACTATTTAACCCACTCTGGCCAAATTTTATTGCTCTAACTCGTCGCCAAAATCTGCCTGGTTGATTTATGGTCGATCATCATTGATATTGATTTCTCTTTTTAAACATTCTGAGAAGGCAATTGCCTATCAGCCTGTGTGAAGTGCTATTTCTAGGGTACAAATGTTCTAGTGGAACTTTACCCATAGCAATTTTTTTTATTTTAACGTACATTCCACATTAATAATTATGCTGCCAAAATTAGCGTGTGCTGTAAATTGTCTCCAGCATTTCTACTGTCTGTTCTTGCTAGAGGCTGCCATTTTGTTGAAGCCAAGAGCAGTCACCTTCTTATTGGAAACTGCTCTCCTCTCCTTGGTCTCAAAAACTGTCACTTTCTGTAAATAAAATGTGTGCATTTCCAGCCTTGATTGTATGTCTTGGCTCAAATAAAGAGGAAGGCTGACAGAGGCCTTGCAGTGCTGAATTTCATAGGGGGGAGAAAGGAGAGAATATGGGGGAGAGAAGGTCCTTTGTGTCTTTACTGGCAGCAGTATGGAACAGTAACAGTAACAGTGGCTTTCTAATTTTGTTGGTGAAGGCTTCCTGAGCACCAAGTGTAACATTGATGGGAAGACTGTGGTTCTAAGTAAAGAAGAATGTTTTTTCGACTATTCATTGTATATTCTCTTTGCACTGCGCTGGGTGTTATTGTCTCCTCCCTTTTGGAGGATTTGGATGGCCTCTTAGATTGTGATGTATAGGTTATCGTTTGGTGTTATTTCACTTATATTTATCACACAGAGCTGCTTTTTAATTTAGATATCCCTATATGATTTATCTGAGGGTGGAAGTATATTGCAGCAAAAGTGGAATATTTGTTTTTTGGATATTTTTTATATATATATATTTTTTTTTAGCGTGGGATTTAAGATTTAAATCCTAAAGCTGTCAGCTGATCGGCCTCTAGTGGTTCTAATTTTAGGCACAGTGTCGAATAGAGCGCAACTGAGCATGTGCAGAGCAGGGTGAGACCGTGCATTACTGGCGTTTAATCAGTATAGGCACGTGTGTTTTTTTTTTTTTTTGTTTTGTTTTTTTTTACATAGCTATACTTGCAAAAAAGTGCCAGCCTGAAGTGATCTATCGGGTTCCACTTTCATGCAGAGATAATGGTTAGACCTGTTTATTGATTATACAACCCTTTGCTGTTTTAATGTAAAATTTAGTTTTTTATTTATTATTATATTTATATAAGCTCATGTCTTATAGCCTATTATTATAATGGTTTCCAGCAGGTAGAAGTTGAAGTCTATCGAAAAGATTCGAAGAAGCTTCCTGGCCTTGGAGACCCCGACATTGACTGGGAGGAGAGTGTCTACCTAAACCTTATATTACAGAAGGTTAGTGACTGTTCTGGTGTGACCACTGGTGGCATCATTAAGTTGGTGTGTTTTGGAAGATTTACATCATTTTTTATGAAACGGCCTAATATTCTATTCATTTTAATGCAAAGCTTTTTGGGAAGGAGGAATTCCTCCTTGATCAATATCCGTTGTTTATGGCAGGACTGTAATTTTAATTTCTAACACATCGCTTTTAACTCTAAAACTAGAAGATGTTAAATTCAAAGTGTGGTATTTAAAAAAACAAGAAAACAATCCTACTCACCTAGGTGGATGCAGAATCTGTCCAATGCTGCATATGTTCCCTGCTGGCTCTAAGACCGACAACTGAGCGATCAAAGACCACTGATCGCTCAGTCTTTTGTGAGCAGAGAGCTGGTAAATGTTGGTCACTGGAGCATCGGGCTGTGGAGGGGGTGGGAGCAGCTGGCTCTTAGCCACACGCTGAGAGCCTGAGGTGAGAGCCTGAGTCAGCTGCTGGTCAGTTATCAGGGTGGATCCCAACATTTAAAGACAGGAGCCCTTTAGTGTCTGGACCGACTGAGTGATGTTGGCTGACGGTGGACTTTATCCCGCTGCTGGCTGAATACAGGTCACAGCAGTGCATTTAGTTGGCCCTACTTCTCCTTAATACTGGTCTGCAAATGGGTTAGATCGTGAAGGCACAGGTCTTCTATATATTTTTCTTTTTTTTTTTTTGTGGTTTTCATTCAGAACTCCAAAAATTGTCTATTTAAAAGCTGAAATAACAAAACCAGGTTTTGCTGCACTATTCACTTTCAACCTTTTGAGATTATCACCGCAGTTTTATTTATAATTTTTTGATGCTTGATGTCCTCGTTCTATTTGGCCAGCATCTTTTAAGCCCACTTCCTCCAGACGCCAAGTAATCCGGACCTGCCCCATTTAAAAGGAAAAGTAGTACAGTGATCGTGCTTTTCTGTCATTCTGCTTTCTCCTCCTATCAGCATGTTTCTTGTCAGCACATGAACTGGTTGTCTCCTTTGTGTTTTTCAGGGACTGCAAAGACTGATAGTCCTTTTCTACACTGCTCAAAAAAAATTAAAGGAACACTTTTGAACATTTTTAAATCAGAACTCCAGAGATATTGATCTGGTCAGTTAAGTAGCAGAGGGGGAGGGGTGTTTACAGAGGGGGTTGTTAATCAGTTTCAGCTGCTTTGCTTTTAATTGAAATTAACAGGTGCACTAGATGGGTAAGAAAGAGACCTCCAAAACCGGAATGGTTTTTCAGGTGGAGGTGTCTGACGTTTTAATTTTTTTTCCCCTACTCATCTTTTCTGACTGTTTTTCACTAGTTTTGCATTTGGCTAGGGTCAGTGTCACTACTGGTAGCACAAGGCGATACTTGGACCCTATAAAGGTTGCACAGGGATTCCAACTCCTCCAGGATGGCTCATCAATACGTGTCATTGCCAGAAGGTTTGCTGTGTCTCCCAGCACAGTCTCAAGGGCATGGAGGAGATTCCAGGAGACAGGCAGTTACTCTAGGAGAGCTGGACAGAGCCGTAGAAGGTCCTTAACTCATCAGCAGGACCGGTATCTGCTCCTTTGTGCAAGGAGGAACAGGAAGAGCACTGCCAGAGCCCTACAAAATGACCTCCAGCAGGCCACTGGTGTGAATGTCTCTGACCAAACAGAAACAGATATCATGGGGGTGGCCTGAGGGCCCGACATCCTCTAGTGGGCTCTGTGCTCACTGCCGGACACTGTGGAGCTCGATTGGCATTTTCCATTGAACACCAGAATTGGCAGGTCCGCCACTGGTGCCTTATGCTTTTCACAGATGAGAGCAGGTTCACCCTGAGCACAGGTGACAGATGTGAAAGGGTCTGGAGAAGCCGCAGAGAACTTTTATGCTGCCTGTAACATCGTTCAGCATGACCGGTTTGGTGGTGGGTCAGTGATGGTTTGGGGGGCATATCCATGGAGGGACGCACAAACCTCTACAGGCTACACAATGGCACCCTGACTGCCATTAGGTAACGGGATGAAATCCTTGGACCCATTGTCAGACACTAGGCTGGTGCAATGGGTCCTGGGTTTCTCCTGGTGCATGACAATGCCCGGCCTCATGTGGCGAGAGCATGCAGCCAGTTCCTGGAGGATGAAGAAATTGATACTATTGAATGGCCCCCACGCTCACCTGACCTAAATCCAAAAGAACACCTCTAGGACATTATGTTTCGGTCAATCCGGTGCCGCCAGGTTGCACCTCAGTCTGTTCAGGAGCCCAGTGATGCTCTGGTCCAGATCTGGGAGGAAATACCCCAGGACACCATCCGTCGTCTCATTAGGAGCATGCCCTGATGTTGTCACGCATGCATACAAGCACTTGGGGGCCATACAAACTACTGAGGACAATTTTGAGTTGTTGAAATGAAATTTCAGCAAAATGGACTAGCTTGCTGCCTAATTTTTTCACTTGGATTTTCGGGGCGTTTTTGAATTCAGCCCTCTGTAAGTGGATAATTTTCATTTCCATCAAATGATGTGCCATCCTTTCATTCCTAACACATTACCCAGTCCATATCAGTATAGATATCCAGCATGAGATTTCTGCCTGTTGAGATCTGATACGAGCGAGAGGAGCCAAAGCCGAAGTACACTCGGCTTTACTCGGCTCCTCTCGCAGTCCCGCCCATCTCTGACTGCACCGCTGACTTAGAGAAAGCCGAGTGTACTTCGGCTAGTCTCGGCTCCTCTCGCAGTCCTGCCCCTGACTGAGCAGAGCCAAGTCTAGCCGAAGTACACTCGGCTTTCTCTGTCAGCGGCGCAGTCAGTGGAGATGGGCGGGACTGCGAGAGGAGCCGAGTCTAGCCGAAGTACACTCGGCCCCGCTCGCTCCTCTCCACAGAAATCGGCGCCAAATTTAAAAAACGCCGAGACTGACAAGGCTGCAAAGGCACTGGGCAAGGCTGCAGATGGACAGATGGTCACTGGGCAAGGCTGCAGATGGACAGATGGTCACTGGGCAAGGCTGCAGATGGACAGATGGTCACTGGGCAAGGCTGCAGATGGACAGATGGTCACTGGGCAAGGCTGCAGATGGACAGATGGTCACTGGGCAAGGCTGCAGATGGACAGATGGTCACTGGGCAAGGCTGCAGATGGACAGATGGTCACTGGGCAAGGCTGCAGATGGACAGATGGTCACTGGGCAAGGCTGCAGATGGACAGATGGTCACTGGGCAAGGCTGCAGATGGACAGATGGTCACTGGGCAAGGCTGCAGATGGACAGATGGTCACTGGGCAAGGCTGCAGATGGACAGATGGTCACTGGGCAAGGCTGCAGATGGACAGATGGTCACTGGGCAAGGCTGCAGATGGACAGATGGTCACTGGGCAAGGCTGCAGATGGACAGATGGTCACTGGGCAAGGCTGCAGATGGACAGATGGTCACTGGGCAAGGCTGCAGATGGACAGATGGTCACTGGGCAAGGCTGCAGATGGACAGATGGTCACTGGGCAAGGCTGCAGATGGACAGATGGTCACTGGGCAAGGCTGCAGATGGACAGATGGTCACTGGGCAAGGCTGCAGATGGACAGATGGTCACTGGGCAAGGCTGCAGATGGACAGATGGTCACTGGGCAAGGCTGCAGATGGACAGATGGTCACTGGGCAAGGCTGCAGATGGACAGATGGTCACTGGGCAAGGCTGCAGATGGACAGATGGTCACTGGGCAAGGCTGCAGATGGACAGATGGTCACTGGGCAAGGCTGCAGATGGACAGATGGTCACTGGGCAAGGCTGCAGATGGACAGATGGTCACTGGGCAAGGCTGCAGATGGACAGATGGTCACTGGGCAAGGCTGCAGATGGACAGATGGTCACTGGGCAAGGCTGCAGATGGACAGATGGTCACTGGGCAAGGCTGCAGATGGACAGATGGTCACTGGGCAAGGCTGCAGATGGACAGATGGTCACTGGGCAAGGCTGCAGATGGACAGATGGTCACTGGGCAAGGCTGCAGATGGACAGATGGTCACTGGGCAAGGCTGCAGATGGACAGATGGTCACTGGGCAAGGCTGCAGATGGACAGATGGTCACTGGGCAAGGCTGCAGATGGACAGATGGTCACTGGGCAAGGCTGCAGATGGACAGATGGTCACTGGGCAAGGCTGCAGATGGACAGATGGTCACTGGGCAAGGCTGCAGATGGACAGATGGTCACTGGGCAAGGCTGCAGATGGACAGATGGTCACTGGGCAAGGCTGCAGATGGACAGATGGTCACTGGGCAAGGCTGCAGATGGACAGATGGTCACTGGGCAAGGCTGCAGATGGACAGATGGTCACTGGGCAAGGCTGCAGATGGACAGATGGTCACTGGGCAAGGCTGCAGATGGACAGATGGTCACTGGGCAAGGCTGCAGATGGACAGATGGTCACTGGGCAAGGCTGCAGATGGACAGATGGTCACTGGGCAAGGCTGCAGATGGACAGATGGTCACTGGGCAAGGCTGCAGATGGACAGATGGTCACTGGGCAAGGCTGCAGATGGACAGATGGTCACTGGGCAAGGCTGCAGATGGACAGATGGTCACTGGGCAAGGCTGCAGATGGACAGATGGTCACTGGGCAAGGCTGCAGATGGACAGATGGTCACTGGGCAAGGCTGCAGATGGACAGATGGTCACTGGGCAAGGCTGCAGATGGACAGATGGTCACTGGGCAAGGCTGCAGATGGACAGATGGTCACTGGGCAAGGCTGCAGATGGACAGATGGTCACTGGGCAAGGCTGCAGATGGACAGATGGTCACTGGGCAAGGCTGCAGATGGACAGATGGTCACTGGGCAAGGCTGCAGATGGTCACTGGGCAAGGCTGCAGATGGTCACTGGGCAAGGCTGCAGATGGTCACTGGGCAAGGCTGCAGATGGTCACTGGGCAAGGCTGCAGATGGTCACTGGGCAAGGCTGCAGATGGACAGATGGACACTGGGCAAGGCTGCAGATGGACAGATGGACACTGGGCAAGGCTGCATGCTGCATTTAAATGTAAGTTTTTTGTTTTTTTTTTTCCTTGAATTTCCCTCCTAAAAGTTTTTTTCCTTAAAATTCCCTCCTAAACTTGGGGTGCGTGTTATACGCCGATAAATACGGTATATACTGGAGAGTTCCATTCATTTTGTTTTATATCTGCCTACAGCTCAACTTTAAGCAAATGGGATGTCCTAAAAATGTGTGTGTCATTGCACTGGCCAAAGTGAACTATAGTTTTACCACCCCCCAGACCGCAAATATAAACGAGCCTTTACTGTCCTGAGCCACCTATTAGGCTGCTTCCACTGATTCACTGGTGCAGTGCATTGCAGCTTTCCTGCGTGTTGGCTGCACTTTGCCATGGACTTCTGTTACATCTTGTGAGCGTTATTCACTTTCTGAAGGAGCACCAAACCCATAGGATATACTAGAAGTCTTTGGCTCAGTGCAGCTAACCCACCAGAAAGCTGTAGGTGCGCTGCGCTGCACCTTCGGATCAGTATGAAATCTGCCTAATCGCTTTATTTTTTTTTTTAAGATGTTCTAATATGCCTATTGCAAAAAATGCAGTGTACGTGATATTTTATACACTGACATTTTTCCTCTTCCAGCTTCTGCTGGCATCGCTCTCCAGACCACTACAAAGGTCCCAAGTGGAGTGCATTTGGTATCGCTCCACCTGGGACAGGAGCCGGCACTACAGAGGAAGCATCGGCTTATGAGGCTCCTGCTACTTCGCGGCCGACTGCTTCCTCCACTGCCAGCTCCATACACTCTGATGCTCTGGGATGGCGGATCAGCAACCCGTTGATCGAGATCTGAGCTTGCTGACCCGCCATCCCAAAACAATGGGTATGGGCTTCCCTGCTTTGAGGCCTCAGACAGCAGAGACTCTGCGGGCCCCGGATTGAGCAGCCCTACTATATTTAATAAAACAAAAAAATGTACATTTATTTTTATTTTTTTCATACTACTTTTTTAAAGTGGTGTTTTTTATTTAATTAAAAGACCTGCAAAGTTAATAGGAATCTGACATTTTTGGGGAGTGTTATATCCTATATCCCCTTAAAGTTTTATCCTGTGGTCCTGGGACAGCTCTGGAGAAAGTGTTTTCACTCAAGGTCCAGTCTAAAGTTCAGCTCAGCGTAACAAAAAAACCCCTTCCTTTTGCATTGTAAGGCCCCTTTCACACGGGCGGACCGTATGTCCATTTTTCACCCATCCGTTTTCGGATGAAAAACGGACATACATGTATCCCTATGGGATAGATGTCAGCGGATGAACAACCGCTGACATCCGATCTTCTCTGTGCCCACAATGCTTAGTTTTTCAGGATAGAAAATTTCCTATTTTTCTATCCGTGAGCGGATCGGATCAACATGGACAGACGGTCCGTGTTCATCCGATCCCCCATAGGGGAGACCGGAGATCTGACAGGGCGGTCCCTGCACAGTGTGCGGGGACCGCCCAGTCATCCGCCGGCTCAGTGGGGATCAACGGAGCGATCCCCGCTGAGCAAGCGGAGGTTCATGGGGCGGATCATGACTGATCCGTCCCGTGTGAAAGGGGCCTAAGGGTTTTTTGCTTTTTTTGTCTTGGGAAGAGGAGAAACAGTTTTGCTTACCTGATCCTCCACTCCCCCTGCAGATGTGGCACTTCCCATGCTCTAGTAGTGGACTGTCCCTCTGTCATCACATTCAGCTATGGACCCTGCTTTTGGTCTTGATATCAGGGTCCTAGACACTGCTGGAGCATGGGGGAAAAGAAGCTCCAGGGAGAGGCGGAGGCTTGAGTAAGTAAATTCCTTTTTTCTTTTTTCCCCCATAGACTAAAAACGACCAATCAACATTTAAGCGCACTGCCTGGCGTTGGGCTTTAAAGAATAACGTGACTGTTGGATGATCTGAAACACTCGCTCATAGATGGAATTATTCTGGCCTGCTAATAATTCCTATCTTTATAGCAAGCACGTAGCTTTGCTGGAGGCACATAACGCAAGAATCTGAGTTGCTACTTTTAAGGCTGTGGGGTTTTTTTTTTTTTTTTTTTTTTTTTTTTTTTACGTTTTTAGACTTGCAGTAATTAAATGATTGCTGAAATTTGACTGTGTTGACGCAACAACAGTTTGTTTCTTGTAGCCTCCCTGGTGGCAAAAATAAATTTGTCTGTAAAAGTTTCAGTTCTGCCTTTTTGAACAGATGTATCCTGTATTATAGAAGTGAGACTCGCTTGGGTGAGATAAGAATGTAGCTGAAAGCTCTTCTATAGAGATTTTGGTCTAATTTTGGGCTTTTGTTGCAATAAATATTAACGGAACTATTTTATTTATATAGAGGAAAAATGGTACGACATGGCACGTGCCACAATTCCATCAATTCGCTGCTGTATGCCTAAAATGGGGCAGTAAGACTCTTCAAATATCTGTTGTACTGAGGGTTCCTGGGTGTGCCAGCCACCCGCTGCTTCCCTATACTCCTTAATACATTAAATCTGCACGCCAGCCTTTCCTTCCGTCTTGAACAGTTGTACAGGCGGCTCTCCTGTACCGAAAATGCTTATTCTGATTTCACTGCACACTGTGAGCTTCTGACGATGTGCATTGGAAGCTGCAGAAAGTCAAAGCTGTCCCTGGCCTGCTCCTTTCGTTTTTTTAATTGTTTATTTTCAATTCGAATACAGACCCAAGAGTGACACGGTTCAACACAAAGGAGTTATGACATCTTGGCACATTCCAATTGAGGGACAGTACAAAAGAACTGAGACTTAACTGAGTACAGTGAGATTTAAGCCATATAAAGACAAATAAACACCATGTCAAGAGTCATAGAGATTAGTGGTCACTCGTAACTGTAAAAAAAAAAGTCCTCTCCATTTTCCATAAACTGAAGAGTTCAAGGTGAGAAAAAGGGGAGGGGAAAGGTTAAATTAGAGGGTGCGACCAAGAGGCTTATGTGGCCAAAAGGTAAGAAGGGATGCAATAACCAAGGTAGGGTGTTGAAAGGGGGTTAACTGAACGGTCCTAATTAGAACAGGGGTGTCAAACTCCATTTCATCGTGGGCCACGTCGGCATTATGATTGCCCTCAAATGGGCCGGTTGTATCTAAGATTAGATGTCCAAAGCATCCCCTCCCCTTACATTACATGTCAAGAGCCACCCCACCATCAGAAGTAGAGTCCCCCACTCTCCCTTACATCACAGTGCACCCCCCTTTCATTATTCTGCTGCTGGTAAGAAGCTGGATGCATTGCTTGAAAGCAGAAAGTAAGGGTCTGGAGGAGGACCAGAGGAGGGCTGGAGCTCTCCTGCAGCTGCAGTAGAGGTGTGAGGGCCACATGAAATGGCCTGGCGGACTGGATTCGGCCCACAGGCCTTGTGTTTGACACCTGTGTATTAGAACAATACAGGCACTTGCAGTTGGGTCTCGCGTAATCCCAGAGGGGGAAAAGTAGGTACAAAATTAAATAGCAATGTGTAAAAGAAAATACTGCGCAAGTCAGAATGTGAAAAAATATATAAAATGACACCACTTATGATAAAAAGTGGCCTCTGCTGCAACTGAAAATGTGGATATGCACAAATAAAGATAATGTAAAAATGTAACAGTTGCGCTGCGTAATAAAGGCACTATCTTACAAGAAACCTTAACACCTTATAGTTGACTATTGTTAGTGACACTGGAAGACGTCATCTCTGACGAAACGGCGTAGGGAGGAGCGGCGTGCTGACGTCACCGACAAACCAACAAGCGCTATCCCGGAAGGACGGGCGGATAGTGAAGCCGGCCGGCTTACGAACGAATTTTACGCTATTTTATCATCACTTTCTTCCGGGAACGGTATTGAGGAGCCTGATTGTGGAGGAAGATTTCGATTGCTGATCTGTCATATAGAGACCCTTGGCGGGGGAAATAGCCACAGGCGGGTGTGATCTCTTTCATTAGGGATCCATACTAGTCGGTAAGGAGATTCGATACTGAAGGTGGAGGATTCTATTCTTTATAAGTGTCATACACTTTTCTTGGGTGTTTTGGAGTGTGAAGTCACCATTTTATTCACCTGGAGAAATTTTCAGCAGTGCCTCTTGAGAAGAATAATTTCTGAATTTTAACATTTGTTTACCTATGATTATTGCTTCAATTTTTCTTGGACACTTCGCAGGATGAATTACATGTCACATCAATTAATTTTTTACTGTTATTTGAGTGTTAGATGGTTATCATCATAGGAAACCAGGTTGCATTATTTTTATTCACATTGGATGTGGGTATTATCAATTGTGTCACTAACAATAGTCAACTATAAGGTGTTAGGGTTTCTTGTAAGATAGTGCCTTTATTACGCAGCGCAACTGTTACATTTTTACAAAATTAAATGGTTTGGAGGTCCTTTTAGGTCATGGCCTACCCATTTCACTCATTGGATTTCAGCTCTTTCAATCGTGGAGGCTCAGACCCACATGTGGTTGTTACTTTGGGCAGTGTGCATGTAAATATAGCATTCCAAAAACACCCACTCATCCAGACTGACATCCAGCCATCAAACCATTTTTATATTTGCATAACTTCTATCAAGAGGCAGCCCACTGCTTCTGTCGGGACTGAGATGGGGGGGGGGGGGGGAGATGTTTGCAGTAAGCCATGTACAAAGCCCTTCAGGCCTCTCATGAGCCATGACCTGCCTGCACTACATAGAGAAGACCCAGTGATGATATAAGTGTATCATACAAGTGCACCATATCGGGACTGAAGACGCATATTGAAATTAAACGGCATAAACCGACACAAAAAGAGTCTCTGAAAATTTCTAAAGACGTTGTTATTTGTGATACCTCAAGCAGGTGTGCCAGTTTAGGGACTCTGTAAGGTGAAGCCAGCCATACCAGTGTAACATGCTGGTGTTAGAAAGAGAGGGTGCTACAATGAAAGGGGAGGGAGGGGGCATGGAAGGGTATTGGATACTCTAGAGGATGCAAGGGAGACTAAAAAAGAAAGGGGAAAGGTGTTGAGATAAGGAGACTGGGTCTCACCCGAAGAAAAGTCCTCTTGCAGCTGCCCAGATAAGGATTCATCGGTGAGGGCAGTATCTACAGATGCAAGGGCTTTCAGAGAGAGTCTGAGGAGGAATAATGTACCCATATAACCAGAGAACCTTATGTTTATTGAAAGGCTTTGTTTAGGTTGAATATGTATTCGTAAAACGAAAAGAGTCTAAAGTAATTGAAAGGCTTTGTTTAAACATATTTTATTAGAATGTTGATGATGGGTGAACTAGGAAAGGCAAAATATAAGCCTAATAAATTGACTTCAGCTTCAAAGTGAAAATAGTAGGAAAGGTTTAAAGCAGGGGTCCAGGAGCCACATGTGGCCTGCGGAGCCCTCTGATGTGGTCCGCAATCTCCTTCTTTGGGTTGCCAATCCCAGATCGCGTGTTGCCAACCCACCATCCCAGAGCATGGGTGTTATGAATGAAGCCGGCGGTAGCGGAAACAATCGGCTGCGGAGCAGAGTTGCATAACCGATGCTTCCTGTAAAGCGCCGGCTCATGTCACAGGCGGAGTGATACCAAATGCACTCTGCCTGGGACAGCGACAGCAGGTGAGGCCTGAATGGAAAACTGTTACTAAAATCACTGTGTGTATATATGGGCATATCTGTGCAGTGGTTACTGGGCTGCTTTCAAAATGATCCACAGGTGCAGTGCACTTATCTTATCTCAGTGATGGCAAACCTTGGCACACCAGATGTTTTGAAACTACATTTCCCATGGTGCTCATGCACTCTGCAGTGTGGTTGAGCATCATGGGAAATGTAGTTCCAAAACATCTGGGGTGCCAAGGTTCGCCATCACTGACTTATATCATCACTGGGTCTTCTCTATGTAGTGCAGGCAGGTCATGGCTCGTGAGAGAGGCCGGAAGGGCTCTGTATGTGGCTTACTGCAAACATCTCAGCACCCCGTCTCAGTCCTGACAGAAGCAGTGGGCTTCCTCTTGATAGAAGTTAAACAGAAGGGGGGGGGACTATGCAAGAGCATAGATGGGACTTTGAGTGAGGCACATTTCTGTGCTTCCATCCCTGGTACAGATATAAAGAAAGAGGAATTTGGGACTTTAAATGAGGTTCAGAACAAGGTGGGAGTGTAATAAAAGGAACATGTTTATTGACATGAAAATGATGTGACGTACTGTTTGATAGAAGTTATGCAAATATAAAAATGGTTTGATGGCTGGATGTCAGTCTGGATGAGTGGGTGTTTCTAGGAATGCTACATTTGCATGCAGACTGCCCTAAGTAACAACCACATGTGGGTCTCACGATTGAAAGAACTGAAATCCAATGAGTGGATTTAAAGAACCTGCACTGAGCCATAGACTTCTGTTCCTACCTGTGGGTTTGGTGCGCTTTCAGAAAGTGCGCCACACCTGCAGGATATAATACAAGTCTATGGCAAAGTACAGCTAACCTGCAGGAGAGCCACAGGTGCACTGCTCTACACTCGCGGTGTTGGGTAAACTTCTGCGCATCAGTGTGAAAGCAGCCTTACGCCCCCTTCACACAATTGGTTCGACCCAACCAGTAGTCCCTCCATTCACCTCTATGGAGCGGCAGATGTAAATGGACTTCTGTCCATTTAAACCCGCCTACCTCCAATCTGATCTGTTAAAAAAAAAAACAGGGATCCGTCCCCTTCATCTGGGTGGATCGTAGGGCCCATAGAGTAGAGTGGGCTGTGTCTGTGTCTGCTCTACATATGCAGAGTGGACACGGACCTGTCATCTGACTCCTCTGCTCATTTTGGCCTGCGACCGGTTACCCAGTTGTTTAAGTGGCCCTCGCTCTTCAAAAGCCTTGTCCGAGTCTTTACCCTTGCTGAAAAGATTGACCTTCTGTTTTCTACTGGTCCTTATCACCAAGATTGAAAGTGATGGGAAATCTGAAATTTTTAGATTTGTACCCGAAAAATATGAGAGAACTCTTCCAATAGGGACACTTGTTCTTGTTACCTCTGCCGAAAGATGGGATGGAGTTCCCCTCTTTCAAGAGATTTCCTCTAATTCAGTGGTTATCAACCCTGTCCTCAGGGCCCACTAACAGGCCAGGTTTGCAAGATAACTGAAATACATCACAGGCGATATCATTTGCTGCCCCAGTGATTGCAGTATTCTAGTCTGCATCTCCCCAAGGTAATACATAAGACCTTGCCTGTTAGTGGGCCCTGAGGACAGGGTTGATGACCACTGCTCTAATTTACTGTTGCTTCTCTGAGACAAGAAAAGTCAAAGCCAAAATGGAGCAGTTGCTCACAGAAGCCAGTTGTTTGCTTCTTCTGGAGAATAGAACCCGATTGGTTACTGGTAGCAGATACCTTGGTTATTGTGTATCGTCTCCTTTGTCTGCCAACTCCCCATGTGGACATTGCTCCTCTGTTTTCTTCCAGCTCGATTACTTGGTGACGTGCGCTGTGTGTACACGCTCTGACGCCGGAGACATTCACATTCATAAGAAGAAATCTCAAGTGAGTATTTGTCTTTATTTGCAGTTTTTATGTTCAGCTATTGAAGGCTCACTCCACCTTTCCAATATGTTACAGATACACATCTATTTAGGGTGTAACCTGTTGCTAAGTGTGGGGTCACCACACAGATATTATATGGCAATCTCCCCAACACAGACAGCAGTAACAACCTTCACTATCTAACCAAAAATAAATGTCAGGGATACCACTTTGAAATGTCCCTTGTACTTTGCCTGGCAAAAAAAAGTTAAGGGTCATTTAACAAGCCCCTCCCTTTCCTGCTAAGCCGCGTATACCTGTCTTTCTTTAGCTCTCCCGCTGCTTCATTTTAATCATATGCTGGACACCCTGGCTTGGGGGAAGAGGTCTTTCCATGGCCTCAGCCAAAGATCGGCCTATTTTATTCAAAGTAGTGGCTGCCCAGGAAGAGTTCACATCTGTCTTAAACATTGCTGCCACTTTACACCCCTTGCATACAGGGCTGTCTAGGAGCAGTGCATCTCTCCCGGCATTCTAGTGCACCCAGGAGGGCGAGGTGCAGGCAGCATGTCAGAGAAGGCTTTGGCTGGATGGGACTGTATGATGTACCGTGTGGTAATAGCGTTTAGGGCCCTGTGCGTTCAGAGGTGAAGGTCCAGAATGCAGGTCCCATAGGGCCCTTAATGCCAGTACCAATTTGTAGAATGTTCGACCCCATCCACCCACAGCCTGTCATAAACTTTAACAGGCTCCCTGCAGGTCCTTCATCCCGAACTCTCAGGCAAGTGAAAGGAAAGCATCAGTTGCAGAGGAGGTAGCTACACAGCAGACTATTTGCCCTAAATGGGTCACTTTAAAGTGGAAGTAAACCCTCCTATCGTTTTCAGCCAAGGAAGCTGCCATCTTGACCTCTGTTCAATCTTCAACTGCCATGATGCTGCACATGTGACAAGTTATGACACCAGCCATTGGATGGTTTGACAGTTTGGTTGAGAGCACAACCAATGTGGCAGTTAGCATTTCCGGCATGCCGGAAATGTAACTGTTTTTTGAAACTGGTAACTCAATGGGTTTACTTCCACTTTAAGGAGATCTAAATTGGCTCTTTAATACACCTTTGAAGATTGTAGGTTGCATTTTGTGCATTGCTAGGAGTGTCTGATCTGACATTATTTTGTTGTTTCAGCAAGTATTTGCCTCTCCAAGCAAACACCCAATGGACACTAAGGGTGAGGAGTCAAAGATCAGTTACCCCAATATCTTCTACATGATTGACAACTTTGAAGAGGTAAACTGCAGCCATTTGTAGTGTGAAACGTGTGTTTTGTATGACTGGGCTTGCTGTTGCCCTTCTGTGGTGTGCAATCCCCAAACTGTTCTTTTTTTTTTTTTTTAAGATTCTAGTTGTTTGGCTTTTATGTTGATCAAGACTTCAGTATTCAGTATTTTCTGTTTAGGTGACTTGAAATAAGTTCAGCTGATTTCACGAACTGCATGCTTGTTTCAGGCCAGCTATTAAATGTATTGAGGTCAGAGACTGACACTTTTTTACAATGAGGTTGGCAGTGGTGGCCTCCATTGTGCTTTCAGTACAATTATTATTTTTAAAGTGGTTCTAAAGTCTAAACCCCACTACCTGTTTTCCTCCTGTCCCAAAACACTTTGTTGTCTCCCATCACTGATCCCGAGCTGTCCAGGCTACATCACCATTCCTTCTCTTTTTGGTCTCACAAGAGACACAGGCAGCAGCAGGAGCCATTGGCTCTTGGCTGCTGTCAATCAAATCCTGCGAGGAGAGCATGGCTGGGCATGTGGTGTGTGGCTGTGGATGCACACAGCCCATGTTGCATGGGTGCTTCCTCAGCGCACGGAGGGGGCACTCATAGGAAAGAAGCTGAGAGTGCCAACAGGGGGACGCCAGAAGAGAGGGTAAGGGACCACTCAGTGCAATACCATTGCACAGAGCAGGTAATTTTTAATTTTTTTTGTAAAAAAAATTTTTACATTTAAAATAAACAATCATTTTAACTCCAACCCTATATTGAGAGTGCCCACTAATGATTCAGTTATTCCACACCTTAAAAAAAATTACAGCCTCCCGCATATAAAGCTTCACTCTGCAATAGAACTCTCTTCTATTTAGGAACAAGCTCTATTGATGAGTAAATTGCATCAGTGGGAGGAGCCTGAGCAGGTTGTCCATTGCCAATGTCAGTCTAGTGATTTGTCGCTGGCTAGAACTTGTCATTGATGGGATCACCAAAATGTGCATTAACCACTTCAATACAGGGCATTTTCACCCCCTTCCTGCCCAGACCAATTTTTAGTTTTCAGCGCTGTCGCACTTTGACAATCGCGCGGTCATGCAACACTGTACCCAAATAATATTTTTTGTGCTATAAACAAAAGAAGAGCGACAATTTTGAAAAAAAAAACACTTTTTTTTTTTTTTTTTACTTTTTGATTTAATAAATATCAAAATGTAAAAAAAAATTAAGTTTTCCTCAGTTTAGGCCGATATGTATTCTTCTACATATTTTTGGTAAAAAAAAATCGCAATAAGTGTATTTGATTGGTTTGCGCAAAAGTTATAGCATCTACAAAATAGGGGATAGATTTATGGTATTTTTATGTATTTTTATTTTTTTACTAGTAATGGCGGCGATATGCAATTTTTTTTTTTTTTTTTTTTATTGTGACCGTGACATTGCGACGGACATATCGGACGCGTTTTTGGGACCATTCACATTTATATAGCGATTAGTGCTATAAAACTGCACTGATTACTGTGTAAATGTGACTGGCAGGGAAGGGGTTAACACTAGGGGGCGCTGAAGGGGTTAAATATGTTCCCTATTGAGTGATTCAAACTGTAGGGGGAGGTAGGGCTGGGAAAAAAATCGATTTTAATCTTGAATCGAGTTTTGAGCTCAAATCGATTCAGATTTGAAGAAAATAGATTTTTTTTAGATTTTTTTTTTTTTTTCTTCAAAGTTTCCGTATCAGGACTGCAGGGGGTGTATCTGGAGTGGCACTGGGCGGCGTTACCCCAATTACATTTACTCGCCGCAGCCGCCGTCTGCCTACCTGATTAGCGTGTCATGCAGACAGACGGCGGCCATTGCAGTGTTCAAAAGCCGCGCCTCCCGAGTCCTCGTCTGTGATAGGCGGAACACTCAATTTCACAGCAGGCAGTGTTCAGCCTATCACGGACATCCTCTCATCCTCGTCTGTGTTATGAGGATGACCATGATAGGCGGAACACTGAATGCTGGGAAATTGAGTGTTCCGCCTATAACAGACGAGGAGGAGGCGCGGCTTTTGAATACTGGAATGGCCACCGGTGTAGCAGTAAAATCCGTATCCCATGAAAATCTGCATCAGGTACGGGCACAGTGATTGAAGCATGGGCACAGTGAAGCATGGGCACAGTGAAGCATGGGCACAGTGAAGCACGGGCACAGTGAAGCACGGGCACAGTGAGACACGGGTACAGTGAGGCATGGACACAGTTCAATTCAACTAAGAGTAACCTCAAGATTTTTTGTTGTTTTATTAGCTAAATCCAAATACAGTATTAATAATTTGGATGTTTAACAATCTTTGTTGCACACGGACTTTGCAGTTAGAGAAAGGGTTTGCCTTTGCAATTTTGTTTGTTGATGCACTTTAATATAATAAAAAAAAAATCGAATCGTAAATCGAGTTTTTTTTATTAAAAAAATCGCAGATTTTTTTTTGGGGGAAAATCGCCCAGCCCTAGGGGGAGGGGACTCACAAGGGGAGGAGACCGATCTGTGTTCTTCTGTACTGGGCGCACACATCAGTCTCCTCACCTCTGACAGGACGTGGATCTGTGCATTTACACACACAGATCCACGGTCCTGCCGTGATTGCAGGCAATCGCGGGTGCCCGGCAGACATCACGGCTGCCGGGCACGCGCCCCGGGTCCCGAGCAATGAGGCGGGCGCGTGCGCCCCCTAGACGGCCGGGAATCCCCGGACATCATATGACGTCCACCCGGAGGGACGAGAGGTTCCTGCGGACGTCATATTACAATACGCCGGGCAGGAAGTGGTTAAATACACACTTGTTTGCATGCATTGCTTCATCGTTGGTGAAAATCAACAGAAAAGTCAGCAGTGAGAAATCGATACCTCGCTCATCTTACCAGTGAGGGAGCAACACATGCAAGCCGGTAAGTATTTTACTGCCTCGCTGTTTCTTGGCATAGCCAGCTTGCAATCAACAAGACATCGTCCACCTCAGGATCACTAGTCTAACATGTCCCTTGGCTAAAAGGTTTAGCACAGGATCACAGCATGGTGTGTCTCTAACAAGTTTCTTACTATGGAATCTTATGGCAGGGGTGTGCTGTCACCTGGGATTGGGTAGAGCAGGAAGTACAGAGGCCTGGAGACGGGTTGCATCACTGTTTTGCCTAATTTTGTGTTGTAGGTGTTCAGCGACATGACTGTGGGAGAAGGAGAAATGGTGTGTGTCGAGCTTGTAGCCAGTGACAAAACCAACACATTTCAAGGGGTAATTTTCCAGGGCTCCATCCGCTACGAAGCACTGAAGAAAGTGTATGATAATCGGGTAGGTGTTATGTTCCCTATCCTCCTCATCACATTTGAATATCATTACAGACCTCAGGACGAGGGCTTACATCTCAGCAGACTACTGGCAAGCATTCACCTGATCCATTCATAAAGAATAACTGAGAAATGATGGCTTACTTGTGCTATACTATTTCTTTAAACTAGCGTCACATTTTTATTTTCAGTTTGTGTCTCTGTTGTGGAAACGTTTCACTTTTCTTTTCAGGACCGGAAGTGATGAAATCTCTCCAATGGGGATGCAGACTGTGACAAAACTCTTTATTTCTGAACCTGGGGCTCCAGCCTTTGGCTGTGTTTTCCTGTCCCGGTGACAACAACTCCACTTATTTCTTCCACTGTTGACACAGGGACAGGAAGTGCGGTAAAACCTCCCCAGTGACCCAAATAATGCCAGATGGCTTTGTGTTTGATATTGGACCGGTCGCACGGAATTGCAGGATACCCCAGCTGTGCCGCGCCAGGTCGCTAATTCTAGTCGCAATTGAGACCTGGCGCCCGGTGTGTGTGTAAAAAATATATATATATATATATATATATATATATATATATATATTGTGTACACACACACTATATTTCTATCTCTATTTCCTGTTATTAGCTTAGTATTGAAAGGGGCTGTTTCTTTGGAAAGCACATTCTTTTTAGTTCTGACACTGAGTCATTTTTGTTCTGGATCATAAATGATTTCTTACTTTTGAAGTAGTTGATACAGCTGCCTTTTGCTACCTGTACTGCTCTGTCACTGGAAGGATTCTTTGTAGCAGTCTGACATGGACAGGCTTGTTATAGCTGCAGGAGGGCTGCTGTGTTTTAGTGGCCTGGTGACTGGTCTCATTATCTGTATCTCACAGGTCAGTATGGCAGCCAAGATGGCACAGAAGATGTCCTTTGGCTTCTACAAATATAACAACATGGAGTTTGTGCGGATGAAGGGACCGCAAGGCAAAGGTCATGCAGAGATGGCCGTGAGCAGGGTGTCCACGGGAGACACGTCGCCGTATGGTACAGAGGAGGACTCCAACCCGGGGTCACCACTGCATGAGAGAGTGAGTATGGGTAGTGGTCTGTACACCGTGGGGCAGATGGGAGAACAGAGTTGAGCAAAATACGTAAAATTTCACTGCATATATATGATGCATTATTGGTTGTCCTATACTGCTTGACCACAAGATCCAAAGTCTGTTGTAGTGAAACTACCGCTTTGATTAGCACATATGGGGAGTTGTTGTATCGTTGGACATTTGGGTTTTTACAAACCTTTGTCCCTACTCTGTGCTGTGATTGGTGCAGAACACCTCACTGTGACCTACACACCGAGGCAAGTGTAGGAACTGACAGCAAAGTGACAGAATGTCATGAATAGCCCATATCCTCCCCTTCTACTAGTACTTGCTTTCTCCAGCCTCCCCAGTTGCCATGTTCACCTGCTACAGACCTAAGCAGAAAGCCCTGTGTGAGTTTTGTGTTGAAGCTTACACAGGTCTAAGAAACATCCACCCCATGTTACATGTGCTTGGACCCGATGATTCGCCAATCCATGAAATGGCACATCTCTGGGGAGAACATATTTATTCCCTGTATCCAGAAGTACATGGCAGCTCCAAGGGCTCGGGCAGGTCAACAGAACAGCGGGGTAGAACAGCACAGGTGAGTATCAGAGGCAGGTGAAAAGGGCTATCAAGGAAAGCCAAAATGGGCAAATGACAACTGTACTATAAGCTCCAGCCACGGGGAATTTTTTGTGCATTATCAAGAATAACCAGTCAGATTCTACCTTTAATGTCTGAGAAAAAAAAAGGTTCAATTGGTAGATGTGGGCAATGCCAGTTGAGACAGTTCCTTCCTTGAACACCTGGTAATCAAAAAAGGCCTGCTGTAAATGATTTTTCTGACCAGTTGCATTCCATGTCCTATCAGGTGACGTCATTTAGCACTCCGCCCACTCCAGAGCGCAACAACCGTCCGTCCTTCTTTTCTCCGTCCCTTAAGAGGAAAGTGCCCAGGAACAGAATAGCAGAGATGAAGAAGTCGCACTCTGCAAATGACAGTGAAGAGTTTTTTCGGGACAGCGATGATGATGGAGGTAGGACATTTTCACCGTTGTATACATAACTGCTGCTTGCCAGCATTTAATTGCTTGCTTGGAAGATTTCCCTCTTAAATGGAAAACTGAACGATTTTTTTTTTCTGTACATCTTTAGCCAAACTTTTGTTTTGATTAGAGTGGGGAGGAGTTGGAACCGGATTTTTCAGTTCGTGTCTCCTTTGGATAGATTTCTCCTCCACCTTCTGTTCTGATGACCACACAGGAAGGGGGATCTTCACAGATGGAACAGTTAAAATCCACAGTCCC